>CM018691.1:105626830-106033072 GCA_009363875.1 Mikania micrantha
TTTCTACCGTAGAGAGCTTCAAACGGTGCAGTCTGAATACTTGAGTGATAACTATTATTGTAGGAGAATTCCATTAGAGGTAAATGGTCATCCCAGCTTCCTCCAAAGTCTATCACACAAGCTCGAAGCATGTCTTCCAATGTTTGGATTGTTCTTTCGTTCTGCCCATCAGTTTGTAGATGATAAGCAGTGCTGAAATTTAAACGTGTTCCGAGAGCTTTTTGAAAACTTTGCCAGAATCGAGATGTAAACCGACTGTCCCTATCTGACACAATGGATATGGCACACCGTGTAAAGATACAATCTCATTTACATACAACTTTGCTAGTTTATCCATAGAGTAAGTTTCTTTCATTGATAGGAAATGAGCAGACTTGGTCAGTCTATCAATGATAACTCAAATAGTATCATTTCCTCGACTGGTTCGAGGAAGTTAGTTACAAAGTCCATGGTTATCATCTCCCATTTCCAAACAGGTAGTTCTAGTTGTTGCAACATACCAGAAGGTTTCTGGTGTTCAGCTTTAACTTGAGAACAAGTCAAGCATCTTGCAACATATGCGGCAATATCTTTCTTCATGCCAATCCACCAATAGTTCTCTTTTAGATTCTTGTACATTTATCGCTTCCTGTGTGCATCATGTATTTAGATTTATGCGCTTCTTGCAATACTTTTTCTCCTAAGCCGCCAGTGACCGGCACCCAGATTCTTGTGTTCATTCGAAGAATTTCATCGTCTCCTTTGGCTAGTTATTCAGTCATGCCCTTCATTCCTTCTTGTTCCTTGTATTCATCTTCTTGGGCTTGTTTCTGTGCTTCTTTGATTTGATTAAACAAATCGACTTGAAGTTCTAGCCATAAAGCACGTACTCTTCTCGGTTTCTCTATCTCCTTTCGACTTAAGGCATCTGCAACCATATTTGCCTTTCCTTCATGATAGATAATTTCACAGTCATAGTCATTCAACATTTCCATCCTTCTTTGTTGTCACATATTTAATTCCTTCTGACCAAATATATACTTTAAACTCTTGTGATCAGTATAAACTGTGAAATGAACTCCGTACAGATAGTGTCTCCATAATTTTAATGCAAAGATTATGGCGCCTAACTCCAGATCATGAGTCACTTACTTCTTCTCATGAGTTTTCAACTGGCGTGATGCATAAGCAATTACTTTGTTTCGTTGCATCAATATGCATCCTAATCCTGTATGAGAAACATCACAATAGACCACGAAGTCTTCAACACCTTCAGGTAATGCTAGGATCGGAGCATGAGTCAACTTATCTTTAAGAATTTGAAAGGCCACAATTTGCTTGGGACCCCATTCAAACTTTTCAGCTTTTCGAATCAATGAGGTGAGAGGAACGGCTATTCGGGAGAAATTCTGAATAAATCGGCGATAATAACCTGTCAAGCCTAAGAAACTTCGTACTTCCATTGGTGACTTGGGGTTCTCCCATTTGGTAATAGCCTCTATCTTAGATGGATCTACTTGAATACCTTGAGCATTAATAACATGCCCTAGAAATTGTACTTCTGTGAGCCAGAAATCACATTTAGAGAATTTAGCAAACAATTTCTCATGTCTTAGTAATTCAAGTAGGGTTCTAAGATGTATAGCATGATCCTCGGGTGTTTTTGAATAAATAAGAATATCATCAATGAACACAATGATGAATTTGTCCAGATAAGGTTTGTATATCCGGTTCATCATGTCCATAAAGGCAGCTGGAGCATTAGTAAGTCTAAATGGCATAACAGTGAACTCATAATGCCCATACCTTGTACGGAAAACAGTTTTAGGAATGTCTTCTTCCTGGACTTTCAGTTGATGATATCCCGATCGAAGATCAATTTTAGAAAAATGACAAGCTCCTTGAAGTTGATCGAATAAATCATCAATTCGTGGGAGTGGATACTTGTTCTTGATAGTCACCTTATTTAGCTCCCTATAGATAATACACATCCGCATCGACCCATCCTTTTTCTTGACAAAAAGAATTGGAGCTCCCCCAAGGTGATGAGCTAGGTCGAATAAAACCTTTTTTCCAATAGATCGTCTAATTGTTTCTTGAGCTCTTTCATCTCTGGCGGTGCCAATCTATAGGGGGATTTAGCAATTGGAGCAGTACCTGGTACCAGATTGATATTGAATTCTACTTCACGTTCTGGTGGTAAACCAGGCAATTCATCTGGAAATACGTCGGGAAAATCAACTACAACAGGTACATCTTTCAGTTTCTTCTTTTCTTGATCTTCAGTTGTGACTGAGACTAGGTAAGCTAAACAACCTTTGTTTAGATACTTAGTAGCTTTGATCATAGAAATGATTCCAACATGGTTTGTTGGCTTATCGCCTTTGATGATCAATTTTCCTCCCTTCGGAACAAGAACTTCAATGGATTTGGTGTCGCATAAGATACAAGCTTGGTTTGTAGCTAACCAATCCATCCCGATTACCACATCAAAACCGGCCAACTTCATTGGTAAGAATTTCACAGGTATGTTGTGCTTAAAGAGTATGATCTTACCATTTACTAACGTCATTTATTTTGACTACATCACCATTAGCAGTTTGTACCAGATAAGGTTTATCTACTTTTACTAATGGTTCATTTAGAAGCTTACAAAAATCATAATCAATAAAGCTTTGATTTGCTCCCGAATCAAACAAAACCTTAGCGTAAACATTATTGATAAGAAACGTACCGGTAATGACATCCGGCATGTCCGCAGTTTCTTTTGCATTAAGAACAAAAGCTCGAGTTGTCTTCTTTGCATTTGGTTCAACTTTTGTTCCTAAACCACCAGCCCCGCAACTCCACTTGCCTTGATCAACTTAAGACATTCAGTTCGATAGTGTCCCTGTTCATTGCAGTTGAAGCACGTTACCATTTTCTTTCTTCGGCATTCTTCCACTGTATGACCCGTCAATTTGCAATGACTGCAAAATTATGGTCGAAGACATTTTCCCAAATGATTTTTCCTACACATTTTGCATCGTGGGATTACACCGCTACCTCCATCTTTCTTTTCAAATTTTCCTCCAGGTTTCTTTGAACTTTGATTAACCTTTTGCATCGTTTCTTGACTTTTCTTTTCTTTTTGGGTTCTTACCATCCCATCAGTAAGCAACCCTGCCAGCTCAACGGCTGAATCAATGGTCTGAGGCATAGTAGCCTTAACCATGTCACGAATTTCGCTTACCAGTCCCCAGATATAACGACTGATCAGGTTTGATTCTGGTGTCACAAGATGTGGCACCAATCGAGCATACTCAAAGTAGTTTGAAGTGTACTCATGATGCCCAGCACCGACCATACGATGAGTCAGGAATTTTCGCTCTATTTGTTCCTTCTCATTCATTGGGCAAAACTTTCGAGTTACGAGATCCCGAAAACTTTCCCAAGTCGTGGCATACGCATTGGTTCTACCTTTGGTTTGAATAATGGAGTTCCACCACTCCAATGCTCCGTCTTTAAAAGAATTTGAAGCATATAGAACCATGTTTTCTTCGGCACATTTGCTGATAGCAATTACCGTTTCAATCTTTTCGAGCCATCTTAATGCTACCACAGCTCCTTCTGTTCCAGCGAACTCAGGAGGGTTACAAGATTGGAATGTTTTGTATGAACATCCTTCAGTTCTAAATAGTTTTGCACTAGAAGCTACGATATTCTCATTGTTCGAACAGACACCTCTTTTGCTTTTGCCACTGTATTTTCTGGATTTGAATTTTCATTGTTTTTCATAGCCGCAATAATCGTAGGTATTGCGTCTTTAATTTCTTTTGCTATTATTTCCTGAAGTTCAGCTTTTCGAATCACAGGTTCATTAGCATCCGTGTGCGTTCTCTTTCGCCCACGAGTATTTGTAGATGGTCCGCCAGAATTATGGTTTCGAGACATTGTTTATAAAATATAACATTTGACAAGGTCTATAAATAATTCATCGTATTTTAGCTTATAAGCTATCATAATAATTCATCATGACAATCATTCTTAGTATTTCAAGTATTCTATTCTACCTATTCCTTTGATAGGCACTTATCTCAGTTTGGTTAAAGCTTAGATACTATCATTAGTACCTATTCCGCTTAAACCAGGAGCTCTGATACCAACCTGTCACACCCCGGGCTCTCGGCGGCCCGGGCGCTGCGACACGAATTGGTTTCATGGATAATACAGTCTCGGTTAGAGTTTATTATTCAATTTAATATGTTTCAGCGGAAGCGTCGTTTCTTTAATTCGTAATTTTATAAATAATTCACATGGATGTGAAAACCATATTTTTCATGATTTTAAATAGTTCATATGCATGGGTATGAAAAACCACATTTTCATCGCCTGTAAATAACTTTTCAGGGTTTTATAAAATTTCATATGCATAGATATGAACATATCATATTATTTCGTTTTAAACCGAGTTTTACAACATATATTTACATATATTGGTTTACATGGGACTTGGAGGTATAACTCCAATCGCTCCTCGGTTTCACCACAAGATTTTTATTTAAGGCGTCATAGACCCTAAACCTCTAATATTGCTTCTGATTTTTCATTCATTATTACCTGAAAAGTTTTTGAAAATAAAACGTCAACATAATGTTGGTGAATACAATTAACAGACTCGATATGTAAGCATAGCATGTTCGGATCCTTTAACCATAAGTAATATTGGCAATACTACACATTTGGCAGGTTATTTCACTGATCGATACAACTACTGCATACACTCGTTTATAACTGTCACTGATTAGGAACTACAGCGCAGCGCGTCTTACGTTTTGTTCCCTCCAGCCCACAGCTGGTAGCTGGTTAGGTTGCCTGCGGAGTACGTCTTACGTTTAACCTTCAGGCCCACCTGTACCAGCCACGTATGGGAATTTCACCCATATGCGGATACGATTTGCAAATCATACATATACTAATAGCCTAAATGCTGGTCACATAGTATCCCTTTATGCGTCAAATTTTAAACATACAATGCTCAAAAAAATGCATTTATATTTAAAAAAATAAGTTAAATGTATTCACCTGAATTTTTGATCGACTGAGTGACAGCTTAAATTTCTCGATATAAATTTGGGCAGCGTTTCTGCTTATATTATTCTTAAAATTATTCTGCAAGAAAGATTTATTTATTTATTTATTTATTTATTACTATTATTATGATTATGATTATTATTATTTTTACTACGATAATAACAATAATAATAATAATAATAATAATTATTATTATTATTATTATTATTATTATTATTATTATTATTATTATTATGATAATCAATATTATTATTGTTATTATTATTATTTTAAGTAAACTAATATATCCATAGGGTCGGATCTCAACCGTAACCCTATAAGTTAATATTTTAATAAAACTTTAAATTTATGAGTTTAACTAAGAATTAGATAATATACCTAAACGAATCAACTCTTTAATCTTGACTTGGTATTTTGATCAGCACCTCCTAGCATCCATAGCTTCTAGTTTATTTTTCAAAAGTGTGAGTATGTGTGTGTATATTATGTATGTGTTTTATTTTACGTGGAAGTGAATTTCGTGAGTATTTATAGGCATCGAAAACTTGTTATGAAATAAATTGTAGGCGTAGGTTTGATGTGTGTCTTTCATTCTATTGAATGAATCATTAATTTTTTTTTTGTTGGCTCCTCCACGTATAAATGGGTAAGGCTAAATATACCCCATCTTTTAACTTGTCATACCCCTCCATTCAAATTATTAATTATAAATTTGTCAAAATCAACCCTTTAACTTTATAACACAACCAAAATGCACCAAACATTATTTTTACCTTAAATTTTACTAAACGTACCCCCTTATTACTTGTCATACCCCCTCTCCAAAATATAAAATATAAATTTTGACAAAATCAACCCTCCAACTTTATAAAACAACCAAAATACATTAAAACGTTATTTCCACCTTTAATTTTTCTAAACGTACCTCGTTTGGACGAACGATTGCTATGGGACGAACGGTTGGAATTGGATGGATCATTGGTGGGGCTGGTCACTGGTGGAATATGGGGTGGGGCCTATGTTCCAATTTTACAGGCTAAGCACGAGAAAAACTCAAATGATGGTGACTCGCTTGCTGCCAGTTTGGTGTGGATCCTGTGCAGACCTAAATTTGTATATGTTGATTTGAGTTGGAATGGTTGAAGCGGTTTGGACTTTGGAGACCATCGTGATAAACTGATAAGGATTCATGGCTGGTTCATGGGTTGGGGAAGAATTATTAGAATGTGGTAATGATATAAACAGTCCCTCATGTTTTGTTGAATGCTTTTGGTTTTTTTAGTTAACAACCAAATCATAAGATTTATTTGTATATATTTAAAAAGTTTGAGGAGCGGGTATGACAAGTAAAAAAAATATAAAGAGGGTATATTTAGCACCATCCGTATAAATTTAGATAGAATTGAGGTTTGTAAGATTTTTTTTTATTTTATTATTATAATTAATTTAGCTCAAATTTTGTTTTTATCGTATAACTTTTAGAATATAATGTTTTATAAAATTTTAAAATATTGTTAGGATCGGCTCATTTTTATCTACGTTTTGACCTAAGTTTCGTTAAAAACGGAGAAAGTTTAATTATAACACATTTTATTAATTTTTAGGCGGTCTCCTATAATAGTGACTGATTGTTCAAACAACGATTATTCTAATAATCGTTTCATCCCACCTATTCGTTTAAACGAACGCTAAAAATTTTAAACGCTTATTTTTATACTCGCGAATAATCTTATTTATGAAATAAATTATTTTATTTTATTAGACGAAACCTTAAGTTTTAATTGATCGTTTTTATTTTTATATTTTTGACTAATAATATTTTAATTATAAACGAGAGTATTTTATTTATTTTCTCAAAACCGGATGTTACAATCATCACCATTACCATCATCTCAACATCACCACAATTACATTCATCTCACCATCACCATCTCCACCATTTACTGCCATCATCATCATTATCAACAGCTCATCACCGACCTCATCATCGTCGATCATCATCAGCATCAGCACTACTTGCATCGTCACGATCATCATCATCCATCCCCGTCCTCCTCCTCATCCTTGTTGTGGTCATCCTCCTCTTCATCATCATCATATCTAAAAAATATATATAACAATATGTACTTGTTTTAAAGAAAAAAATATTTATTTTATAAAAGTTATAATCATTTAAAAAATATGGAAAACATGGCAAAATGTCAATAAAAGTGGGCATGACAAAAACATCTTTCCATCCATTGAATCTCTACAACTTGATCCTAACTATCAATTATATATCTAATAGCTTTAAATCTTTCATACATTTTTCACATTAAATATCATTTTTATTATAACCTAACCCAACACATTAACACACAAGGGTTAGGTATTAATTGTTATTATTTAGTTATGTATATGACTTAATTGGATAACAAGTAACTTACTAATTGCTAAACATATTACATAGTCTATATGTTTGCATGTGTGTATATATGTATGTATCATGGTTTAAAAGAGAACTCTTTATTTTCACAAAAAACCATGAAAACTCTCTTTAGCAGATCACATTCTTTTTTTAATTTTTATATTCAAATAAAATGGTCATTTAGTAATTTTAACACCTAGTTTTGGTAATTATCATTTTGTTTACAAAGACTCCAAAAATTACTTAATTATTCAACTAGGTTTGGCCGAAAAAAGTTTAATACATATATACACGCACCTTCCTACGCATCCTTGATTCCTATCCAAACCTAGTTTTGTACAAACATGTCAATAAATAGGTCACGTTTTAGATTTATATATGTATGTTTTGTTATTACATATATTTAACTAATAATGCTATGTAATGTAACTAAATGATACATAATGGTCTTTACCATCTTTTTTTATTTGTTCTTTCAAATCATTTTGGTTCATTTCGGTATTTATCTTCATCTTCATCTTCAATTCAGTTTTTGTCTTTGTATGTAACTAACATCGTGACATATATATAATTACCAAATACATATATGTAACACTAACACATTAAACTATAGATCTAACCCATTTAGTTGATAACATATATGTAAGTTGGTCGAGCTAATCCTTTGGTTGAAAAAATCAAGACTTTTAAATACGGCATGTAATCTCTTGTTAGTTTAAATGTATATAATTATTTATAAAAATTGAATATATATATATATATATATTAGGAGAGAGAAATCATCGATGAATTAATGGTTTTTTAGTATTCTTTAAAAGGAGGTTTTTCTTTAAAACCTGCCTCTATATATGTATAGTTAGACTTTATTTGTTTTCAAGTTTAGGTATGTGAGGTAATTGAAGATTATACATGCTATTTAAATCATGATATGTTAGAAGATTTTGGTTAGCTTTAGACAACTGACAAAGACGATGACTTGAAAAAATTGCTAATTAGTAGTTTAGAAATTAGAACTACTTAATATTATTATCGTATCCATTTACCTTTGACTTTAACTTTGGGTTGTTTAGAGTTACTTGTTATATTTATATTTTAATGTAAAGTGACATCCAAGTGATCCTATGTCTACCCGGTGGGATGAAATTAGGGATGTGCAGAAAACTAAATCAACCGATCCCTAACCAGTATAACCGTCAAAACTGAACCGAAAAAACCGAACCAAATGAAAAACCAATAATTCGGTTTAACTGTTTGTTAATAACCGAAATTAGTGGTTCGGTTTTTGTTATCTACTTTTCTATAACCGCCATAGCCGAACCGAACCGCTTAGATCACTAAACAGTATAAAAATCTTTAATTATACTTATACTAGAAGATACCAAAGTTAAATAAATGTCTAATTGTATGGCACCTCTTAAATTCCCCCTAACAAACAAAAGATACTTTGTTAATTTCCTTTGTCACTTTCTTAACATAATTAAAATATTAGGGTTCCTTAATTTATCATTTTCTTCTTGTTTCTTCATTTCTTATGGCTTCCACTTAAATTTCAATTATTAATCTTCGACTACATTTTAAGGAGACAGACAATCATATCTTTCTTCTTGAATAATCGTTGATATACTTTGACATATGGTCCCAGGTAAAAAAAAAAATTTTTAACTTCCATCTTTATCAAGTTTTGATGACATACTTTGATACAAGACTTGTCAATATTTGATTATATTATTTGATCATGATTTACACATGTAGATGGAAGCATCGCGTAGCGAAACACAAATTGTTAATCTTGATGAAGAAACCCCAATTGAGCCAGTGTTAATGATGATGAGGAGACCGTAGAGAAAAAGCCAAATGGTAGAGGTAAAAAATCTTGGGTATGGGACCATTTTACTATAGATAAGGATTCAGGTAAAGCTAGGTGTCTTTATTGTAAAATACTGATGGCGTCTGGTTCATAAAAGAAAGGCACGAGTACAATTACAAGACTTGGTTGATAATTTAGAAAAAATAGAACAAGGTAATATTGCTCTTATTTTTAACTATATGATTTTTTTTATACTTAACATTAATTCCTATAATTATCAACTTGAAATTCAATTAATCGATCATATTCTCTGATGTTTTTTTAATACATATACACTTGTCTACAGGTTTGTCATTGGAATAGATAACAGATTAAAATGAAGACTGGACTTAAACGTCCACCGAACTCATTTTAATTCGCTATGTTATCTTTTGACCTCACATAGTCAATTGAGATAACTCCCATTGAAAGTAGTTGTCGTATCGTATTGTGTCTACGTCGAATGTGTATCGATTTGCCATTATACATTGCACTTTGAGCTCTACCAATAGCCGATTAGCAATCACAATGTATGCAAATAGCCGACATAGGCTTTGGCCATCCTGGAACGTCTTCCACAAAATGACGTAGCCATTCTGCTTCTTTTCCAGCTTTATCTAAAGCGATAAACTCATATTCCATTGTAGATCTACTATAAGAGTTTGCTTGGATGACTTCCAGGCTATAGCTACTCCACCAAGTGTGAACACATAACCACTTGTGGATTTGGAATTTTTTATATCGGATATCCAGTTCGCATCACTGTATCCTTCTATAAAAGCTGGATCTCAGCCATAATGCAACCCATAGTTTCTTATGTATCTTAAGTAACTTAATAATTTTGTCATGCTCTTTTAATGTTTAGAGCTCGTATTACTAGTATATCTACTTAGCCTGCTCACGACATATGCTAAGTCTGGGCGTGTACATGTCATCAGATACATCAGGCTGCCAATAATCCTTGAAGACTCCAATTGAGCAACATCCTCACCTGTATTTTTTTGATAAATGTTGGGTGGTATCTACTGGATTTTGAGCCACACTCATATCCCCACATTGAACTTTTCGAGGATTTTGTCCACATAGTGAGATTGACTCAACACAAGACCATTTCGGGTTCTATTGATCTTTATACCAAGAATCACATCAGCTAGACCCATGTCTTTCATGTCAAATCTCACTTTTAACATGTCTTTAGTAGATTTGATCATCTTATTATCACTCCCCACGATAAGCATATCATCTACATAAAGACATAATATCACATAGCCTCTCGTTGTGCTTTCACATAAACACATTTGCCGCATTCATTAATTTTGAAACCATTGTTAAGCATAACTTGGTCAAACTTTTGATGCCATTGTTTCGGAGCTTGCTTCAAGCCATACAATGATTTAACTAATTTACAAACACTACAAATAAATTGTCATTTAATGGCATACAAAATGTGTCACAATAGACCAAAAAAATGCCACTGTAAACCCCTTAAAGATTGTGTGGCACACATAAAAAGTGCAACTAGAAGTGGTGACGCTAAAGCCTTTTAGTAGCACTTTTTTTCTGCCACTAAAAATTAATCTTAGTCATTTATCCATGTTGGCTTTAGCGGCACTTCAATTCTGCCACAATATAGAAATGCCTTTAGAGGCTCAATTTTTGTGACGGTAAAAACTACCTATAGTTCGTTTTATAACACATTGTCACAAAGATACATTATTTACAATACAAGAACAAATTAAAAGTTGAATAAGATTGTAAATAATAACATTAAAAAGTTTGATCCGAAATGTAATACAAAAACTATCTAAAGAAATGTAATACGCAACATCTTTCGGTTTACAAATGTTTACACATCACGCATAATTTAATCATTGATGAAAATTTCACTGCCATATGACTTAGCTCGAAAACTTCTCATGATATCAACCCTGCCATCATCAACCATATAAAGAAACATTAATAATTTACGCATATCAAAAGCTCTCACCGTATATGTGTGTGTCTATATATATATATATATGTATAATATTCAGGCATTTAAAAGGTTAAAAAATGATTTAAACTTAATAAAATGAATAATGAAATAAAAAGACGAAGAACACATATACTTTATGAAGCATAAAGGAAGATTGTTTAGTGTAAAAGTGAGCCTGAGCAAAGGAAGAACACACCTAGAACAACTTATATAAACATTAAAAAAAAGACACAAAAAAAAAATAAGGGAGCACCTATTTCTTCAAGGCTCAAGGATAAGTTTTTTTAGCTGAAGAATCTTGATGCTTGATGTTCAAAATTCTTTTGGGTTTAACACTTTTCAATATCCAATTTGATCTCAATTCCATCCGGTGAAACTGAGTTAATCAAAATAAAGTTTCAATTGTTAGACATAATGAGAAATGATAACTTACAGTTATAACAAATAACAAATTACTTTTTTATATGTCACATTTTTTGGTATTGGTAACTTTAACATCTTTATCAAAGACTAATTGTATAGTTGATGATAACTTTAGTTCACCCGTGTAGACTCAAGATTTTAGTTAAAATCAAAAACTCTTTTCCACTTGAGCAATAAAAATAGTAAAATAAACATGATTGAAGATACAATCCAAACCTGGGCTTGTTTGTCCATATGAAAAAAGATGCAATTAAGTCCTTCTAAGACTTCTTTATACTTAGAACAAGAACTTGTTCATATTAATCCATTTGTTAAACTGAAGGATCAAAACCCTATAATAATTTTGAAAACCTTGTAATCATTTATTACTTGTCTAATAATCATGCATTATCAACCAAAAGAAGGTGAGCCAAACACGAATAACTTACTATACAGTTACCTTAGTTAATTATTTCTCTTGGGTTTATAATACTTTCTTCATCCCAAAACAGATTAAAGATTATTTTAATAAAAACATCATAGTCCTGGAATGAGTTTAATTTGTCTGTTCCTATTAAGATTCAAATACAGAGGGTAAGTAAAAAAATAATCCTTGATCAGAATCAAACCTATTCAACACATTTAAACACATAGTGTTGCATTAAACAAATTTGTAATGGAGGTGTTGCATTAAATGTGCCTCTCTGCAAATGTATGCAAGAAAATTTTTTAGTTATGTTATGGGTTTTACTTGAAAGCTAAATGTACTTCCTAATATTGTTATGTTTTTTTAACTATTTGGTGTTAAAACTGCTGGGCAGAGAGAGGCAATTATAGATAACAATTTAGTTATGAATCATAAGCTACAGATAATTATGGACTTTAGTTAGAAACAAAATCCAATACCTTATTAACAGTTGGCTTGTGAATAATTTCTTTTATGATCCATATCTTCTCATCAAGGAACTGTTTCTTGGCTTCATAAGCAATCTGGACCGCACGCTCAACACCCCAGCAAAAGCCATAAGCTTCTGCAAGCTTTATAATAACATTTCCCCAGGTATATTCTTAGTTATTTTCCTTCAAAGTCTTTATAATATCGCTTGTTTTTATAACAACAAAATAAAACATTAGCATACATAAACAAACATGTGGCATCACTCATCCCAATCAATTTGATGAATAACCAATAGCTCGACGTAGCTTCATTTGGTTGACAACTCTATTTATGGACATTAGTGGAATAAAATGTGGCATCACTGTTGTTTTATGATTTTTTGACTTTCTGGCTTACTTTTCTAAGAATTTGCAATGTTCAAAATTCCCAGAGCTTTTATTTTTCTTTCGTTCTCTTGAACCCTCAATCGCCTAGATTGTACGGATTTTCTGTGGTTAAATTTTACAAAAGATAACTAAATTAAAAGTTGTTTCTTAAATAAATATCATACAACAAATGGAATAAGTTGAGTTGCAATCCGTTTCCGTAGCAAGTTAACTGCTATTTTCTGCAGTCAGATAGCTGTGATTTGTTGCTGTTTATACTGGTGTTTTTTGCTGTTTTCAGCAATCTGTTGTTATTTTCTGCAGTGTGTTAATTGCAGTTTTCTGCTGTGTGTTAAGTGTTGTTTTTTGCAGTTTTTTATCCTGTTTGATGTTGCTGCTATCTGTTGTTATATGCTGCTGTTATTTGATGTTATCTGCAGTTGTTTTTTTCATGTTATCTGTAGCTGTTTAGGCTGTTTTTAAAGCAATCTGCTGCAGTTTTTTTTAACCATTTAAGTGCAGCTATGGACCATTTTACCCCCGTTGAGTACCAAATTATGAAGTACCAAACAACATAAACAAAGGTTCTTAAGGATACGTTTGGTATCAAACGGTTTTAATGGGTCTTGTTTGGAACAAATACAATAACAATAAACCATTCCTTAACAAATGCAACAACAATAAACCATTCCTTATAACAAATTGAACGATGGGCATAATTCAATTACTTACTGATTATAATAACAAAGACTATGGCATTGTAGCTATCAATCAACTTTTAAGTAGAAATCAAGGATAAATAGTGCAGAAATCGTAATAACAAAAACTTGAAGAATGATTGAGACTATTTATTAATTGGGGACTTTCATCAAACATGTGTTATGCATATTAGGTTAAGCGAATTTCATAATATAACAACAATTTCTTTGCAATTACCTGTTTATTCGCAAACACAAAACCCAGACGAAACCATTTTGCTGCTATTTCTCTTCAATCAAGCACTTTGCATTCCAATAAGTCAATATAACTTTACTTCATCAAAACAATACAAAATCAACAAAACCATTTATGCTCATGTATTAAGCTAAACACACACTAAGCCTAAATTGGAGACATTCTAAAACCGGATCAAACGCATAAAAGTTTAGATGCAACAAAATTAAAACATACACATATAAAAAATCAAACAGATATCACATATAAAAACAACAAATTTGTACCTTAAAATGGCAGGGGGCCGGTGATCTCGAATGATGGTGACCGAATTAGGGTTGTATGTTGATCGAATCAGGGTTGTGATGGTGATCTAATTAGGATGATCGAACTAGGGTTGTGGGATGAGAAGGTGATGTGCGGGGTCTGTTGTTCGCCTAAGGGGCTAGTGGTGATGTAAGTGGATGGAAAGGAAGATGTTCACGAGAGAGGTTCTTTTGGTGTTGTAAGTCCATTGCAGAGAAGGAAGAATGGGAGGGAATTAGAGGAAATTTTGTGCCGACTTTTTTCCCCAAATTTGACCAAGTGTTGAGAGGGAATTTGAGTGAACATTTGAGAAATAGTTTTAGATGGAGGGAAAGTTTTTGGTGGGTTTTAAGTGAAAAATTTTACAATAAAAGGTTGTTAATAAAGTTAGTGGTATAAAATAAATGTCATTAAAAGTATTATTTGAGTGTATGTATAACTACCGACATCAAAGTTCAAAGAAAGAGTTTTGTTCAATGTTTTGAAAACCGACCGGTCGAACTGGGAACCGGTGGGTGAACCGGTCCGGTTAGGGGTTATGGGCCGTTTTGGGTGAACCACACGGTCAAACCGGCGAATCAGTGGTCGAACGGTGGTTGAACCGGTTTTTTTATTTTGATTTTTTTTTATTTTATATATATATATTTATAAAATGTTTATAAAATCATCTGGTTCTTAAATCCTGTTCAACCAGTCGGACCTCTGACCAGTAAGGAAACTGGTTCGACGTCCGGTCCGGTTCTGAAAACATTGGTTTTGTTTTTAAAAATTTTGTCAAATTCAAAAAAGTTTAATTCCTTCAATTTCGGGTGACACCTTGTCGTTCTCAACGCTCATGTCCACCGACAAATACACGTGTTTTGGTTCATCTACGCTTTTTAGGTTTGCATGATGTTCATCTTTGAATAAAAATTTCGGCTTCGTGTAGGCTTTGCTTCGTAATCCACGAACATGACTCTTCTAGCGTTTATAATCAGACTAGGACATACATGGGCTGAAGAAATAACCGTATTAGGTTGTGTTAAATGATGAATAAGATTTACTGGCATACAAGTAAGTGCCATTAAAATGCATGTTGGTAAGTGTGACACATTTAAAATACCACTAAAAACATAATTTGGTGGCACAAATGATAAGTGTCACTAAAACTATAGGTTAAGAGAATGTGGTACACACAAGTGCCACTAAAACCCTATATTAGTGGCACAATAGCTAAATGCCATTAAAAGTGTGTGCCACTAAATGACATTTTTTTTTGTAGTGACACTTTTCTTTCTTGCCAAGAGCTGAGAAACCCCCAGGATGCTCCATGTAAATCTCCTGTTCTAACTCCCAATTTAGAAAAGTGGTTTTAACATCCATTTGGTAGACTTCCAAATTTCTTAAAGCCTCTATTGCAAGCACCAACCTTACCGAGGTTATTCTAGTTACAAGTGAGTAAGTATCAAAGTAATCTACTCCTTCTTTTTTGTCTAAACCTTTTGATCACTAACCTTGCCTTGCATGTACTTATCAATGGAACCATCAGCTTTCATCTTCTTTTTGATCCATCGATATCCAAGTAGTTTACACCCTGGGGAAAATCTACTAGCTCCCAAGTATGATTTTGTAAGATCGAATCAATTTCATTCTTGATCGCCTCTTTCCATTGAGGTCCTTCCGAAGAGGTGACTGCTTCACGATAGGTTTGGGGCTCTCTTTCAACCATATAAGTAAGAAAATTAGGTCCAAAAGATTTTTCAATCCTTTGCCTTTTACTTCTTCTTGGCTCAACCTCTTCAGTCTCTAATTGTTCTTGATCCTCATCATGAACAATCTCATCAACTGTTGTTGATGAACTTGGGAGTTCCTATTTCAAACAAGGAAACACTTCTTCAAATAATAATGCATTCCTTGACTCCATTATAGTATTCTTGTGTATTTCAGGATTTTTTGAATCATGAACGAGAAACCGATATGCACTACTATGATGGGCATAACCAATGAATACATAATCCATGGTTTTGGGTCCTATTCTTTGAATCCACTACCACTTTTTCTAGGCACCCCCACACTTTCAAGTATTTGTAAGATGGCTTAATTCACATCCACAACTCATAAGGAGTTACATACTTTTTCTTGAAAGATATTTTGTTTAAAAGATAAGTAGCCGACAAAACGGATTCCCCCCCACATGTCCTGGCTCATTCCAGAACTAATTAATATAGCATTAATCATCTTTTTTAATGTACGATTCTTTCATTCCGCAATACCCTTTTGTTGTGGGGAATAAGTAGCGGTACACTCATGGATAATTTCATTTTGTGCACAAATATCAGTAAATGGTGAAACATATTCTCCGCCTATATCACTCCTTAGAACTTTTATCTTTTTATTGAGCTGATTCTCATCATTAGTTTTATACAATACAAACTTGTCGATTGCTTCATCCTTAATTTTAAGTAAGTAGACATAGCAATATCATGTACAATCATCAATAAATGTGATGAAATACTTATTTCCACCTCTTGTGGGAATCGATTTTAAATCACACACGTCAGTGTGAATTATATCAAGGGGTTCATTTATTCTTTCAACCGAATTAGAAGATGATCTTGTTTGTTTTGCTTCAACACATGTTGTACCTTTATATTTTGAATCAATGGAAAATTTTGGAATGCAATCTAATATAATTGAACGACGCATCGAATTGAAATTAACATGACCTAAACGACCATGACAAACATTAGATGACTCAATCAAGTAAGCAGAAGTAGAAGCATTTTCATTCATGTTCTCAACCTTAGCTATTACATTGAATTTAAACATTTCATTTTAGGCATAACCCTTACCAAAAAACATTCCAAGCTTAGAGCACATTGCTCTTGTGTATGTTAGGAATTGCTCAAAGTGAGCTCTTTCCTCGTAATCCATTTTAAGATCACACTACCCTCACCCTTGACATCGGCATTTGCTGCATTCCCTATGCATAGCTCCGAGTCACCCACCACCTCTTTAAACGTATTAAAGAGGGCCCGATCAGGACACAAATGGCGGGTAGCACTAGTGTCAACCTACCACCCCTTATGGTCATTTAACACCAAATTGATCTCCTCAATCATAGTAGTGAAGTCAGAGACCATAGCAAAAAGAGGCATATCGTCCTCTATCATATGTGCTCGGTCCTGTTTAGGAGCCTTGCATTTATCAGTACGATGACCATGTTCACTGCAATTGTAGCATTTCCCCTTAAATGGGAAAACTTGCTTCTTCACACCATCTTTTTTCCGACTCAAGGTCCACAACCTTGCGTTTGCCCCTGCCCTTGTAGTTGTCAATTTTCTTTTTGTACCCACGAGAAGATTGACAATGCTACACCATATTGGATTTTAGAGCAAAATATTGTTGTGTTATTATAAGAACCAACCTATTGTCTTCCTCAATTCGAAGACGAATCACAAGGTCCTCTATTGTCATTTTCTTTCGCTTATGTTTTAGATAGTTCTTAAAATCCACCCAACTTAAAAGCAACTTTTCAATCATGGCGGCAACTTGAAATGTCTCACTAAGAGTCATCCCCTTGACTTAGGCAGCATTGGTACCAACTAATGGCCCCACATATGTCGAAGAAAAAGCATGTTGATTACTCATTTCTGAACAAAAGTGGAAATGCAAACAAAGCAAGTCATATTTTCATAAATAAGGTTTACATAAAACCAAAGTTTAAACTAAACTTTTTAACTCAAACAAAGTTATTTGAGTTCATGTGACATTTGCATGACTTTTTTGCCCTAATAGGTTAAGACACTCTCTCTAAGAATCCACAGAAAAGCAAGACAGGTCCCTCGACTGTTTAGGAAATATGCGAATTGCTTTTCTAGACAAGAAACTCAAATAACGATGTCCACCCTTATGGTTACTACAAGTCCGCCACTTAGAACTTAAACTTTGACGAGCTTAATTTATCAATATATTTTGTGGTTTACAAAAAACGTATGGTTTACACAAATATAAAATATATGGTTACTTTAAATAATAAATAAACTTTGATGTTATTTTATAATCATATTAGAAAAAAGAAAAAGTAAAATAAATGGGAAGTAATGGATATGTCATATGGATCTCACATAGTCGCGTGCTCACTGCTCTCTCATTTCATTTGTAAAGCACATTTCTAAATCTAATTCAAACAGATTTACGTTTCACGACTTTTATCCTTTACACAAACCCTAATTCCTCTTTCTAAATATGTTGGAGGCTGTCGCTTGTCTTCCACTTCTCAAAAGGTCCATTTCCCCTTTACAGATCCAGGTAAGTTCGTCACACTCTCTGTTCTTCATCCTTCTAGCATTTGAAGTGTATTTAACCAAAGATTTTCGGTTTATGGTTTTAATAACTTTAGTTCTTGTGCATGTAGAGCAGCAGTTATGTTAATACCTGTGTTTAAGGTAATTTTGTAATTTCTTACATTTCAGCTTTTGAATTTTTTTCATAAATGTTATAGGATTACGCCCGATTTGCGGTGCACACATATAATGTATATGTGTGTGGGCCCTCAAGAGGGCAAAGTAAAATTGCACTAATTTTAACGTTATTTTACTTATTTTGTGAAAATAACGTTAAAAGTGTTGGAATATACTAGGTATGTTTATTTGTTTGTTTGTTTTTGTAGGAAGTAGGATGTCTTATTTGGTCAGTGCAATTAAATTATATATCTCTTTTGTAAAACCGATGCAAAAACGAATCGAGCCAAGCAAACTCGTTTAAAAACGAGCCGAGTTTGAGCCACGATTTCAGGCTTAGTTTAAATCCGAGCTGGCCCCTGCCTCGGTTTGTTTCGGCTCATTAACACCGTTCCTTAAAAACTAATAAGTTATCAAAAGTTGATGGGACATAAAACCGGTGCTTTACTAGTTCACTAGTTTGATTATTCAAATTCAAAAATCTAAAACGTGATAATATTATAAAAATTTGTATATATAATTTAATATAAAAATTTGATGGCTCATACGATTCTGAAAACACCGGCCACAACTAAGAGATCACGACCTATAGGTCATTAAATTAAATAATAATTATATTTTTTTATTTATTTATTTTATTATCATTCATATTTCATGTGACAGGTGATGAAAATAGAAACGTAGGGTCGAAAATCCCAAGACAACTCCAAGTGGAACCATGTATTCGCACCTAGGTCAAGCCCCAGCCAGTGCCAGTGCCAGTGCCGGAGCCGGAGCCGGAGCCGGAGCCGGTGCCGGAGCCGGAGCCGGAGCTACCACCGCTCTATCCACGCAAACACTTCATCCCCCCAAATTCACCCACCCCAATCCCCCCCTTTTCTCCAGTCGCCGCCCCAATTTCTTATCCTCCTCATCCTTATCCAATCTCAGAACGCTAACCGTTAACGCCGACGTCACCAACAAACCGAAACCTTCTTCCAGTTTCGCTGATTCCGATGACCAACCCATCTCCGTCGTTACTCAAGAAAACGTCCCACTTGAAGGCGTCATTCAATTTGAAAAACCAGACACCACTTCCCGTTTCAAGAAATGGGGGTAATTTCAGATTTCTTTGGGGTTTTTTTCCTTCATTTTTATTTGAATTTGAATTATCAAGCAATTTGAGAAACCCTGTTCAGTCTCTGTTCTTTTGTTGTTAATTTTTACTTTTATTGTTGCTAATTCAGTCATGTGGCTCTGCTTTCTGGTGGTGATGTGCTGGCTATACTCTTGTTCTCCGCAATCGGAAGATTTAGCCATGGCTTCTCGGTTTTTGATGCTGAAACATTGAGAACTGCTGACCCTTTTATTGCTGGTATGGCTGTCTTTTCTTCTATAAATTTGGGGCTAATTACCCAAAATTGCAATGGGTTTTTACAGTTTTACCAATCAGGACAGCTTAGTTATAAAATTAAGCAAAATAGCAACTTAGCAATATAGTGTTAACTTTTTGACCTATCATACGGAGCTTAGGCGCAAAACCCAAAAAAAAATGTGGTTTTTTTGAACCAGGCACATAATATTAAGTTACTATGTCTAGAGGTTTGACATGTTTTAAGTTTAGAAAATTTTAAAAATATTTAAAGTCTAACCGTAAAATAATTAATAATCTAGTTATATACGGATTTTAAAATTAAAAAAATTTTTAGTGGTTTATGGCTGGATATCCAAGAATTTTGCAGGTATGGCTGTCTTTCTTCTATAATTTGGGGCTAATTACCCAAAATAGCAGTGGGTTTTTACAGTTTTACCAATCAGGACAGGTTAGTTATAAAATTAAGCAAAATAGCAAGTTAGCAATATAATGTTAACTTTTTTGACCTATCATAGCCAACAACTCATAATTTGTTGTCAAACACAGAAACATCTGCACCAAATGTTGCAATGGTTAGTAATGAATTAAGAGGATCTTCTGTAACTTTATTAGTATTTTGCCTTGAATCTTTGATTATTAAAAAGTGTGAAAGTACATTATGGCAATAAGTTTTGACAAGTAATTCAGTAAACTATAGCTATGTTTTCAGCTTACACTGTGGCAGAAAATTACGTTTATTTAAGACGGCCCTAATTATCTACTAATCCTACTTTAGTCTCTCGCTCTCTATATAATGCATAGCTGTCAAAGGCACATAAACTGCGCCCAGAGCCTAGGCATAAAGTGCAAAAAAAGTGAGGGATTTTATAAACTAGGCGCATAATATTAAGTTAATATTTTTTGAGGTTTGACATGTTTTAAGCTTAGAAAATTTTTAAAAAATATATAAGTCTAACCACAAGACACTTAATAATATAGTTATATACGCTTTTTAAAATTAAAAAAAAAATT
Organism: Mikania micrantha; assembly: GCA_009363875.1. Classification (NCBI taxonomy): domain Eukaryota; kingdom Viridiplantae; phylum Streptophyta; class Magnoliopsida; order Asterales; family Asteraceae; genus Mikania; species Mikania micrantha. The sequence continues at coordinate 105,647,822 of CM018691.1, forward strand.
ATGGTTGTTTTAGACTGGTTTATAGTTGGATACTCAAGAATTTTGCTAGAATCTCGCCGAAATGTGTCTAGGTTGTCACCACGCAACTCACTGTGCATGTGCTCCTTGGCGCGCGCCCGACTCACCTTTGACAACTATGCCTATGTCTTGGTTTAAAATTACACGCAAATTGTGCTCTTGCGATGAAGTGATTCCTCTGTCGCAACGCAACCTTTGATGTGGCAAATTTTGCAAGTTGCACCGATCGTGAATTGCGGCATATTAGGGATGAGCAAAAAACCGAAATAACCGAATTGGAATCGAATTAACCTAAAAAACCAAACCTAAAAACCAAAAAAAACCGAAGCCGAATTTTTCGGTTTGGTTCGGTTTTTCACATTCCAAAATCTTAAAAACCATAATCGAACCCATTTTTATTCTTGTTTAAAAATTAATATGTATACTGCTATTTTTATACTTATTTAACGAGATAATACACATAGAGTTTACCGTTGAGGATTATGTATGAAGATTTGGATTAGCTGAACTCTGCCATTTCAAAAGATGATGAAAATTGGAGTCATTGCATATTTAGTTATTTACTTTGATTTTTTTTTTTTAAATGTAAGATCATAATGATAATGATGTAGTTTTATTGTATTTAGTTGGTATTCTGTATATGTAATTCCTTGTTGACCTGTATAGTAATATATTGCTAGTTGCAGCTCATGGACGTAGGTCATCTTGATTGAATAGTGTTTATTTTCTTTTATTGTTCATCGGTGTACATGAGCGTGTGGTGATATCCCAACACATTTTCTCTATGTTTATTCAAACATGTCCTAATATGGGATTTCTATCAGGGTGGTTTTTGAGTGCTTATTTTCTTGGTGGATATGGGGATGAAGGCAGAGGGTTGAATGGTAAGACCAAAGCCATTACTGCTGCTGTCAAATCTTGGGCTTTGGGTATTCCTGTAAGTTCTTTTGCTCTTTTCTTTGAAGGAAGTCTCGTGTTTTGTATTCATTTTTTTTATAGTTTGCTTGCTTAGTTTTAATAAAGACTACACTTTCCATAGCACCGTCGATGGAAAATCAAATAATCATTCGTCACTTTGACACTAGATAACTGAAGATGTTTCGATACTAGACTTGTCGGCGGGCCTTGGTGTTTTTTTTACTAGGGTCTAGTGATGGAAATGGATTCATGCTTAACAATCTTCAAATATGTTTTATTTCACTTAGGATTTGGTTAAATTTTACTTAAAATAAGTAGTAAAACATTTCTTGTAAGTTGTAAATGAATGCTTAGAGCCCAACAGTATTCGAAAGTGTTAGCGAAGTTACATGGTCCTTGTTCAATCTTGGCAAAGGTGCTTTCAAAGTTAAATTACGTATTTTTCCTACCACACACGAGTGCTGCTAGTAAGTTAAAAAAATCCGAGTGTGAATGATAAACGAGCTTTTACGAGAAATAACAAAATGTGTTGAATGGTTAGTAAAATGGATGAATGTTCTTCGAGAGGATGCTACACGGGAGAGTGTTGATCTTATGATTCTTATCACTACATGGTTCCCTACATTTCATCATTGGGGTTACGGTTAATGAGGAAGTATTGATGCATCTCTAGTTATTAAGCAGTTCAAACAGTTGATTAGTTTAGCTAACAGACTTGTTAATAAATCGATTAGGGAGTCGGTTATGGCACCTTTTTTCACACTATCAAACCGTAAATACATCCGTTAAGTTTTAGCCTATGATATTGGGTACCAGACTATACGATACATTGTATCGCGTAGCAAATTGGCTTTCCAAATGAATCTACCCCTCATTGTACCAAATTTTAGAAAGGCATGAACTGCTTTCCTGTTTTGTTTTCGTACCACGTTTCAGAGCGTATCGTGTTCCATGTGACTATGCCCCTGTCGGCTGTCGCTACCCACAACTGCCATTTCCGCCATCATCTCAACCCCCAACCCACAGTTGCCACCACCATCTAAGTAAAATAACGTTAAAATTAGTGCAATTTTACTTTGGCCCTTTGAGGGCCCACACACACATATACATTATATCTGAGCACCGCAAATGAGACTACCTAAAATTAATCCTATAAATGTTTCTTTAATCTTTAGCGTGTTAATTTATCTGTTTTTCAGTTGGGAATAGCTATTCGGGCTACAAGTATAGGTCACATACCTGCTACCAGTTTCATTGCAGTAACGATGGGCAGCACTGCTTTGTTACTTATTGGATGGAGAGCACTCATATCCAACATTTTAGCTGATGATGATCAGAGCAAGAAGAACGATGATGTATACAAGCGTGGCAGTCCATTCGAGCTCTTTGAGGTATCCGACATTTATTCGACTGATGTTTTTAAACTAAATGCGCGAATTTTACTGTTTGATTTTGTTTTTGTCTAACCATGAATCACGCCCCATTTGCGGTGCACACATATAATGTATTATGTATATATGTGTGGGCCCTTAAGGGGCAAAAGTAAAAGTGCATTAATTTTAAATTATTTTAATTATTTTGTGAAAATAACGTTAAAATCATTGGGATGATCAACTTCAAACGATAACTTTGAGCCTCGGACTCTTTCGGAGCAGCCTCTCTATCCCAATTGGGATAGGGGTAAGGTTTGTATCTATCCTTCCCCCCAGACCCTATTGAAAAGTGGGAATATACTGGGTAAGGTTGTTGTTGTTGTTGTTTGTCTAACCATGAATCATTGGTGGTGTGATTAATTGGCTTGTTCAATCAAAGTGCATCTCCATTATAAAAGAACCATCATCATCGTACTCAGTATATTTCATTATTTGCAAAACTAAGCCATGGTTCAAAAAGGGTAAGATGTGGACAGTTTTATTTCTACCCCTTAAGAATAGAGAGGTTGCTTCCAATGATACCTCCGGTTCATGTTGTCTGATTAACCAACTAACCCAATGCTTTTAACGTTATTTTCACAAAAATTAAGTAAAATAACATTAAAATTAGTGAAGTTTTATTTTTGCCTCTCAAGTGCTGACACATATATACATTATATGCCTGCATCACAAACGGGGCCATACATTATGAATGAATTAAAGCATAAATTCCTTTTAAAAATAACAAAGTCAGTTTTCATTGATCAGTTATGTTTATTACAGTTTTACAAGTCTAACACGAACAAAATCTTGATTGGTTATTACAGCTGCTTACGTCGTTGGTACGAAGATGGTGAACTGATTCAAATCATTTTTGTAAAGTATTTGTAATTTGAAGCAACAATGTTATCAAAATACTTTTAACAAGTGAGTTTCCTTTTGCATCTCTTATGCTTACATAATTTTTATTTTTGTTTTTATACTAACAATTTGAGATCTAAATGTCACTTGTTTGCAAGAAATATTGGTCAACAAATTTGTTTACATAATTACTAGATTGGCTCATTTAGATTGTGATGAGGCGACTCAAGTAGCATTAATAATTACTGGAGAATATCCATGTATTCTCTCGTCCCTTTTTTGGTTTTGTTTCTTGAATAGCTTTTACTTATTCAACATCTCGAAATGGTTTAAAAAATTTACTATTCTTATTTATACGAGTGTTCCATGTGGTATGTCGATTTTGCTTGGATGATCCTTAATTTTGAGAAAGTACTTTGATAGTTCGAACTGCTTGAAAAAATGTAACACTGGTAGTTCGTTGAGCGAATATCGCTGTAAAGTGTAGAGGTTTTGGAACTAGTTCCGGTTCTGGTCAACAAAGTCAAGAACCAGTTCCGGTTCTGGGTGTTTGCCCAGGTACAGTTGAAACTAGTTCCGGTTTTTCCAGTTTCGGTTCCGGTTTTAATTTGCCTGAAAAACCAAAACCGTTTGTACCAAGCGATTCAGGTTCCGGTTTTTTTGCCTATCTCTAGTTAAGTGTGCATTAAATATTAAAATGTTTAAAATACCCCTATTAACATTGCAAAGTTCATATTAATTCATGAGATGATGGGTCCACCATAAAACCATTTCCCAGCCTGTTTAAAATGCATGCGTCTCGAGGTTCGCTTGAAAAAAGTTTGGCATAAAAAGAGCTTGACTCGAAAAAAAGCTCGTTTAAAACGAGTCGGAGCCAAAGCCACTACCAGGGTTGACTTGGCTTGTGCCTCGACTCATTGGCTTGGCTTGTGGCTCAACACGATTTATAATATATATATATATTAAATTATACGCACAAATACATATATATTATAATACACACAAATATATGTATATAAAGTAGATGAATAAGAAAAACAAGTCTGCTTGTGGCTTTAGATTTTTTACAAGCGCAAGCTCGAATTAAGTTTGGCTTAGCTCAATTACAACCCTACATCTCCATCAAACTATTATCACCTTCACGGCTCACCTACACCACATGTGTGGATGATTTCAAGCATGCATAGAATATTTGACCAACATGTTTTCAAGCTTTATGGTGGTGGTGTAATCTACAAAATTAACAGAAAACAAGGATCAAAGACCAACTGTGTAATTAACTCTTTTACTTATTATGTTGATAAGCAAGAGGAATTACGGAAAACATACTTAAATGTCGTTAATATTATTAAATTCTAACCCTTATTATTAATATTGTTTTTTTTTCTATAAAGTTATACCATCGTTTCAATATATTGTGTTAGGAACTAGAGGTGCACAAGTCTGGGTTATTTTTGGAACTGGTTCTGGTTTCGGTCAACAAAGTCAAGACCTATTTTCGGTACCGGGTTATGACCGGTTCCGACCGGTTTTTGGCCGGTTCTGGTTCGGGTTTTGGCCGGGTAAAGGTGGAACTAGTTCCGGTTTTTCCGGTTCCGGTTCTAACTTGTCTGAAAAACCGGACCCGTTGGTCCTTACTGGTTCGGGTATGACTGGTTCGGTTCCCTTTTTTTCCACCTCTATTAGGAACTGTTGAACTGATACCAAACTAATGGGTTGATTGGGTTGAAATCCATATCACCCCAAATTGCTTCGGAATTGGGTCAAGATATGACATGGTGGTCATGTCAGGATCTAAGGATCCTTGGGCTCACATACTTAAGAGTGGATTTAGATTAGTAGTTTATTATGTTTAAACTTTGTTTTGGGATTTAGTATTTCTTTTATAATGTAATGGATTCTGAACAATTAAGTTTTATTTTAATGTTAAGTTGAATTCCTTTTAATGTGATGGTTGAATATATTTACATTAAACCCATTGTGTTATGAACAATCTATACTTCGTGAATAACCCGATGATTATGTTATTGGTCGGGGTGTTACAATTATCCTTAAAACGTTTGTTTACTATGTTTCATATTAGAGTAAACTGTTTAATTGGTCCTTGTGTTTATGTCAATTTTGTCACTTTAGTCTTTTTTTAATTTTTTTTTGCCATCTCAGTCCTTATGTTTTTTTATGCCAATCAAATCCTCCCGTATAAATTGATGACGGTTTATGTTAATTGGGTATCACGTGATTGGCACGCAATGGGTATTTTCGTCCCATCACTCCAAATATCATCATCATTCACAAAATGCTCATTTTGAGAGACACCCGAAGGTCCCCTCGAAAGGTCCCCTCGAATGCAGACCACACTCCTCAGTCACCATCACGGAACCACTTGCCGCCGGTAATCTCTCGTCCTCCGCCGTCGATGGCATCCCCATGGTTGCTCACAGATCCCTCATCACTAGCTTCTTTCACCATTATCCCCATCAATCGCCTACACAAGCCATCGTTAAAACCTTACACAAAGCCACCACCAATTCGATCAGTCCTCCGGTACAACCGCAAGCCGGAGCTCGCCGGTACCACACCAAGAGTTGTCGTCATCACCTCCGGTAAAGGTGGTGTCGGCAAGACCACCACCACCGCTAATGTTGGTCTTTCATTACCTCGATTAGGGTTCTCCGTCAATTACACCGTCGTGGAAGTCCTCAACGGCGATTGTCGTCTCGATCAAGCTCTGGTACGTGATAAGCGTTGGTCGAACTTCGAATTGCTTTGCATTTCAAAACTGAGGTCAAAATTACCACTAGGGTTTGGGGGGCAAGCCCAAGTTTGGCTCGTCAATGCATTAAAAGACCGGCAAGAAGGTTGCCCGGACTTTATACTCATTGACTGTCTCGCCGGTATTTATGCCGGATTCATAACGACGAATACTCTGTCAAATAAGGCTGTACTGGTTACTACACCGGACATTACTGCATTAAGAGATGCTGATAGGCAAAACAAAGCTACCGAGGGCTTGTAATTCTTTGAGTGGTGGGACGAAAATACCCATTGCGTCAATCACGTGATACCCAATTAACAGAAATCGTCATCAATTTAGACAGGAGGATTTGATTGGCATAAAAAAAGAAACATAAGGGCTGAAATGACAAAAAAAATTAAAAAAAGACTAAGGTGGCAAAATTGACATAACATAGGGACCAATTAAGCAACATTTTGTTAAAGGATAGTTCAAATATATCTTGTTTTATTTGCATAAAATTAGCAGACAAGATAGGATGGGGGCATGAACCATCGAAGTCTATTACTGGAGCAATTTTACTTGTCAGCAGTCACCAGTCGGCTGCAACTCCTGCTGTTGCTCGCTCATTTTTTAAATTTGTATGTTGTCGCACAATTAATTTCAAACATGATTTTTATTTATTAATTTATTCCGCAAGTTTTAATTTCTTAAGATAATATTTTCTTAGTTGTTATATATATAGAGGAAATGTCAAATAAGAAAACATTTTTATTAAGAAAAGTAATAACTAATAAAAGTTTGACATATGTCATGATAATTTAGATGTAACATTTTTATTTTTTGTACTAAATTTGAATTTTTTTGTATTAGATTCTTTTTGTTTATGTACTGTAATTTTTGTTTTTTGTTATGTGTTTTATTTTTTTGTACTGTATTCTTATTTTTTCGTGCAGAATTTTTATTTTTTTGTACTATATTTTTGATTTTTTGTATTGGATTTGTTTTTTGTACTACATATTTCTTTTTATATTTTTAACATGACAAATGTCAAACTCTTATTGTTTCTCACTCTTCTAGTGGATCCAAACCGTATATATATTTTAAGAATGCATATAACAGTATCGTATCTTTTATATTTCAATATCAATTTTTCTCTTTAAAGTTTTAGAAACTGTATGGCTAGATAGTAGAGTTTATTATAGTGGCGGAGCTTGAGTATTTTGTAAGAAAGAAAATTTACAAGACCCATAATACATGTTAAGTTTTTGAAGTGAGAGAGGCAAAACTATTATTTTTAGATAAAAAATTATCTTTTGATCGAAAATTAACATCACGGACTAGAAAAAGAGGGGAGACGATCACCACGGCCCTATTAAAGCTTTGCCCTTGGTTTATTGGTCAAGTGCAAACAAAGAAAAAACTTAATAAACTGGTTTATAGCAATTTTTTCGAATAAAGTAAATGAATTTTTTTGGGGGATTAGTAGCTAATTTAGATGTCAAGCTTCCCTACAATGGAAATTATATAACAATTTTGGCGTTTTTTCCCAAAAAAGTGATAGTTAAAAAACTTATTTACTAAAATAAATAATTTGAAAAATATTTATTAAAATGAGTGTTTTTCATTTATTTCTTTATATTTAACAATTTTTTTTAAATCAATCAACATGTTACAATATTTTTCTATTTTTTTCAATCAACTAACTATAGTAATATGTTGATTAAATTAAAAAATCATAATAAATTAATTAAAAATAAAGAAATAAATGAAAAACACCCATTTTGTTAAATATTTATCGAATCACTCATTTTGCTAAATATGTTTTCTAACAACATGCTTTTGGAAGGAAAAAAAACTCAACAGTTTTGATGGTTTTGATTTTTTTAAATCGTTTATTGTAATGTTTTAATTATGAACTAAATGTTTGATATAAATTTGTTGTAACTTAGTTGAAGTGTTTATTAAATTTCTTTTAATGGCAAACTAGGGCTCTTCATAACCCAAATAAATTCATAGACTCAACAATTCATGGGATGTGATCACACTCTCCTACCAACTCTCTGGTATCCAACGTCCAGATATTGACAAACGCTGAACCGAGCAAATATGATAGATGAATAGATACGGGTTGAGTTAATTTTTAAAATCTCTAATTTTTTCTTATGCAATAACATGGAATACAAGAATGAAGAAGTAGACGAAATAAATATATTAAAGACATAAAGGCTTTCATGGTTGCATTTCTATTTCTCAACAACTTGCAATTTAATTTTTCTGAAATTAGTAGGGTTTTCATTTATTGCATAGTCCTTCAAACGTCTTCTCGTGAACTCTGAAATACATACACTTGTTTTGATTTTGAAAAATTCATTACAACTAGTGTTAATTAAAATCTAATATATTATGAATAGGATTAATCGAACTTTATACTCAAGGGTATTTGTCTCAATGAAACTAAGGTAATGTTAAAATATTCCTCCATAAAATAGATTAAGATCGAGTAAAAGAAAACGTTGTTAAAAAAATTAAGTAAAAAAAAATACACAACCAAAAACAGTACCAATAAATGAAAATTAAGGTATGAATGAAATTGTTTAGATATGAGTTAACGAAACAGTTTTTTTTTATTTATTTTAATCTTATTATAATAAATATAATGTTTATTTTATCACACTTTAGACCCTACATGTAACACTTTATTATTTTATTAAATATTTTTGTTAGAATATGAGTTAACGGTATAGCTCAAATGTAATAATAACAATATAATATTTTGTTTTTTGTTTTATTTATTTATTTATATTGATTCTTTGAATTTTAAAGTTGAGGCATTTAATAAGAGTGTGAATAATGTTTCTTCTTAGTATTTACTCTATTTTCTGAAAGGTTTCAGATACGGTGAGAGGCCCCTTTTAGATTCCTTCTCTTCTTTTGTTGAGACCTAAAAATGACTAAAAACATCAATTTTACAGTATTAATTATACTTTATAATAAGATTTTTTACAGAGGTACATGTGGCAAGGTCATGCATAATTTTGTAGGTGAATATGACCACACGTATGAAGGTGAGATTGTGACATGTCATACTTTTTTTCTTCTAACGTCGCATATGTTTTAAATTAATTATTACAATATATAGACACACATATAAGGGAAAGGTTCCCCTAAAAGTATATTTTGTCTAAAAAGATTAAGAAAGATTTTCAAAAACATGAAAACCGACCCAAACAAACTCCGATTGAATTTATTTTTGCATCATTAGAACCGACTTGTTAAACCCTAAAACACAAACATTAAATTGTAAACAATAAACCCAAATACTAAAACGAAAACTTTAAAAACAAATCATAAACCTAAAGATAAAACCTAAAAAGCCAAAACCAAGCCCTAAAATCTAAACTTTAAAAGTAGCTATTAAAGCTAAAATTTAAAATCTAATATTGTAGGGTTTGATGAGACGATTTCAACGCCATCAAAATTAGTTCAATCGGAGTTCGTTTATGTCGGTTTTTGAGGTTTTAAAAATCCTTTTTAGCATTCTTAGGCAAAATATACTTTTTATTTGATATTTCCGCCACACATATATATGGATATATCATGTAAAAACTTAATCTTAGACAAAAAAAATCCTTAAATTTTATCTGTGTCATTGTTTTAAAATCTTGAAAAATAAACATGTGGTCCACATTAACTCTGAATAAAAAGGGATAACTCTACACAAATGTAACCAACTTTTCATACTGTCCCAATTAAGTCACTGGAACTTTTTTCTGTCCCAATTAGGTCATTCAACTTAGTATTGGTGTTCTAATCCTATATAAATAACCTGAATAGCAGGTTATCGCTAATTTTCTACATATTTAACTTATTTAATATGTTAAGTGATGATATAATCATTTTATAAAGTAAATAATAGATTAAAAATTATTTAAAACCATCCACATTTACGCAATATATTTGAAAAAAAATAAGTTTTTCAAACAATATGTGTCAATATTTAACGTTTGAAACTTAACTTTTTTCAAATACCATGCGTAAATGTGGATGATTTTAAATAATTTTTAATTTATTATTTACTTTATCAAATGATTATATCATCACTTAACATATTAAATAAGTTAAATATGTAGAAAATTAACGATAACCTGCTATTCAGGTTATTTATATAGGATTAGAACACCAATACTAAGTTGAATGACCTAATTGGGACAGAAAAAAGTTCCAGTGACTTAATTGGAACAGTATGAAAAGTTGGTTACATTTGTGTAAAGTTATCCCGAATAAAAAAATTGAGTTTTGAATATAAAAATGGTTTAATATTGACCACATTTTTATTTTCAAGATTCCAAATCAACTCAAAGGTTTTTTCTTAATTAAGATCAAATTTTTATATGATACAATTCCTATATATATAGGATTGGGCTCAAATAAGAACCCTCCTTAATTGAGGTAACCCATTAACCCTGGCAAAAAACGCTCAAATCGCAAAAAAAAATTTTCATGGTTTTTTTTATGCAAAAATAGGAGGGCTGCTTTTTTAAGCGTTCGCTAATTCACAAGCGTTTAAAAGTTAAACGAAATGTAAGTTTGCGTTACACTGCAACATTTATTTATATCATCGCAGTGTAACGCAAACTTACATTTCGTTTAACTTTTAAAAGCTTGTGAATTAGCGAACGCTTAAAAAAGGAGCCCCCTAATTTTTGCATTAAAAAAACCATGAAAAAAAAATTTGCGATTTGAGCGTTTTTTGCCAGGGTTAATGGGTTACCTTAATTACGGTGGGTTCTTATTCACTCCTTACCCTATATATATATATATATAGGGGACGGTTAACGTGCATATGAAATTAGCGTGCTAAACGTAAAAAGCAACAGGAACGCGTCATGTGACATCTATGTAAAAGGCATTATCGTTCATATAAAATTACAGATCGTCCATACAAAATTAAAGACTGGCATTTAACAACGATTATCAAGGACGCCCGGGATAATCACTGTGACACCTCGCAATTTCCAGGTCAGCATTAATTCTATTTTAATAATAATGTGTATTATTATTTCATATGTGGCACAAGAATAATTAGTATTTAGTGTGACACGTGGCACAACAGTTTGAACACGTCGATAATTCAAGGAATTATCGTAAAACGCACGCACGTGTTTTGAATAACGAACGTTGGTGAACGGAACAAACCACAGTACACTATCACTGCACTTAGGTTCGGGGGAACCTAAATCAGTTAGAACGATGCTCATATGTCGAGAAACGATGACCGTAGTCGTGAAATTCACGAAAAATGGACCAAAACGTGAAAATGGGCCAAATTGGGCCGGATCCAGGGTCCAGGCGGTACGCCTGACCCGGTGCTCCTCCCCTGGCGATACGCGCGGATAAGGAAAGGGGCGTCTCTCAACTAGCTGACCCGTGCAGTACGCCTGGTTTCCAGAGCCTCTCGGCAGGCGATGCGCCTAGAAGCCGAACATGCAAAATCTTGCTTAGATCAAGACTAATCATTTCATAACCACTCTATTAACCCATTCCTCGAGACCAGAAGGTATTCTGCCGTCCATAATCATCTTTCATCCTCCATTGAAGCCTGAGAAGCCATTGTTGGACCTTAGGAAGCTCAAGGTTGAAGAAATTGAAGTCCTAGAACATCAAGAAGCCATTGTAGGTGCTCCTCAACCTCCACAACCATCTTCAAGCTGCTGCTATCATTCCATCCACTGATTTCAGGAGCTCTACAACCTGGTCCAGGCGTGATTCATCGATTGGAAGCTTTGTAAGGTAGTAACTATGCCCCATGAAGCTTACAATCACCACCACACACACATGCAAGCCAATATGGCCGCATGCAATGACTCACACACCACATGCACGAATTTCTAGCACTTTGAATATGGGTTTGTTGATTTGAGCATGAATATTGATGATCTATGGTGATTGGGTGATGTATTTCTACAATCCATGATGATGTTGTTATGATAAAATGGTCATATTAGTCAAAATGATGAAAATGGTGGTTTTAGCAACATGCATGTATGATCTAGGTTGATTTACATGATTATTGATGAAAATATGTTGTTAGTTATGATATTTGGCAAGATCTAAGGGGTTAAAAGATGCTATTGTAGTCAAGAAATGTCAAAATGTGTTAGTTACTAAAAATAGTAACTTTAATGCTACAAAATGTGTATGGATGATGATATGGTCACAATGGTATGTTTAAATCTATGTTTTATGTTTAAAATGATATTTAGAAACCAATATGATGATTATCGATGTATTAGAATTGTGAGAATCACTAAAATTATGATTTTTGTGATTATTACTAAAAATGGAAACTTTTTGATGTGAAGTTGCTAGAAATGTTGAACTTGATAAACGTTGTATGTTTAACATGCTTAGTTAAAATTTTATTGATGATAACAAATGATTTTTGGTTGAAATATGTGTTTTGTCATAAGTTACTATAAATAGTAACTTTATTTTACAAAGTCTATTGAGGATAACATGTTTATTGTAACAAAGATGATTAAATGGCTACTTAGGACTAAGGTATCGATACTTAGATGATGTTGGTTGTTAAACTTGGTGAAACATTCTTAACTGTGCAACTTTCTAAATATAGTAATTTTTACGCGCAAAACATGCTAAACCGGCAAAGTGTGACTATGTGCTATATGATAACATGCTCACTTAGGATAAATATGCATATTAGAATAAACGGAATATGATATCTAGCATGACATGCCTAATGTGGAAACTTTCCTGAAATAAAAACTTACTATAAATAGTAAGTTTCCTCACGAAAGTGACTTTGGTATCCGCACACATCACACGACACTAAAACACACGTTACACGGGCACTTGATCCAAAACCGTCACGAACGGGTCGTTAGGTCAAACACGGTCAAACATGGTCAACACGACCCACATAACAACTTGGAGTTGTTAAACACGAACACGGTCCTGTGAGGCCCACATATATGTAAGCACAAACTCATAGTACCTATGTGATAACGTAACTGCTAGCCGGTGAGCTACTCCGTTCACGTACGAACGCTTAACACAAACTCAGGTGAGTTTACGATCCCACTTTTACTCTTTAACAGTTTTATACTAAACTTATGGGGTGAGAATACTATGCAACTGATTTAGATATATGACTGGTATGTTGTAAAACTATTTTCGAGTGTAACTACTGTCGCATTAAGTCCTCATTTATCCTTACCGTTAGTTGTAACAAACGAGTCGTTATTACGTAGTACTACTTGGTTTGACTAACCCCACTCGGCACCAATGTTGATTGGAGGTCATAACGAGTGTAATATCGATGTTGATGTTGGGTTCAGCGATGACCCGCGGAGGCAAACGGAAACAGTCGAGTTTCGGTAAGATGAACTGACACACTCCACGGATCGTAGTATCCAACAACTAAACTTAGCATACCCAGTATATGTCTGTTTACTATTTCTGTCTGTCTAAACCTGTGAACTCACCAACTTTTTAGTTGACACTTTTCGCATGTATTCTCAGGTAACTGAATGGAACCCAAGCTAGGATGCGCACAAGGAAGCACTAAGAAGTCTGGCTGGCATATAGACTCGTGTCCTAGGCTTATGTTTGAATTATGTCTTTTAAAACAACATTAATCATGTAGTATCTTAAACAATTAACTTTCCGCTGTATTACTCTTTATTTCCGCTGCTTTTAATATTAAACATTTTCCACTGCGTATTATTGAAACTTGCATTGTTTTACAAATCTGTGTGATTGTGTAACTCATATAGAGTCATTCTATTTGACCTTGAGCTGTGATCCTGGCCACGTCACACCCTCGTGGACTGACACCACGAGTGGGAATTTGGGGGTGTGACAGACTGGTATCAGAGCCTTGGTTATAGAGAACTAGGTTTGCATGTAGTGAACTTAGACTATAGCCACCGTTCTACATTAGACACTACACTTAGAAATTTCACACTGATGCTATTATTATCTCTGTTAACTGTTACTTACTGATTTGAGATTTACAGGATGTCTGATAACAATGAGGATACGAGGCGTAACCCGGAGAAGCGGCCGGCAGAGAACGAGCTGATGGACGAGAGCCAACAGCGTGTTCAGGGCATCATGTCCCAGGTGGATGCAGAGATGGCCGAGCAGGCGCGTATCGCTAAGCGCGCTAGGTCATGGACCTGGTACCCATTCGTGGTATGGGACTGGATTGTTGAGGAGAGGGTGCCTCTTCAGCGTGTTATTACTGATGATGATCGGGCGCACCGACTACCGGCACTGGGAGTGTCATTTGAGCGGGCATTAGGACTGCTCGGGAAGCCCGTACGGCAGACGAGCGAGACGAGGAGATCAGAGCTCTCCGAGAGGAGAACCAGCATCTATGTGGACAGCTGGGCCACATGCGGGAGCAAGTGGTCGATGAGATCGCGGCACTCCGGAATTGAACGGCGCAGTTAGAGGAGCAACACAGAGAGGTAGCTGCCGTGGTTCAGGACCATGGTGAGCGACTGGTCGTGGTAGAAGACGTTACGGGAGAGAACCAGGCGGCACTTCAGAATGCCTGGGCTGATCAGCTGATCATAGAGCCGGAGCAGGTGCCGGACCAGGGACCCCAATTCGAGGCTGAGGACCTTGAAGAGGGAGATTTTGATGAGGATCCAGACGAGGATCCTGAGGAGGATGATGATGACGGACCTGCCGACAACGAAGATTCGCACTCTACTGTTGCATCGCATTAGTCTGATTTTTCTATTTTTAGTTATTTTACTTATTGTATTCCTAGTGATCGGTGTCGAAGTACCAACCAAAAATAAGAGTTTACACTCCAATCCTACTACCCAAATTAGATAGGGAAGTCGGGTATCGATCCACGAGAAGTCTAGTGGAAATCACTTTCAATACAACTAATTAACTACGTGCAATTGAAAAGTAAACTTGAAAAGGTTGATTTTATGGTTTAGAGTAAAAACAATGAACTTTAACTAAAACAAACAATGAAAATAAGGATTTGTAAACAATTAATAGAAAAGGTGATCACTCCGAGTTTCGAATTAGGAAGACAATTAGGTTTTCATTAATTTGTCAATTGGGAATCACATAGACATGATTCATGCTTTAATTGCTAAACATATATGGGTTTGAAAACAAAGCAATGATCTTGTTGACAACCGATAACTAGACCGATGTTGTTGACTTGATTGATTACGAGTTCTACAAAAACCAAGAATTCTAAATCACTTTAAAACCCTAATTCCGTTGATTACTAATTCAATCAAACAATGAATGAAAATAAAGTAATGAACTTGAATTAGAAATTGCAAAAGAAACAAGAAATCATAATCGTTTAACAATCAAAACACTAGTGAATCCATAAAACTACGAAGAATGAATTCAACACCAATATCCAACAAATCAAAGAACAAAACCAATTCTCAAACCTAATTCTTCACCCGGAGATGATCACAATCGAACTAGCCGGACATCCTCAAACTTGAATCTTCACAATCGTTGATCATATGCATGATTGGATCTTTGCTTCTACGAATCTAGATGATATTGGATTGATTTGGATGAGTTAGAATGCCCAAAAACGTGCCTTTTTCGCCAGAAATCGTCCCAAAAGTGTTAGAAACGAAACCCTAAGGTTGGGCCTTAAATATGGGAGAAATTAGGTAAAAAATCGGATTTTTCCGGCCGCCGCCGTATGATACGCCGGGCACGGGCGTATCATACGCCCACCAGGATACCCTACGCCCAGAACTTTCTGTCAACGCTGAAATTGGGCGTATCATACGCTGGCCGTATGATACGCCGGGTTGGCCGTACCATACGCCCAAACTTATCTCACCGATGGCTTCGTCTCGTCGAGAAACTCAGTTTTCATATATTATGGGCCCCGTAACTCTTCTCCTAGCCTGAGTTATGCATCCGCAAAGTTTTGGTCTCCCGAACTTCATGTTTTCACCCTTTTCTCGCCCGGCTTCTCTTCTACTCATCCAATAAGCTCCCGAACACGTCGTTAATCACTTAACACCTGCAATTCATAAACATACTCAAAGTAAACGTGTTTCGAGCCAAAATTCGATAATATCATGTAACATCCCAAATTTTTCTAAGATACAAGTTGTTTGAATTCTACGAACGTGTAACGGATAAGTAACTTGTGGGAAAATGGACGAAAAATGATCAAAACGGGGGCTTAGAAATCGTGTACTCGAAATAAGGTAGATTTCGAGTACACCCGGTTCGAGTACACCAAATTCGGGTACACGAGATTTCGTGTACACACGATATCGAGTACAGGGACACGCCTATAAATAGTAGTGCCTTGGGATATGTGCGAACCTTTGGTTGGAAGCACGGTCCCTCTCGAGTACACGAAGTTTAAGTCCAAGAATTTCAAGAATCAAACTTTAATCGACCAAACGAAGTAGGAAACGCACGGGATTTTACCAGGAGGATCAGCTACCTTCAAGTAAGTGATTCATGTATAGAAAGCTAGATTTTTATACGAAAGTTAGGATAGTCATACAAAAGGGGAACTTATGCATAAAGCTCACACCTTTATGCATAAAGTTCGGAACTTTGATGTTCCGGTGTGTTGATAACACCCTAAGGAACCTAGAACTAGCTCCCTAAAGTCTTAGACGAATTTCTGAGATGTTTAAATGATGAAATGATGAGTACACGAAATCATGAGTATAGGGTACTC
Organism: Mikania micrantha; assembly: GCA_009363875.1. Classification (NCBI taxonomy): domain Eukaryota; kingdom Viridiplantae; phylum Streptophyta; class Magnoliopsida; order Asterales; family Asteraceae; genus Mikania; species Mikania micrantha. The sequence goes on from CM018691.1 coordinate 105,664,500, forward strand.
GAAATTATACATGTTAATTCGAGTACATGGGAAAATTCGAGTACAAGGGGTAATTCGGGTACATGACTACTTCGAGTACAGGGACCATTTCGTGTACAAGGAGTAGTTCGAATACACTGAATGATTTCGAGTACTAAGTCATTTCGTGAACCAGGGAATTTCGTGTACATGGGAACTTAACGAATTTCAAGGGTTTCGAACACTTAGCTAAGTTTCGAGAACTTGGATTCAGAAAGGGGGGCTAGTAGACTATTGGGACTTAGAATATTTTCTAAGTCTAAGAACGTAATGTAACGTAATGAGGTGATGTAACGGATGTAGGTTCTTAAGGCTTAGCTAAGGAGTTCGGCTAAGAAGAACAAGAGTCCACTATCAGGTGAGTTCTAGACGCCCTATTTTATGTTTAAGGTTTTGGGCTGGCATACATGCTTATTGTTACGATGTTATGTGCTTATGATGATGATGAATGAATGATGATATGGCCTGACTATGTATGCATGTTTATGTGTTAGAATGATCTATGCATGAAAATATGATCAGTATGATGAATGCATGATAAATGAGTTACGATAATGAATAACATGACATGATAACAATGCTAGCATATGATATGATGATGACTTTATGATAACATGCTTCATGATGATAACTATGAGAATAGTTAGAGGAGTATGACAAGGTCCTAGGTTGCTAGGATGGAAGTATGATATGTAGGCATGATGACATGATGTTATGATATGATAATGATGCTAGTATGTTATGATGAACTGTGTATGATGCCAGTATGCTATGATGGTATGATGAAACGATGCTAGTATGACATGCCTAAGATGCCATGATGACTGCAATGAATGATGTTATGATGCTAGCAGTAAATGTTATGATGATTATGATAAAAGATGATATAATGCTAGTATATCATGTATGACGAACGAACGATGTTCCTATACGTGTTATAGGATATGTATGAAAGATGTACCAGTTCTTGTGCTGGGTAGGTATGAGAGTCAACCACGACTATAACTGGGTATGATAGTCAACCACGACTATAACTGGGTATGATAGTCAACCACGACTATAACTGGGTATGATAGTCAATCACGACTATAACTGGGTATGATAGTCAACCACGACTATAACTGGGTATGATAGTCAATCACGACTATAACTGGGTATGATAGTCAACCACGACTATAACTGGGTATGATAGTCAACCACGACTATAACTGGGTATGATAGTCAATCACGACTATAACTGGGTATGATAGTCAACCACGACTATAACTGGGTATGATAGTCAACCACGACTATAACTGGGTATGATAGTCAACCACGACTATAACTGGGTATGATAGTCAACCACGACTATAACTGGGTATGATAGTCAACCACGACTATAACTGGGTATGATAGTCAACCACGACTATAACTGGGTATGATAGTCAACCACGACTGTAACTGGGTATGGAGCCTTGTGCCGGCATAAACTCACTGCTCGTATGGTAGCAGTGGAACGTATGATGATGATGTTAAGGATGATATGTGCTAAGGTTATGGACTATGTGTATGAAATGAGGTTTATGTTAAGTATGTGTAATGTTGTTTTATGAAAACTAGAACTCACCAGCGTAAGCTGACTTGATTTAGCATGTATGTCAGGTTGAAGGTACGATAAGAGAAGGCATGGAGCTCGGGCATCAAGTTAGACGATCCATTGGTTTGGCAAATCCGATATGTTTTTGATACAGACACTTTATTGATTTTCTGTTTATCAAACTATGTTTACATTTCTGCTGCATGATTATGAAAGTTTTTAGTTTAAGAGCTATGTGTTATGATGAAAACCAACCTCTGTGAGGTGCCCGGTTTCGGGGCCTCACAAGTTGGTATCAGAGCCATAGTTTGAGAGATCTTAGCATCCCAAGTGCTAAGACTTAAACTGAGAATGGGATTAATGGATGCGGATTGCTAACCACGGATGACGGATGCCACGAGTTGAATGTTTATGTATGAGTTAAGGGTCAGATGTAATGTTATGAAAGTAGTTAGTGTCATGCACATTGAAGAGATGGGATGGGAAACGTTTAGAGCCTATGAGTTGGGTAAATGGTTAATAACACTTGATCAACGTCGTTAACGATTTACAAAACTTATTCCGTGCTAAACTGATTCCTATGCTGACTTATCAATTGTTGCATTATGTAGAAAGTTAAGATGGCCGGACAAAAGGGTAGACCGCGAAAGAAACCACAGGTAGCTGAAGAACCACATGTCGAGACTGAAGAACCCGTCAACGAAGACGACCACGGGCACAATGAACAACCTGAGAATGAAGACGAGTTCACTCTAGAGCCTATCGTGGTGAAGGCTATTTCTGATGAGGTCTGCAAGATCATGGATGAAAAGATGCCAGCAATGATTGCTAAGGCACTGAAGGATGCTCTAAAAGACAAGTCTGAAGGAACTAAAGAAAGCACCAAAGAAGACGAGGTGGTGATCATCGAGACGAAGAGCGGCGACTCTATGACTGGGAAACTGAAGGGCTGTGACTACAAGTCCTTCAAGGGATGTAACCCACCGACCTTCGATGGTAAGAAAGATGCTGTGGCCACCTGCCATTGGATATCTGCGATGGAGGCTGTTATCTCCATCAGTGAGTGCCGAATTGACCAAGCTGTCAAATTTGCAGCTCACTCTTTCGTTGAGGAGGCACTTCACTGGTGGAACACCATTAAGCAGTCCAAGGCTGTAGCTGATGTAGAGAAGATGACTTGGGATGATCTAAAGGAACTGGTCACTAAACAGTTCTGTCCCAAGAATGAACTCGATAAGGTTGAAAGGGAGTTTCTGGTTCTGAAAGCTGGAAGTCTGAACCACCGCCAGTTCACGTCAAGGTTTAATGAGATGGCTAGACTTGTTCCTCACCTGGTGTCTACTGAGGAACGTAGGGTGAAGTTGTACATGGAGGGTTTGCCTCCCAAGGTTCGGATACATGTGAAGGCGAATGCTCCCAAGACTTATGACTCCACTGTGGAGCTCAGTGGCATAGTTTGGGATGATGTTATGTCAGCCGAGCCAGTCAAAGAAGAAGCAAAGGTGAAAGAGTCCTCCGGGACTAAGAGGGGTCGAACAGACCAACGAAAGTTTTCAGGCAAGAAGATGAAGCGTGAGGATGCGAACCGATGCAACAAGTGTGGTAAAATTCACACCGGACAGTGCTTGGTGGGCACTAACTTATGCTTTCGATGCGGAAAGACGGGACATTTCTCCAGCAATTGTCCGAGTGCCACCAGATGCTACAACTGCAACGGGTTTGGACATCTGTCCAAGGATTGCAGACAACCACGGGCCGATGCTTCGGGCTCGGGTAAGAAAGAGGAGAAAGGAAAGGAGAAGCAGAAGGCTAAAGCACGAGCCTTTACGATGACGAAGGATGATGCGATTGTGGACCCGGACGTGGTCACAGGTACCTTTTCTATCAACAATATTCCTGCTTCTGTATTGTTTGATTCTGGTGCCAGTATGAGTTTTGTGTCTTCTACTTTCTGTGATGGGTTATCTGGGAAGGTTAAGAAGATAGATCGGGTATTTGATGTAGAGACGGCTATTGGTAAGATGACCAGGGTGACTGAGGCTATTGATGACTGTTATGTTGAGATAGAAGGTCATAGGTTCCCTGTCCGATTGTTTCTTATTACCTTAGGGGGATTCGATGTGGTTTTGGGTATGGACTGGTTAGCCAAATATGAGGCTAACATAGTATGTCGACGAAAGATGATATGTTTACGTGCGATGGATGGGAGCTCCGTGACGGTTTATGGTGATAAAGCGATGTATGCGCCAAAGATCATTTCGATGATCAAGGCTGATGTTATGATGCGGCGAGGGTGTGTAGCCTACTTGGTCTACGCGATTGAGGAACGTACGGTTACGAGGACGATTGATGATGTTCCCGTGGTGTGTAACTTCCCCGATGTATTCCCTGAGGAATTGCCTGGATTACCACCCGAACGGGAAATTGAGTTCCAGATCGACTTAGTGCCGGGGGCACAACCCGTTGCCAAAGCACCTTACCGTTTAGCTCCAACCGAGATGAAGGAAATGATGACCCAGCTACAAGAACTCCTTGATAAAGGTTTTATACGACCGAGTGTCTCTCCGTGGGGAGCACCGGTGCTGTTCGTTAAGAAGAAGGATGGAAGTATGCGTATGTGTATTGACTACAGGGAACTGAATAAGTTGACCGTAAAGAACAGGTATCCTCTACCCAGAATTGATGACTTGTTCGATCAATTGCAAGGTGCAAGCTGGTTCTCAAAGATAGATCTCCGATCCGGTTACCATCAGTTGAAAGTTCGAGAGCAGGATATTCCAAAGACTGCTTTCCGTACGCGTTATGGACATTACGAGTTTCTCGTTATGTCGTTTGGATTGACGAATGCTCCCGCAGCATTTATGGATTTGATGAACAGGGTATGTCGACCGATGCTGGACCGATCGGTGATAGTGTTTATTGATGATATTTTGATTTATTCAAAGAACGAGGGAGACCATGCTTGCCACGTACGTGAGGTATTGGAAATCCTGAGGAAAGAGAAACTTTATGCTAAGTTCTCCAAATGCGCTTTCTGGCTACGAGAGGTACAGTTTCTGGGTCACGTGGTGAACCCAGAAGGCATTATGGTAGATCCAGCTAAAGTTGAAACGATTATGAAATGGAGTCCTCCAAAGTCACCGACAGAAGTACGCAGTTTTCTTGGTTTGGCTGGCTATTATCGGAGATTTATTCAAGACTTCTCCAAGATAGCGACGCCACTGACGAAGCTCACGAAGAAAGACGTAAAGTACGAATGGGGTCCAAACCAAGAACAAGCGTTTTCAGTGCTGAAGGAGAAACTTACCCAAGCTCCTGTTCTAGCACTGCCGGATGGGAATGATGATCTTGTTGTGTATGCCGATGCGTCACGACAAGGGTTGGGATGTGTACTAATGCAAAGGGGAAGGGTGATAGCTTATGCTTCGCGCCAGCTAAAGATTCATGAGGCTAACTACCCGACCCACGATCTTGAACTCGCTGCAGTGGTGTTTGCATTGAAAATATGGAGACACTACTTGTATGGAGTACGGAGTACCATCTATACCGACCACAAGAGCTTGAAGTACTTCTTCGAGCAAAAGGATTTGAACATGAGGCAGAGACGATGGCTTGAGCTGTTAAAGGATTATGATTGTGATATTCTATATCACCCAGGAAAGGCCAATGTGGTGGCGGATGCTCTGAGTCGCAAGACTGATCATCCTGCCATACGAGTAAAATCGTATAGTTTGGTAATAACACCAGACTTTCTGAACGAGCTCAAACAGGCGCAACAGGAGGGATTGAAAGAAAAGAATGTGGGTTTTGAACGCGTCTTCGGACAAGTCAAGAACTTGGATGACAATGACCATGGGATAAAGCTACGATTCGGTCGAATGTGGGTGCCCAGAAATGGGGACATTCGAGCGAGGATTTTAGATGAAGCCCACAAGTCACGATACTCGGTACACCCCGGTGCAACGAAGATGTATCAAGATCTCCGACAGGATTATTGGTGGCCGGGCATGAAGTTTAATGTGATGCAATATGTGAACAGGTGCCTTACTTGTGCGCAAGTGAAGGCTGAACATCAGAAGCCCTACGGATATGTGCAACCTCTAGAGGTACCGGAGTGGAAATGGGAACACATCACCATGGATTTCATTACCAAGCTACCAAAGACAGCTAAGCGACATGATACCATTTGGGTGATTGTGGACCGACTGACGAAGAGTGCACACTTTCTTCCTATCAGGGAAACGTATACGTCCGAAAGGTTGTCTGAGTTGTTCGTAAAGGAGATTGTGGCCAGACATGGAGTTCCTGTCTCCATTGTGTCAGATCGAGATACGAGGTTTACTTCCAGATTCTGGAAGCAGTTTCATGATGCCATGGGAACGAGGTTAAATATCAGTACCGCCTATCACCCTCAGACTGATGGACAGTCAGAAAGGACTATTCAAACGTTGGAGGATATGCTCAGGGCGTGCATTATCGATTTTGGAGGGAACTGGGATGATCACTTGCCATTGGTGGAGTTTTCATACAACAACAGTTACCACTCCAGCATCGGAATGCCCCCATATGAGGCGTTGTACGAGAGACGATGTAGGACCCCGGTATGCTGGGGTGAAGTTGGACAGAAAGAAATGGGAAACAAGGCTGCTGTGATTGATATGGCAGAAAAGTTACGGGTGATAAAAGCACGTATGAAAGCTGCACAAGATCGCCAAAAGTCTTACGCTGACAAGCGCCGACGACCGATAGAGTTTAATGTTGGCGATCGAGTGTTGCTGAAAGTATCACCATGGAAGGGAATCATTCGATTCAGAAAGAGAGGAAAGTTGAGTCCGAGGTACATCGGACCGTTCCGGATAGAGGCGAGGGTAGGAAAAGTCGCGTACCGACTGGACCTACCAGAGGAGCTGAACGGGATTCACCCTACCTTCCACGTGTCACATCTTAGGAAGTGCTTGGCAGACGATCAGGCGCACGTTCCTTTGGATGACATTGAGGTAGATAATCGACTGAACTACATTGAAGAGCCAATTGCCATTGTGGACACGAAGGAAAAGCAGCTACGGAATAAAACGGTTCGTCAAGTAAGAGTTCAGTGGAAGCATCGGAAAGGTTCAGACACGACGTGGGAATTGGAAGACGAGATGAGGCATTTGTATCCTCATTTGTTCGATGTGTAACAAGGCAGGTTTCGGGACGAAACCTATTGTAAGGAGGGGAGACTTGTAACATCCCAAATTTTTCTAAGATACAAGTTGTTTGAATTCTACGAACGTGTAACGGATAAGTAACTTGTGGGAAAATGGACGAAAAATGACCAAAACGGGGGCTTAGAAATCGTGTACTCGAAATAAGGTAGATTTCGAGTACACCCGGTTCGAGTACACCAAATTCGGGTACACGAGATTTCGTGTACACACGATATCGAGTACAGGGACACGCCTATAAATAGTAGTGCCTTGGGATATGTGCGAACCTTTGGTTGGAAGCACGGTCCCTCTCGAGTACACGAAGTTTAAGTCCAAGAATTTCAAGAATCAAACTTTAATCGACCAAACGAAGTAGGAAACGCACGGGATTTTACCAGGAGGATCAGCTACCTTCAAGTAAGTGATTCATGTATAGAAAGCTAGATTTTTATACGAAAGTTAGGATAGTCATACAAAAGGGGAACTTATGCATAAAGCTCACACCTTTATGCATAAAGTTCGGAACTTTGATGTTCCGGTGTGTTGATAACACCCTAAGGAACCTAGAACTAGCTCCCTAAAGTCTTAGACGAATTTCTGAGATGTTTAAATGATGAAATGATGAGTACACGAAATCATGAGTATAGGGTACTCGAAATTATACATGTTAATTCGAGTACATGGGAAAATTCGAGTACAAGGGGTAATTCGGGTACATGACTACTTCGAGTACAGGGACCATTTCGTGTACAAGGAGTAGTTCGAATACACTGAATGATTTCGAGTACTAAGTCATTTCGTGAACCAGGGAATTTCGTGTACATGGGAACTTAACGAATTTCAAGGGTTTCGAACACTTAGCTAAGTTTCGAGAACTTGGATTCAGAAAGGGGGGCTAGTAGACTATTGGGACTTAGAATATTTTCTAAGTCTAAGAACGTAATGTAACGTAATGAGGTGATGTAACGGATGTAGGTTCTTAAGGCTTAGCTAAGGAGTTCGGCTAAGAAGAACAAGAGTCCACTATCAGGTGAGTTCTAGACGCCCTATTTTATGTTTAAGGTTTTGGGCTGGCATACATGCTTATTGTTACGATGTTATGTGCTTATGATGATGATGAATGAATGATGATATGGCCTGACTATGTATGCATGTTTATGTGTTAGAATGATCTATGCATGAAAATATGATCAGTATGATGAATGCATGATAAATGAGTTACGATAATGAATAACATGACATGATAACAATGCTAGCATATGATATGATGATGACTTTATGATAACATGCTTCATGATGATAACTATGAGAATAGTTAGAGGAGTATGACAAGGTCCTAGGTTGCTAGGATGGAAGTATGATATGTAGGCATGATGACATGATGTTATGATATGATAATGATGCTAGTATGTTATGATGAACTGTGCATGATGCCAGTATGCTATGATGGTATGATGAAACGATGCTAGTATGACATGCCTAAGATGCCATGATGACTGCAATGAATGATGTTATGATGCTAGCAGTAAATGTTATGATGATTATGATAAAAGATGATATAATGCTAGTATATCATGTATGACGAACGAACGATGTTCCTATACGTGTTATAGGATATGTATGAAAGATGTACCAGTTCTTGTGCTGGGTAGGTATGAGAGTCAACCACGACTATAACTGGGTATGATAGTCAACCACGACTATAACTGGGTATGATAGTCAACCACGACTATAACTGGGTATGATAGTCAATCACGACTATAACTGGGTATGATAGTCAACCACGACTATAACTGGGTATGATAGTCAATCACGACTATAACTGGGTATGATAGTCAACCACGACTATAACTGGGTATGATAGTCAACCACGACTATAACTGGGTATGATAGTCAATCACGACTATAACTGGGTATGATAGTCAACCACGACTATAACTGGGTATGATAGTCAACCACGACTATAACTGGGTATGATAGTCAACCACGACTATAACTGGGTATGATAGTCAACCACGACTATAACTGGGTATGATAGTCAACCACGACTATAACTGGGTATGATAGTCAACCACGACTATAACTGGGTATGATAGTCAACCACGACTGTAACTGGGTATGGAGCCTTGTGCCGGCATAAACTCACTGCTCGTATGGTAGCAGTGGAACGTATGATGATGATGTTAAGGATGATATGTGCTAAGGTTATGGACTATGTGTATGAAATGAGGTTTATGTTAAGTATGTGTAATGTTGTTTTATGAAAACTAGAACTCACCAGCGTAAGCTGACTTGATTTAGCATGTATGTCAGGTTGAAGGTACGATAAGAGAAGGCATGGAGCTCGGGCATCAAGTTAGACGATCCATTGGTTTGGCAAATCCGATATGTTTTTGATACAGACACTTTATTGATTTTCTGTTTATCAAACTATGTTTACATTTCCGCTGCATGATTATGAAAGTTTTTAGTTTAAGAGCTATGTGTTATGATGAAAACCAACCTCTGTGAGGTGCCCGGTTTCGGGGCCTCACATATCACATAATTACACATCAATTCACACAACTATTTACACTTTCATCACATCCCCACACTTGTTCTTTGCTTGCCCTCAAGAAAATCTCATCAAAACCATCCAACCATCATAATCAAATACATTTCCCAATTGCCCCGTCAATTCTTTCATTAAGTTCTAGATCATAACCAAATCACAAGACTTACAACATTACATAGTTTTACATTGTGACAAGTACAAATGATTTTTCACGCAAAACATGGAATAACCTCTAACTAGACCTAACATGCTTTAAGTATATTTCACATGAATGTATTGCACCACTCACAATGTTCTCTCCACTCGGTTTATTTCTGGACTAGTCACGATGCACTAGTATATCTGTGAACTCTCAACCAAACGTGAATGACCGTCATCATAAGCTTGTATTGCAATCATACTTCCATCGAATTGCTAAAACCATACACAAATCAACAGGACTTAACGGGTTGTAATGAAAGGCCAAGGTTAAGGTAGGTATGAGGAATTTGATGGTGACGACAAAATAGTGTGAATTCTCGAATATTTAACCACTAACAAACTAGACTTACCCTTATACTACAACGACTCTTTTTGTTGCTTCATATTGAGGTCATTTGACCTAATATTCTGCTTTTTTCTCTTTTAATTTTTTTTTTTTTTGACTTCATTTGAGGACCAACTACACCACTTGTAGATTTAGACTTTAAGGTTCAACAAATAATTAGGCTAAGGCTCAACATGGCTTCTAATGGTTGGGTTGACATGTGAAATTATCACAAACAAAAGGCTAAGAACAAAGGTGACTCCTAATGCCTCCATCATTTTTGTGCAAGTTCTAGCATACATTATCAACACGCATTGCAACACAAGTTCTAATTTGGTCAACACTTTGGTATTACTCAGGAACAACCAACACTAAACAAAGATATTACAATTAAGGCTCAACTCTCACAAAAACGGTGGGTAAAAGGTTAACGACACAACAACATTCATGTTACTTACAATTTAGCATGTCACCCCTAATTAGTCGTTATTCCATTTACAGTTTTTATAAAACCCTTGCCACAACCACTATCATGCAACTTAAAGACTCAATTATGACCAAGAACCTAATCCAAAACATTAACGGGTCAATTGTTGCTGATTTACTTTGAAAATTCTGATTTTCAAGCCATTTGAGTTTACTTGGAGCAAGTCAAAAATTTCAAAAATTTCGTTCATATTCAACCCCCAACATCCCCACACTTAAAGTAACATTGACCCCAATGTTCACAATCTGACCCATTCTCCCTTAACCTCAGTTGTTACTCAAAATGAGTACCTCCATTACACCAACCAAAATTTCCCATTTTGAGTTTACATTAAGTCTAAGTTCAAACACATTACCACATAGTCTACGCACAACCAACAAGACAGAAAACATAAGTTCAAAGGTTCACACATTAGATATATGGATAGAGCACATGGACCTGATCATAAGTAGGATCAGAGAGTGCGGTAATCATCTGGATCATATGGTGGCCTTGGGATAGGGTCCCCAAACCACTGCTGGTACAATGCCTCCGCCTCTGTCTGCAATGACCCTAGGTTGAACGGGTCGGATGATCCACTCTGCTCCTGTGGGGTGGGTAGTGGTGCCCATGATGAGGAATGTGTTTGAGGATATGGAAATTGAGCCACTGATCTGTCGACTTCCCTGGCTGTGCTCCATTCCACTGGCCTTGGGTGCTCCCTGTAAGGCCTACCTGCATAATAGTCCTCATAATGGCGGATTTGTTCATTATCCGCAAACCGAGCATTGATCTCCTGTTGGGCAAAGTATGCGTTGCTCCGTGCAATGAGTTCCTGTCGTTCTCGGTGTTTCCTATTAAGCTCATACTCCCTTGAATTCCTATCCCAGTTCAGTTGTGCAATGGGTGGCCATTGGTGAAACTCTTTAGGCCTCATCGAATGCACAACTGCAGTTAGCAAATCATCCTCAAATTGGCTTGCATTGCCCCCTGTTCCAGTTCCACTTCCCCCAATGTTTTCAGTCTCATCTTCCTCCTCTTCTTCTTCAGATTCATCTTCCTCCTCTTCACTTGACTCCTCCATCATTCCTGATTTCAGCCCTTTCAGAGATTGCCCCGTTAGTATATCTTTCATGATGTAGTACCTCTCATTGGAGATGTACCCCCAATCGCGACTGTCAAGCTTGCTCAAAGAGAACACCTTATGTTGTTTCCTTATATAGACTGTGTCCGCATGAAGGGCGCCTTGTTTCCTCATGAGTGCTGTGATCAACCTACAGTGTGGCACCATCTTCCTTTCCCTACTTTCTCGGCTTGCCCAGACGTTGAGCATCACTATGTGTCGTAATGACAACATTTGTTGACCGGTGGCCAGTGCATGAAGAATCTTTAACTCATAGTGTCTCACCATCATTTTGTCTCCCATCCTTGGAATGACACTAAACCCGGCAATGATTGCTAGCAATTTGGGCAAAATGTTCAAGTCCTTACGCTTCAAGTCTCCATGCGCTTTTTCAATGAAAAGTTGTTGCAGAATAGCAATGTGTTCTGATTGTGGAGCTTTATCAAACAATTGCTGATCTGGGGGGGTACTCATATGCCCCTGCTGGCCTAGAATCAAAAGCAACCACCCTGCGAATTGTTTCAAATGACATTACCACTTCCTTACCACTTACCGTTCCTGTGAGTGTCATAGTGACTGGAGGGTTTGGTCCTAAATCTTTCCTCAGTGTAGCCATCCAATCAATAATAGCTTTCATGGGAATCCTATCGTTTCCCTCTTCATCTCGGAATCTCAAAGCAGCTTCCCAACCCAACCGTTGAAAACACTCCACAATACCCAAAGCCGTGCATTCAGGCATCAAAACTGCCCGCTCGGTAACCATTGCATCTTCTTTACGCTTTAACTTAGTCATTTTCTCCCGATACAAATCTTCTTGCCACACCTCTGGTAATGTGGACAATTTCTCATCTCGCTGCCATGTGGGTTTAGGAATATGTTCCATATCTGCTTCCATTTGTCTTCTCTCTCTCGCTCCCATCTGTTGGATTTGGTCATCGTCACTTTCAGACTCATCAACCAATAGAGTTCTCCTTTTCTTAGCAATAGATATTTGACGGGAACTGGATCCTTGTTCAGCGGTTTGTTTGCCTTTCCCTTTTCTTAGTCGATTCCACATAACTCCTGCAAAGCAAAGTCATTGTTAGAATTTTGTATGAATTACTACTTAATCTCAAACAAACACCCAACATCCCCACACTTACATTTAGCTACTCCCGTTTCCATTTCACCAAAAGAAAACCCATTAACAAACCAACACACCAATTATCCTTTGGCTTGCTTGCTTACCCTTACAATTTCACCCCCTCAAACTTCCCATTTATCTAAAGTCTCAAAATTTTCACATACATTCATGATTTATTTTGGTTTCATGTCAAAACAAGTGTTTCCAACCATTAACAACCATCCTCAACTCTAAAACATGAAATCTAAGTTTGTGCACATTCACCATTTTTGGTCATTCAAGCCTACCTTTAACAAATCACTCTAGAAATAGCATAAAGTAACAAGAATCCATACCTTTGTGTTGAATGGTTGCAGAAAATTAAGAGAAAGTGAAGCTTTGACTAGTAAGCAAGAAAACCCAAAATTTTCGGAATTTGGACCTCCGAAATCTTTCAACCTGGTGGAAATCTTACAAAACCGAGAGCATGCTTGTGTTCCCCATCAAAAATCACTCAAGTTAGACTCAAGAATCGTTCGATTTGGTTAAGAATTTGTGAAGTTAGAGGTGGTTGAAGATCTAGGGTTTTTGAAGGAAAAGGTTGGGAAAGATGATGAAAATGGGGTTGGATGGTGATAATGGTTAGTAATAACCCTGAAATTATGTTTGGTGGGTCAGATTTGGGGTTAAAATGTGGAAAAATTGGTTAAAATCGGGTTTTTTGGTGACCCATGGCCGACCCCTCGCGACCCAGCCCTGGGCGTATGATACGCCGGGCTTGGCCGTATCATACGCCGGGCCGTATGATGTTGGGCGTTCGGTTGGGCGTTGGCAGAACATCTTCGCCGTAGTGTACCTGTTCCACCGTACCATACGGCCAAGGTGGGCGTATGGTACGGCGACCACCATTTTTTTTTTTTTTTTTTTTTTAAATAAAGTAATGAACTAAGGTAAATCTTAAAACTTTTACTAATAACAACTAAGAAAATTAACTAATTTAAAAAACAAAAACAAGAATAATTTAAAAACAAAAACAAAAACAATTATAAACTTATTAGCCCCCACCCCCATCAAAAGTTCTTGTTGACCTCAACAAGATCAAAATTAACCGGTCGTCACAAGGGCTTGTGATTAGGGAATGTGAACCCAAGTGACATCAAACCAACGGGAAAACACAATTAAAGTGCAAATTAACGAGAAAGAAAACAACGTTGTACAAACTTTACAACTCGGGATTTCTCCCGAGATTACCTGAACCTCAGACGTCCATGTAACCGGTGGAGCTTGTAACAAAGCTCACCGATTCCGTTGGTGCTCCTTTAAAATCTGTTGATTCCATGTATGGTTTAAGTCGGTGACCGTTCACCACTTGTCGTATGTGGTCCTCAAAATCCTCTATCTCAATGTCACCATACTTTCCAATCCGGACAATCGAATATGGCCCCATCCACTTGCTTTTTAGCTTACCTGGGAACAATTTCAGCCTTGAATTGTATAGCCACACTTTCTGACCAACTTCAAAATTCTGTAGTCTCAGCTTTGCATCATGAACTCTCTTGAACTTATCCTTATACGCAGAAGCACACTCATAAGCTTCATCTCTCAACTCTTCCAGCTCGCACAGATCCAACTTCCTTTGCTTTCCTGCATTATCGTAATCAAGGTTAACTTCTTTAACAGCCCATAAAGCTCGATGAGCTAATTCTACCGGCAAATGACATGCCTTCCCATAAACCAATTGATAAGGGGTCGTGCCAATAGGCGTTTTAAAGGCGGTTCGGTATGCCCACAAGGCATCATTGAGTTTGTTAGACCAATCCTTGCGGTCAGGCCGAACAGTCTTTTGCAAGATTTCCTTTATTTGCCTATTGGACACTTCCACTTGTCCACTAGTTTGTGGATGGTAGGGTGTCGCAATTCGGTGGTTAACTCCATACCGTTGAAGCAATTTTGCAAAGTGAGTGTTTTTGAAATGAGTACCCCCATCACTAATGATCACACGGGGAACTCCAAATCTTGTAAAAATATTTGTTTGCACAAACTTGCATACAACAGAATGGTCTTTCGTCTTGGTGGCGATTGCTTCAATCCATTTAGACACATAATCGACCGCCACCAAGATGTAATAGTTACCACATGAGTTTGGAAAAGGACCCATGAAATCGATGCCCCATACATCGAATATATTAACAATCAAAATGGGTTGTAAGGGCATCTCATTCCTCTTTGAGATGCTGCCCAATTGTTGGCATCGAGTGCAACGTTTAGCAAATTCGGCAGCATCTTTAAAGATGGTTGGCCAAAAGAAACCACTAGTCAAAATCTTGTGCCCTGTTTTGTGTCCACTAAAGTGGCCACCACATGCAAAGGAATGCACGTGTTCTAACAAACTTGGAATCTCCTCATCAGGCACACATCTTCTGATCACTTGATCTGCTCCCACTTTAAACAAGTCTGGCTCATCCCAAATGTATTGCTTCACTTTTGAAAAGAATTGCAACCGTTTCTTCTTCACCCAATGTTCCGGCACTTGACCTGTCACTTTATAATTCACAATGTTAGCATACCAAGGCAAAGTAGAAATAGACATAATATGCTCATCTGGGAATGTGTCATTGATTGCAAGTGAGGTGTCGTTCTCCTTAAGTGGTAACCGAGATAAGTGGTCCGCGACCACATTCTCACACCCCTTCTTGTCTCTGATCTCCAAGTTGAATTCTTGTAGCAAAAGAATCCATCGAATCAACCTTGGCTTTGCATCCTTCTTCTCCATTAAATACCTGACAGCACTATGGTCAGAATAGACAATAACTTTACTACCACAAATATATGATCTAAACTTATC
Source organism: Mikania micrantha (assembly GCA_009363875.1). Taxonomy (NCBI): domain Eukaryota; kingdom Viridiplantae; phylum Streptophyta; class Magnoliopsida; order Asterales; family Asteraceae; genus Mikania; species Mikania micrantha. The sequence continues at coordinate 105,679,899 of CM018691.1, forward strand.
CAATGCAAAGACTACTGCAAGCAACTCTTTTTCTGTAGTTGTGTAATTTAATTGTGCATCAGAAAGAGTTTTGCTTGCGTAGTAGATCACCACGGGTTTCTTGTCAACCCATTGTCCCAACATAGCCCCAACTGCATAGTCACTTGCATCACACATGATCTCAAAAGGAAGAGACCAATCCGGTGATTGCAAGATTGGGGCTGCCACAAGTTGTTCCTTAAGCAAATTAAATGATTTCAAACATTCATCATCAAAATCAAACGGGACATCTTTTAAAAGCAAATTGCACAAAGGTTTCGCTATGACACTAAAGCCTTTTATAAACCGTCTATAAAACCCGGCATGTCCTAGAAAAGAACGAATGCCCTTGACATTTGTGGGAGGTGGCAATGTAGAAATAACATTAATTTTAGCCCTATCCACCTCCATCCCTCTTTCAGAAATCACATGACCCAAAACCACCCCTTCACGAACCATGAAGTGGCTCTTTTCTCAACTTAAGACCAAATTAGTTTCCACACATCTTTTCAAAACTTTGGTTAATTGATTAAGACATTTGTCAAAGGATGAACCAAATATTGAAAAGTCATCCATGAAGATTTCCAAAGACTCCCCCACCATATCTGAAAAGATACTCATCATACACCTTTGAAAGGTGGCGGGGGCATTGCACAAACCAAATGGCATTCGCCTAAATGCGAAGGTGCCATAAGGACAAGTGAATGTAGTCTTATGTTGATCATCTGGATGAATAGCAATTTGATTATAACCAGAATAACCATCAAGAAAGCAAAAGAATTTCTGACCTGATAAGCGTTCAATAATTTGGTCAATGAAAGGTAAAGGAAAGTGATCCTTAGATGTGGCGGCATTCAATTTCCTATAATCAATGCACACACGCCACCCGGTTACCGGCCGGGTCGCGATTTGCTCGCCATCATCCCCTCGTACTACTTGAATACCTGATTTCTTTGGAACCGTCTGAGTGGGACTCACCCAAGTGCTATCAGAAATAGGGAAGATAATACCTGCATCTCGCCACTTGAGTACCTCTTTCTTTACTACTTCTCTCATGTTGGGGTTAAGCCTCCTTTGAGTGTCTCGAAATGGCTTGGCTTCCGGCTCAGTGATGATCTTGTGCATGACAATTGATGGGCTTATACCTTTCAGATCCGCTATCGTCCATCCAATTGCTGATTTGTAAGTGGACAAAACCTCAATGAGTGCTCTTTCATGTTCCTCAGTCAAATCAGAAGCAATGATGACTGGCAATGTCTTGTTGCCTCCCAGAAACACATACTTGAGATGTGTTGGCAACTCCTTCAATTCAAGCTCTGGTGGTTCTTCCAATGAGGGTTTCAGCTCCTTGTTCCATGAATCTGGAATCTTCTCTTGATGATATGACCATGGTGGTCTACCCTCTTGTGTAGCTTTCACTTCAACATCCTTTTCAGCATCCATCAACTCTTGAATGTGTTCATTATCCAACCTGTCAAACACAGAAAATACCTCACTTGTGTTGTCCTTGCTCACTACAGGATCATAGCAAGGAACACAGCTGTCAATAATATCTGCCATAAAACATGTGTCATGATTAGCAAAGTTAGTAACAGGAGAAAACATATTCATACGCAACTTTCGGTTCCCAAATGTCATGTCAACTGTGCCATCAACACAATTGATTTGGGCATGAGCAGTGGCCAAAAATGGCCTTCCTAATATGACATCCGGTTGCCTACCCTATATACCTGACACATAATCCAACACCAAGAAATCTACCGGGTAGTAGAAGTCTTCCACCTTATCGATCACATCTGTTAACACCCCTCTAGGAAGTTTAGGAGTTAAGTCAGCTAAAACCACTGTGGTGTCAGCTTTCTGAAGTGGACCAAATTCAAATTGGTCATAAAGACTTCCTGGGAGGATGCTAATACTAGCACCAAGATCCAACAACGCCCTTTCACTTGTAAAATCACCAATTTGAATAGAAATTAAAGGCGTTCCTGGATCTTCCAACTTAGGTGGAAGAGCACCCGACAAAATAGCACTAACTTGCACATTCACATCAAGCTTTTTGGGCAACTTAGGTTGCCTTTTCTGTGTGCAAAGATCTTTCAATTACTTAGCATAGGCAGGCACCTGTTTGATTGCATCTAACAAAGGAAGGTTGATTTTAACTTGTTTGAAAACTTCCCACATTTCATCTTGTTGTGGGCCCCGTTTTGTTTTATTAGAAAGATCCGGTTTTACTAAGGCCTCCGGAAAGGGAGCTTCCTTGGTTGTTTTATTTGAAACACATTCGGGTTTAGTTACCGGCTTAGATGCAATAGGTGTCTCCTCACTATCACTCTCCTCATCCTCATCAACATCCTCCACCACACCTTCTACAAAGGTTGGTGGAGCATCAACTTTGTTATCATATATCCTGCCACTTCTAAGAGTAGTTACCTGTTTTACCTGAGCATGCTTAGAAGATGATCCTTGATGAGCGGGGTTTACCTTAGTGTCGCTTGGCAATGTTCCAGGATTCCTCTTTGCCAAGTCTTCAGCCATTTGCCCCACTTGCTTGTTCAATGCATTGAATGCCTTGTCTCTTATCTCATTCTCTTTCTTCATCTCCTTCAACATCTCGAATATTTCATCAATCTTTGAAGCTTCAGGATTAGATGTTGATCCACCTTGTTGATTTGCTTGTTGAGGAGGTGGTTGCCTATAATTACTTTGAAACCCTTGGTTTTGATTCCCTTGGTATTGTCTTTGGTAACCTCCTTGATTGTACCCTTGTTGACGGTTGAATTGTTGTTGATTTCCTTGATTATTGGGTGCTTGAAAATTGGGGTTCATCTGATTTGAAGTGTTGCCATACCTAAAGTTCGGATGGTTACGCAACCCCGGATGATAAGTGTTGGAGTTCATGTCTCCATACACTTGGTTCACCTCTTCTGTTGGACTAAATTGAGATGAACATTGGCTTGCCTTGTGTCCAATCTCTCCACATCCATCACATACATTAAAAACATTTTCAGATTTGGTGTTGTCCTTTCCCAATCCCGCAAGTTTAGCCATCTTTTGTGCCACGACCTCCAATTGCTCTTCGTTTAGTTGTGTGGCTGCACCATTAACCGTTTCATGCTTCGACCGCTTGTTAGATTGTTCTAGCCTCTTTGAAGTAGTGCTCATGCGTTCAAGCATGTCCCAATCCACTTGTACATGGTTGTACAAGAAAGTCCCATTACTTTGGGAGTTGATGTCCCTTATATCCTCCGATGACATCCCATCATAGAAAGCAACCAAGAGCTCCCACATGTTTATGCCGTGATGTGGGCATTTCCTCAACATATCCTTGAATCGGGTGAAGGCCTCATGAAATAACTCTCCTCCTTTTTGCTTGAAGTTTCTAATGGCAGCCCTAGCTTCCGTTGTCTTCTTCATTGTATAAAATTCACTTAGGAACTGTTGTTGCATTTCTGCCCATGTGTAGATGCTAGATGCTGGTAGTGTAGAAAACCACTCTTTAGCTCTATCTTTCAAAGTAAATGGAAAGAGGATTAACTTCACTTCATCCGCTGAAAATCCTTGGCCACCCGTAACCTGACAGAATTGCTCGAACTCTTGCAAGTGCTGATATGGCTCCTCAGTAGCTCTTCCATGAAATGTAGGCAAAGATGACAAAACTACTGGTCTCACTTCAAAAGATCTACCATGCCTCACAGGTGTCACTACCGGTGAGGAATTGGTAGTCAAAGCAGGTCGGAAATGAGTAGTGGCACCTTGTGCATGTGCCATGCCTTGATTATAATTCATTGGTACTCCCATGTTCGGAGGAGGCATTGGGATTCCAGGCCCGTAGTTCTGATTTTGTGGTCTTGGTGGCCTGTTAAACCCTTGTTGTGGCGGATACCCATATTGTGGTTGTTGATGATGAAAGCCATGTGGGTTTTGTGGGTAAAGGTTATGCATAGGTGGTTGTGGTGGTGGATACCCGTAAGGATCATCATAAGCAGCATTTACGTTTTGCAAGTTGTAATCACCACCATTTAAACCATCATCCCAATTCTGGATGTTGTTCTCCTCACTCCCAATAGTAACATGATGGCTTCCTCCTCTAAAAGTATGTCTCTCCTCCGTAGTGTTGGTATGATGGTCATCATTATGAGGATGGTTAGGGGGAGGATTGTGTTGAAATTGGGGTTGAGCAGGTGGTGGCGGTGGAGGATTTGGGTTACCTTGCGGATTCTCAAAATCCTCAAAACTTGGTGGTTCAGGTGGAAACTCCATTCTTAATTGTTGTTGAATGCTTGGAGATGCAAGCTCTGTTCTGTGGAGTACTCGATTCCTACGAGCGGTGCGTTCAATTTCTGGGTCAAAGTTCAGTGGTGAAGATCTCCCAGAATATCTAGTATGCATGCAAACCTGTAATTACCTGCACACTAACACAACCCGTGTAAATCTGACAAATAAAACAAAACAAAATGTAATAGAAAGTAATTTGCGCACGACTCCCCGGCAACGGCGCCAAAATTTGATCGGTGTCGAAGTACCAACCAAAAATAAGAGTTTACACTCCAATCCTACTACCCAAATTAGATAGGGAAGTCGGGTATCGATCCACGAGAAGTCTAGTGGAAATCACTTTCAATACAACTAATTAACTACGTGCAATTGAAAAGTAAACTTGAAAAGATTGATTTTATGGTTTAGAGTAAAAACAATGAACTTTAACTAAAACAAACAATGAAAATAAGGATTTGTAAACAATTAATGGAAAAGGTGATCACTCCGAGTTTCGAATTAGGAAGACAATTAGGTTTTCATTAATTTGTCAATTGGGAATCACATAGACATGATTCATGCTTTAATTGCTAAACATATATGGGTTTGAAAACAAAGCAATGATCTTGTTGACAACCGATAACTAGACCGATGTTGTTGACTTGATTGATTACGAGTTCTACAAAAACCAAGAATTCTAAATCACTTTAAAACCCTAATTCCGTTGATTACTAATTCAATCAAACAATGAATGAAAATAAAGTAATGAACTTGAATTAGAAATTGCAAAAGAAACAAGAAATCATAATCGTTTAACAATCAAAACACTAGTGAATCCATAAAACTACGAAGAATGAATTCAACACCAATATCCAACAAATCAAAGAACAAAACCAATTCTCAAACCTAATTCTTCACCCGGAGATGATCACAATCGAACTAGTCGGACATCCTCAAACTTGAATCTTCACAATCGTTGATCATATGCATGATTGGATCTTTGCTTCTACGAATCTAGATGATCTTGGATTGATTTGGATGAGTTAGAATGCCCAAAAACGTGCCTTTTTCGCCCAGAAATCGTCCCAAAAAGTGTTAGAAACGAAACCCTAAGGTTGGGCCTTAAATATGGGAGAAATTAGGTAAAAATCGGATTTTTCCGGCCGCCGCCGTATGATACGCCGGGCACGGGCGTATCATACGCCCACCAGGATACCCTACGCCCAGAACTTTCTGTCAACGCTGAAATTTGGGCGTATCATACGCTGGCCGTATGATACGCCGGGTTGGCCGTACCATACGCCCAAACTTATCTCACCGATGGCTTCGTCTCGTTGAGAAACTCAGTTTTCATATATTATGGGCCCCGTAACTCTTCTCCTAGCCTGAGTTATGCATCCGCAAAGTTTTGGTCTCCCGAACTTCATGTTTTCACCCTTTTCTCGCCCGGCTTCTCTTCTACTCATCCAATAAGCTCCCGAACACGTCGTTAATCACTTAACACCTGCAATTCATAAACATACTCAAAGTAAACGTGTTTCGAGCCAAAATTCGATAATATCACATAATTACACATCAATTCACACAACTATTTACACTTTCATCACCTAGAATGAGCGGGATGTGCTCATATGAACCTTTGTAGTAGTATCTCTTTTGGAAATTATTGTACTCAAAGTTATTATCATTAATGAAATGATGTTTTACTTTTGTTGCATATATATCATGGCTATGACTACTGTTGACATGACATCTAACCTAACTCCTGACTAACACGCTAACACATGATGACTAACACTCTATCCCTACCATATAGAATCATGACTGGGAGGGGAACATACGTCCGCAACCCCAAGCGCAAGCTCGGAGCAGCAACAATCAAAATGCTGGTTGAGCGTCAGGTCAGCAAAGCAATTGCTGAATACGAGGCAAATGGTCACGCCAGCGAGACTAGTGGCACTAACAACGGTACTAACACTTGCTCAACATGACTAACTTAGTATAGACAACGCTGACACTGACAAATGACTTTGGACTTCTATGCACAGGATCTCAAGGGAGCGCAGCAAAGGGATGCTCGTTTAAGGCCTTTCTGAGCTGCCATCCCCACAAATTCCAAGGAACTGAAGGAGAAGTGGGACTGCTCCGTTGGATAGAAAAGCTGGAGTCAGTTTTCTCCATGGCTGAAAGCTCGGAGGAAAAGCGAGTCAAGTACGCTACCGGGACTCTTGAGGGACCGGCCCTCACCTGGTGGAATACGCATGTCCAGACTCTCGAACTTGAGACTGCAAACACTATCCCGTGGGAGGAATTCACTAGAATGCTTCACGAGAATACTGCCCACGCGACGAGATCAGGAAGCTTGAGGAAGAGTTTTGGGTGCACAAAATGGTGGGATCTGAAATCGAGAAATACTGCACTCGATTCCACGAACTATGCAAGCTGTGCCCGGAAATGGTGACGCCGGAGTATAAAAAGATCGAGCAATTCATCAGTGGGTTGCCGGAGCAGATACAAAGCATGGTGACCGCTTTCGACCTCACTACCATCCAGCCACTGATTCGGTTAGCCCACAAATTAACCGATCAAGCAGTAGCTCAGGGCAAACTACCGAAAAGGGGTGAACATCTGAAACCCCAAGAGCCCAAGAGGAAGTGGGAACCCAGTAATAACCATACCTACTCACCACATCAATCAACCCAGCACCGGCCAACACCTGCTAAGGTCTTCACTGCCACCCAGCCAAGTACTCAAGGCAAAGGGGGATATCAGGGCAACAGCCCGAAATGCAATAGCTGTAACTACCACCACTTTGGCCCGTGCAAAAGGGCTAAGTGCACCAACTGTGGCAGAAATGGGCATATAGCCAAGGAGTGCCGATCAAACCCCAACCACAACGTCAACCAGAACAACAACAACCAAAACACTCTCAAAGGGTGTTATGAATGTGGTAAGCCTGGACACATGCGGAGGGATTGCCCGCAACTGAAAAAGGGTGGAGGAGGCGCAGCCAAAGGACGAGCCTTTGTGATTGGTTCGGGAGAAGCAAAAGATGATCATAACGTCGTCACTGGTACGTTTCTTTTAAATAATGTCTATGCTAGCATATTATTTGATACCGGTGCCGATAGGAGTTTTATCTCTAGCGACTTTAGCAAACTTCTTAATATGACCCCAACACCACTAGATTATATGTACACCGTAGAGTTAGCGGACGGTAAGCTGATCGAAACACAACACATCATCCTTGATGCTAGCAGACCACGAACTGGAGATCGATCTGATGTCGGTAACTCTCGGGAGCTTCGACGTGGTGATTGGAATGGATTGGTTATCTGCTAACCATGCTGAAATCGTATGCAACGAGAAGATTGTACGAGTTACGTTGCCAAGTGGAGAGTAGATCTCAATCCAGGAGGAACGGCACGGAATACCGTTAAACATTTTGTCCTGCATGAAGGCAAGCAAATACCTGAAGAAAGGATACACTGCAATCCTGGCCCTTATCACTGAACAAACGAAGAGGGAACGAAGGATCGAGGACATCGCTGTCGTTCACGACTTTCCGGAAGTCTTTCCAGACAATCTACCTGGACTACCACCAAAGCGACAAGTAGAGTTTCGGAAAGACCTAACACTGGGAGCTGCACCGATAACCAAGGCACCATACCAATTGGCCCCTACTGAAATGCAAGAACTATCTAACCAACTGCAAGAGTTATTAGATAAAGGATTTATAAGGCCAAGCCTCTCACCTTGGGGAGCACCGGTCTTGTTTGTGAAGAAAAAGGACGGTTCCTTTCGTATGTGCATAGACTACAGGGAACTGAACAAGGTAATGATCAAGAATCGATACCCTTAACCTCGGATAGATGATCTGTTTGACCAACTGCAAGGGTCGAGCTACTATTCGAAGATCGATTTAAGATCTGGTTACCATCAGCTAAGAATACAAGAGGAGGATATACCGAAGACAGCCTTCAGGACACGATACTGACATTACGAGTTTTTAGTCATGCCTTTCGGACTGACTAACGCACCGGCCGTATTCATGATTCTCATGAACCGAGTGTGCAAACCGTATCTCAACAAATTTGTAATCGTATTCATAGATGACATCTTGATTTACTCCAAGACTCAGACAGAACATGCCGAACATCTGAGACTTGTCTTGGAACTACTGAAGACGAAACAACTATACGCGAAGGTTTCCAAATGCGATTTTTGGATTCGCGAAGTCCAATTTCTTGGACACGTAGTGAACGAGAAAGGAATACACGTAGACCCAGCCAAGATCGAGGCAATTAAGAACTGGACAGCACCCAAGACTCCAACTAAGGTGCGACAGTTCCTGGGATTGGCTGGGTACTACAGACGATTTATCGAGGGATTCTCGAAGATCGCACAATCATTGACATCCCTTACTCACAAAGACAAGAAGTTTGAATGGGGAGAAAAGCAAGAAGCTGCCTTCGACTTATTGAAGCAGAAATTGTGCAGTGCACCGATCCTATCACTACCGGACAGATGCGAAAACTTCGTGGTTTATTGTGACGCATCAAAACAAGGAATCGGTTGTGTGTTAATGCAACGTGAAAAAGTCATAGCTTATGCGTCACGACAGCTGAAAGTGCACGAAAAGAACTACACAACCCATGACTTGGAACTAGGAGCCGTGGTGTTCACACTAAAGATCTGGCGACACTATCTATACGGCACCAAGTGCACTATATTCACCGATCATAAGAGCCTACAGCATATTTTCGACCAGAAGGAACTAAATATGAGACAACGCCGATGGGTCGAGCTAATAGGCGATTATGACTGTGCAATCAAGTACCATCCCGGGAAAGCTAATGTAGTAGCCGACGCGCTGAGCCGGAAAGAAACAACCAAACGCGTACGTGCACTACAACTTACCATTCACTCAGAGCTGCCAAATCAAATCCGAATCGCACAACCAGAAGCTCTGAAAACTGGAAATCTCACTCTCGAAGCCATGAGAGGCATGGATAAGCAAATGAAAGAGAAGGACGATGGAGTTTACTACTTAATGGATCGAATTTGGATTCCATGCTACGGGGGATTGAGAGAAGTAGTGATGGATGAAGCTCACAAGAGCCGATACTCAGTACATCTAGGTTCCGACAAGATGTACCATGACCAAAATACAACTTACTGGTGGCCTAACATGAAGTCGGAAATCGCGACTTATGTGAGTAAGTGCTTGACTTGCTCCAAGGTCAAATTCGAATATCAGAAACCCTCAGGGTTACTCCAACAACCGGAAGTTCCAGTTTGGAAATGGGAACAGATTTCCATGGATTTTATCACCAAGCTACCAAAAACGGCAAGTGGTTGCGATACCATCTGGGTTATCGTAGACCGACTCACGAAATCAGCACATTTTCTACCAATTAAAGAAACTGATAGATTGGAGAAGTTAACCCGAATTTACCTAAAAGAAATCGTTTCTAGACATGGAGTTCCAATCTCCATAATATCTGACCGAGACAGCCGTTTTACGGCACATTTTTGGAAATCCTTACATAAGGCACTTGGGACAAGGTTGGATATGAGCACTGCCTATCACCCGCAGACGGATGGACAAAGTGAACGAACCATCCAAACTCTGGAAGACATGCTTCGAGCATGCGTGATTGATTTCGGTAACAGCTGGGAGACTCACCTACCTTTGGTGGAGTTCTCGTATAATAACAGTTACCACACCAGCATTGGAGCTGCACCATTTGAAGCACTTTACAGACGTAAGTGCAGATCACCACTCTGCTGGGCAGAAGTTGGTGAAAGCCAACTGACCGGACCCGAACTCGTGCACGAAACGACGGAAAAGATCGTGCAAATACGAAACAGAATGGCAGCAGCTCGGGACCGACAAAAGAGCTATGCCGATAAAAGGCGCAAACCTTTGGAAATCCAGGTGGGAGACCGTGTACTTCTTAAAGTCTCGCCTTGGAAGGGAGTAATCCGATTCGGAAAGCGGGGAAAGCTAAACCCTCGTTTCATTGGACCATTCGAAATTACTAAACGTATAGGTCCTATGGCCTATGAGCTACAGCTACCGCAGGAGCTGAGTAGCGTGCATAATGTATTCCACGTATCGAACCTCAAGAAGTGCTTATCAGATGAAACACTCGCAATTCCCTTAGAGGAAATTCAAATCGACTAGCAACTTCACTTCGTTGAGAAACCAGTGGAAATAATGGACCGAGAAATCAAAAAGCTCAAACTTAGTCGCATACCGATAGTTAAGGTGCGATGGAACTCACAGCGTGGACCGGAATACACCTGGGAACGAGAGGATCAGATGAAAAAGAAATACCCTCACTTATTCTCCGACCAGGCTAACACCAGCAACACGAACGGAATTTCGGGACGAAATTCTTATTAACTGGGAGATGATGTGACATCTCGCAATTTCCATGTCAGCATTAATTCTATTTTAATAATAATGTGTATTATTATTTCATACGTGGCACAAGAATAATTAGTATTTAGTGTGACATGTGGCACAACAGTTTGAACACGTCGATAATTCAAGGAATTATCGTAAAACGCACGCACGTGTTTTGAATAACGAACGTTGGTGAACGTAACAAACCACAGTACACTATCACTGTAATTAGGTTCGGGGGAACCTAAATCATTTAGAACGATGCTCATATGTCGAGAAACGATGACCGTAGTCGTGAAATTCGCGAAAAATGGACCAAAACGTGAAAATGGGCCAAATTGGGCAGAATCCAGGGTCCTGGCGGTACGCCTGACCCGGTGCTCCTCCCCTGGCGATACACGCGGATGAGGAAAGAGGTGTCTCTCAACCAGCTGACCCGCGCGGTACGCCTGGTTTCCAGAGCCTCTCGGCAGGCGATGCGCCTGGAAGCCGAACACGCAAAATCTTGCTTAGATCAAGACTAATCATTTCATAACCACTCTATTAACCCATTCCTCGAGACCAGAAGCTATTCTGCCGTCCATAATCATCATTCATCCTCCATTGAAGCCTGAGAAGCCATTGTTGGACCTTAGGAAGCTCAAGGTTGAAGAAATTGAAGTTCTAGAACATCAAGAAGCCATTATAGGTGCTCCTCAACCTCCACAAACATCTTCAAGCTGCTGCTATCATTCCATCCACTGATTTCAGGATCTCTACAACCTGGTCCAGGCGTGATTCATTGATTGGAAGCTTTGTAAGGTAGTAACTATGCCCCATGAAGCTTACAATTACCACCACACACACTTGCAAGCCAATATGGCCGCATGCAATGACTCACACACCACATACACGAATTTCTAGCACTTTGAATTAGTCAAAATGATGAAAATGGTGGTTTTAGCAACATGCATGTATGATCTAGGTTGATTTACATGATTATTGATGAAAATATGTTGTTAGTTATGATATTTGGCAAGATCTAAGGGGTTAAAAGATGCTATTGTAGTCAAGAAATGTCAAAATGTGTTAGTTACTAAAAATAGTAACTTTAATGCTACAAAATGTGTATGGATGATGATATGGCCACATTGGTATGTTTAAATCTATGTTTTATGTTTAAAATGATGTTTAGAAACCAATATGATGATTATCGATGTATTAGAATGGTGAGAATCACTAAAATTATGATTTTTGTGATTATTACTAAAAATGGAAACTTTTTGATGTGAAGTTGCTAGAAATGTTGAACTTGATAAACGTTGTATGTTTAACATGCTTAGTTAAAGTTGTATTGATGATAACAAATGATTTTTGGTTGAAATATGTGTTTTGTCATAAGTTACTATAAATAGTAACTTTATTTTACAAAGTCTATAGAGGATAACATGTTTATTGTAACAAAGATGATTAAATGGCTACTTAGGACTAAGGTATCAATACTTAGATGATGTTGGTTGTTAAACTTGGTGAAACATGCTTAACTGTGCAACTTTCTAAATATAGTAATTTTTACGCGCAAAACATGCTAAACCGGCAAAGTGTGACTATGTGCTATATGATAACATGCTCACTTAGGATAAATATGCATATTAGAATAAACGGAATATGATATCTAGCATGACATGCCTAATGTGGAAACTTTCCTGAAATAGAAACTTACTATAAATAGTAAGTTTCCTCACGAAAGTGACTTTGGTATCCGCACACATCACACGACGCTAAAACACACGTTACACTGGTTCTTGATCCAAAACCGTCACGAACGGGTCGTTAGGTCAAACACGGTCAGCACGGTCAAACATGGCCCACATTAAAGTAATTCTAAATGTGTATGTTTTTTTCTTTTTTAATTAATGTATGATACACTTACATTAATAAAAACAAGAAAAAACCAAAAACTTTAGATTACTTTAATGTGGGCCCCAAAGTAATAAGATATAGTTATTCGTTTAAAGCACTAAGGAAGTGTTAACATTCGAACCATCCCCTATATATATATATATTGAGAACTAATGTTATTTGAGAACTAAGATAACTAATTTTGGCCACAAGTTTAGAAGATTATAAAAATAACTTCCACTATTTTAAAAAAATTACTTTTATACCTTTTAAAACATGTGGTTCAAAATTAGTTCATTTGATCCTTCATATATAATAGTTCTTAACGTCATAAGTCCTTATATATATATATATATATATATATATATATATGGAGATAATCAAATGTTAACCCTCACATATTTAATAGTTCTTAACGTAATAAGTCCTTATATATAATGTTAACCCTCCCTTATAATAAAGGCTATGAAACCCCTTTATTTATGTATAATAAAGGCCATAAAAAATATTCAAAGATTCGAGCAGTTTTTGCCAAAGTTAATGAGTTATCGCAATAAGGAAGGGTTAACATTTGTTCATCTCCCTATATATATATATACATATGTATATATACATATGTATATATATTTGTTCCTCTCCCTATATATATATATATATATATATATATATATACATATGTATATATATATATAGGTAGATGTTCAAATGTTAACCCTCCCTTATATCGTTAACCCGTGTTAACCCGGCATTTTTTGCCCGAATCTTTTTTTTTCATGGTTTTTGTTATACATAAATGGGGGGTTTCTTTTTTGTGTTTTTGCTAATTCATCACCGTTTAGAAATTATTTACAAGTGTAAGTAAGTGTAAGTTACTTACATTAAGTGTAGTGTAAGTAACTTACACTTACTTACACTTGTAAATAATTTCTAAACGGTGATGAATTAGCCAAAACACAAAAAAGAAACCCCATATTTATGTATAACAAAAACCATGAAAAAAAAACAAAGATTCGGGCAAAAAATGCCGGTTAACACAGGTTAACGATATAAGGGAGGGTTAACAATGGAACCATCCCCTATATATATATATATATATATATATATATATATATATATATATATATATATATATATATATATAGGGAATTGTTCAAATAATAACTTACTCTTAAAACATTAACCCGAAATAACCCTTCAAGATGAAGCCAAATTTTGGATTTTTTTTTTAACATCATTGTAAGATATTTACAACACTTTCTTCTTTTATGAGTTTGCGAAATTTCATCATCGTTTGAGACGTAACATCATTGTAAGTTTTTCAATTGCAGCACTGTAACTGTTTTAAGCCTAAAACTTAGCACGATGTTACGTCTCAAACAGTGATAAATTTTCGCAAACTCATAAAAGAAGAAAGTGTTGTAGATATCTTAAATGATGTTAGAAAAAATCCAAGATTTGTCTTCATATTGATGGGTTATTTCGGGTTAATGTTTTAAGAGTGAGTTATTATTTGTTCACAATCCTCTCTCTCTCTATATGTATGTATATGTATATGTATATATATATATATATATAGGATTGGGCTCAAATAAGAGCCCTCCTTAATTGAGGCAACCCATTAACCCTGGCAAAAAACGCTCAAATCGCAAAAAAAAAAAATTCATGGTTTTTTTTATGCAAAAATAGGGGGCTCCCTTTTTAAGCGTTCGCTAATTAATAAGCGTTTAAAAGTCAAACGAAATGTAAGTTTGCGTTACAATACGACATTTATTTATATCTTCGCAGTGTAACGCAAACTTACATTTCGTTTAACTTTTAAACGCTTTTGAATTAGCGAACGCTTAAAAAAGGAGCCCCTTATTTTTGCATAAAAAAAACCATGAAAAAAATTTTGCGATTTGAGCGTTTTTTGCTAGGGTTAATGGGTTACCTCAATTAAGGTGGGTTCTTATTCACTCCTTACCCTATATATATATAAGTGTTATAAAAATCACTATATACTAATCGGATGGCTATGTAAGGGCTAAGGATTAATCAGATTGTATTTTTATAGTTAATGTTTCAAAAATTTATATTTTACACATTAATATAAATATAATACCTCAAATATATAGAAATTAAACTTAAACATAATAAATCAAGTATTTAAAAATTCAAACATTAACACAAATATATATGGTAAGGATATATTGTTAACTCACCTTAATTGCGTAAGACCGATTAACTCCGACAAAATCAATCCAAATAATTGGGTTTTTTTCAAGACCTTTACTATAAATGTACAAGATTATGCTCTTTTATGTGTTTGTGCAGATTCATCACCCTTTGGAATTTAAAGCAAATGTAAGTTTGTGTTACACTATAAATATCTATTTGATGTTAGAGCAACTTACACCGAGTTCAAAGCTTAGATATGGATTTCGATGTTAAGTGACTATATTTGATGTTTCAAAGACATATTAAAGATTTTGGGTTGAGAAATGTTTAAATAATCATTGAATTGGCCCCTTTTTACCAGAAAAAGTCAAAAAAATAAAATAAAAATCTGACTAGGCCGACTAGGCACCGTCTAGGCCAAAATCAAGATAGTAAAGGGGCGTCTAGCGTCTAGGCGGCCGCCTATGCTGATTTTGAAAATAGTGGGTATAACAAAATGATATGAACGTAAAACATAACGATTAGTATATTACACAATACTTTGAACGTAAAGCGAAATGACGAGTATGTTTTTAAGACAATGACATGAACGTAACACACAATGACCAAAAATATATTTTTCAAAAAATTAAGATAACTTGTGTATTTTAAAATTATTAGCTTTTTAAAAACATAATGGTAAATAACACGATTATATACTTTTAATACATAAAATACAAAAATTAAATAACAATTTATTTAATGTATAAAAAACAATGACAAAATAACACAGTATGAGATACAAAATAAACATAATTATAAAGATATATTACACATTGACTTGAATCATTAAACACAATGAACAAAATACCCTTTTTTAAAAATTAAATAAATGTCACATGTAAACCGCATAATCTTTCTCACAAATCTAATCATTTTTATTAGAACCTAAACATACATATATAGGATTGGGATCATATTATAACTCACCTTCATTGCGAAAATCCGATTAACTTTGAAAAGACCAACCCTAATCTTTGGTTTTTTTTATGATCTTTATTTGCATGTACAATGCCATGTTATTTTTTGAGTTTATGCAAATTTATCACTTTTGGGGCTCTTACGTCAGTGTAAGTGGTTGCAACAGAAAATAAATATTTATAGTGTAACACAAACTTACACTTGCTTTAAATCACAAATGGTAATAAATTTGTACAAACACATAAAATAACATAATTGTGGACATATATAACAAAGGTTGTAAAATAAAAAACCCAAAGATTTGGTTTGATCTTGTCGGAGTTAATCAGGTTTCCGTAATTAAGGTGGTACACATCCTTACCATATATATATATAGCAATGAGAAGTATAAATAGTTCACTCTTATTGCATTAACCCGAAATAACCCGTCAAGATCAAGCCAAATCTTGGATTTTTTTAACATAATTATAACACATTTAGAACATTTTCTTATTTTATGTGTTTACGTAAATTCATCATCGTTTGAGAGTTAACATCGTTGTAAGTTTTTGGCTTATAGTACTGTAATAGTTTTAGATCCAAACATTACAACGATGTTAACTTTCAAACGGTGAAGAATTTGAGAAAACTCATATGTAACACCCAGAACATTTACATTGGCATAACATCTACAATTGGATCGAAAAGATTGAAAAAATCAGTCATTCACATGACTCTCAAAGTCATGCGCGGTAGCAATACCAAACCAAATAATTGGAGAAGAATATGGTCCTTGGGTTCCTTTTATTGGAACTATAAAAGAAAAGATGGGTAATCTGTCTTTTCAGAGTTTACGCGTGTCAATTTAAAGTCCCAGTCAAGTTTTAACACAAAAACTTTATCAAATGATAATGTGGAAGCGACAAAAACATTTACATATATTGTAAGTACTTGTTGAGTTACTAATTACATTCCAAAAACATCAAACTTAAGTTTGCTTGAAAGCCGAACCACCAAAAATTTACATAACGTTTGTATTTTCCATAAATACGTGCCCGATCATGAGCTTCTATGCACATCTACTTCCTACCTATAAACACCACATATAATTTCACCATTAGTTCATAAGAACTAAGTAAGATTATCCAAATATAAGTTATGGTTCGAATCGGAAGGCTTCTAAGCCTTAAAACACGATCTAAACATCAAAAACATGAAAATCAGGAAACTCTTAGCCGTAGCCTATGGCCACTGGGATAGAAAGTTTCAGGCATAGCTTACGACGACCTATATGCAGAACTTCCCATTTTTCGCTGTTTGGACCTTTTTAACCACTTTCAATCATTCCGATCCACCCAAAACTAAATTACAAGTACTCAATACATATTATATGGAGTAATAACTCCTCAAATTCAAATCATATCATGTCCAAACATAATTGGACACCAAATCAAATAAATTTTTAATCAAAATCTCAAACTAGACAAAATCACCAAAAAGGTGTTTCATTCACAAACTTCCTTTCCTATTAACAAATTTAGTTATACTAATGATAACCAGCCATATTTTATCAACAATTACTATAATGTTCACCCTCTAGTACTTCCATTATATATTTAAAACCAATTCAAATCAATTAACCAAATATCCACACTTAAGTGGAAATTTGGTATTCAATATAGTTATGATGTTCTCTCCCAAGTACTTCCATCATAACATTCCAAATTTACTTCCACATTCAAGTGGTGAAGTAATCAACAATTTCCAATTCAAACTATGATGTTCACACTGTAGTCCTTCCATCATAGATTTCAAAATCAACCACAATTTATATGTTTATATCCAAATATAAACCATGCTACTATGATATTCATCCTACGATATTTCTATCATATATTTACATAACCAATTTCCATTCAAATCAATTGTCTTTAATCACAATACAACATTTCAATGTATTAACAGTTTGACTTTAAAATAGTCAAACCACATATTCAACCAATCTCACCAATTAACTCATACATTCATAATCAATCCAATTCAGTTAGTAGACTATAACCACTACTTATATATAGTGTTTAGTAAGTTGGATAACTTACCTTAGCACTTATAATCACGGATTAACAAGCGCTGCTTTGCCCTCTCGTTGACTTTCCTTTGAAGGTCCACTGCCACCACCACCTATTTACAACAATTCAATACTCTTAACTATCATGCTAGTTGAGATTTACATAGATTTATCTATTCAACCAATTTGGTATATAATACTCAAAGTTTACAATATTAATCACCTTGAACCACTTTCATGATTCATTTTACCAATTTTGACCAAAAGTCTATTATTGGCATTTCAACAAACAACATATGTGCAAGTTTTCACCTACATATTATCTTGTTATTTTCAATTTATCCAAATCCCATTTTTATACTCAATCTTATTAAACTCATAAGTTTAGCATATTAGTTGAGTCTTGACCACAATCTTGCATTCAAAACATCAACATAACACCAAATACTATTCACTCATATAACTCTTATATGAACTCAACCCCATATAAATAACCCAACACCCATATCAACATCAATTGATTCTGTATTCTAGAATCTATGTTTGAGTGCTTAAATTATGATTAAACAATCAAAACTAACAATCTTTTTTTGGTGATAACAACCAACTTAAGATTTTATGAATACCCATTCAAGTTCATCTTCCAAATCTTTCAAGAACTAGAATAAAAACCTCAAATTCACTTACCTAGTTGTTGAAGATCACCTAGGATAGTGATTTTGCTCCTTAAACTTGATTTAAACTTCAAGATTTCCAACAATTTGAAAGCTAGGTTAAATATTCTTCTTCTCTTGAACTCACCCACGTGTTACACACACACTATGAACAAATATCTAGCAACTTGGACTTAAGTCAAAATTTTATCCACAAATTTTCAAGTTTGGAGGTTTGGAAAGTTCAACCCTTCAACTTAACAAAACATATAACCAAGTTAACTAACTTAGTTATTTAATTTACCAACCAACACAATTCAAATACTACTTAAATACGTATTCAACTTAAAATTCCACCCGATCGATTATATTATAATATTTAAACAAAACGGGTCGTTACAATTCTCCCCTCCTTAGAGAGGTTTCGTCCTCGAAACCAAATTACATATCAAACAAAAGTGGGTAAAATGTCTTCATTTCTTCCTTTGACTTCCAAGTGACGTCGGATCCCTTTTGATTCTTCCATTTTTTTCAATACTTGGTTAATTGACTTATTCCTAAGTCGCTTAACCTTTCGATCCAAAATTGCCACCGATTTTTCAACATAATTCAACTTGTCAACAATTTCAACATCTTCTAACGGCACATAAGCTGTCTCATCAGCTAAACACTTTCTCAAGTTTGAAACATGGAAGGTGTTATGTATACCACTCAACTCATCTGGTAGTTCTAGTCGGTAAGCAACTTCACCAACCCTTGATAGAATTTTAAAAGGTCCAGCAAAACGTGGACTCAATTTCCTCGTTTGCGAAAACGAATAACACCTTTCCATCGAGAAACGTTTAACAACATATAGTCCCCCACTTGGAACTCAATTGGTCTTCTCCTTTTATCTACATAGGATTTCTTTCGGTCTTGAGCTGCTTTCAAATGAGCTCATATTTGATCAACTTTTTCATTAGTGGCTTTCACAACCTCTTTATTAGCAAGCTCTCATGAACCGACTTCCTCCCAACAAACAGGAGTACGATATTTTCTCCCGTAAAGCATTTCATATGGGGGCATACCGAGCCTAGAATGATAACTATTGTTATACGAAAATTCAGCCAGTGGCAAATAATCATCCCAATTGCCCCCAAAATCAATAATGCACGCACGCAACATATCTTCCAACGTTTGAATGATACGTTCACTTTGACCATGTATCTGAGGGTGATATGATGTGCTCAACAGAAGTTTAGTTCCCAATTCCTCCTAAAATTTTCTCCAAAATGTGAAGTAAATCGAGTGTCTCGATCAGGTACTATACTCACAGGGACTCCATGACGTGATGCAACTTCACGTATGTACACTTCTGCCATTCTCTCTGACGAATAAGTCTCACGAATAGGAATAAAGTGAGCAATTTTCGTCAATCTATCAACAACCCAAATCGTGTCATGTCCTCTTTTTGTTCTTGGGAGTTTGGTAATCAAGTCCATGGTAACATGTTCCCATTTCCACATAGGAATTTCCAATGGGTGTAACTTGCCATACGGCATTTGATGCTCAGCTTTGACTTGCAAGCAAGTTAAACACTTTTCAACTTATATAACAACATCATTTTTCGTCTCAAGCCACCAACAATTGGTTCTATGATCTCTATAAATCTTAGTATCCCCGGGTGAATTGATTATTTTGATTTATGAGCCTCTTCCAACAATGTTACTTTAAATGGACATGTACGTGGAATCCAAATTCGACCCCACCTTGTTTTTAACCCAATATTATCCTCCTTCAACTTATGGATTTGGCCTTTGATACGATCTATTTTTCAATTTTCTTCCTTGAGTGCTTCAAAATTAAGCCTCTTTGATTTGTTTTACAATGTCAGAAGAAACCAGAATTTTCATTACCTTCACCTTTATAGGTGAATATTCCTTTCAACTCAAATCATCGGCGACCATATTCGCCTTTCCTGGATGGTAGAGGATTTCAAAATCATAATCTTTGATTAACTCTAACCACCTCCTTTGTCTCATATTCAACTCTTTTTGAGTAAAGAAACACTTAAGGCTTTTATGGTCAGTGTAAACAGTACACTTTACACCATAAAGATAATGCCTCCAAATTTTAAAAGCAAAAACTATCGCCACAAGCTCAAGATCATGAGTTGGGTAGTTTATTTCATGTAGGTTCAATTGTCTTGAAGCATACACAATCATTTTTTCCCCGTTGCATTAAAACACAACCTAAACAAGAATATGATGCATCTAAATAAACTACAAAATAATCGGGTCCCTCAGGTAGTGCCAATATATACGGGCGTTTGAGTTAATTTGGTTTTCAACTCAAGAAAAGCTTGTTCTTGTTCCTCTCCCCATACATAATTCACTCCCTTCTTTGTCAACTTAGTCAAAGAAGAAGCGATTTTAGAGAAGTCTTGAATACATCGTCTTTAATAACTCGCTAGACCAAGAAAACTTCTCACTTCAGTAGGAGTCTTAGAGGAATTCCATTTAGAGAACTTGGCGTATACTTTATCCTCTTGAAGGGTTTCAAGAACCTCTCAAAAGTGACAAGCATGATCATCCTCATTTTTAGAATAAATGAGAATATCATCAATAAACACAATGACATATCTGTCTAGCATCGGATGACATACTCGATAATTTAAATCCATAAACGCCGCTGGTGCGTTAGTCAATCCAAAAGACATAACGAGAAATTCGTAATGCACATATATCGAGTACGAAAAGTCGTCTTTTCAATATCATCATCTTTAACTTTGAGTTTATGGTAACCTAAACGTAGATCTATTTTTGAAAACCATTTGGCTCCTTGCAACTGATCAAAAAGATCATCAATTCTTGGCAACGGATACCGGTTATTCACAGTGACCTTATTCAACTCTCGGTAATCAATACACATTTTCATACTCCCATCCTTCTTCTTGACAAGGAGCACCAGAGCACCCCAAGGTGAAATGCTAGGACGTATAAAACCTTTATCAAGAAGATCTTGAAGTTGGTTCATCAATTCATGAATATCGGTTGGTGCCAAATGATACGGTGCTTTGGCAATAGGTTTAGCCCTGGGAACCAAATCAATACAAAACTCCACATCTCTATCTGGAGGAACTTCCGGTAAATCATCCGGAAAGTCTCTAACTATTGGAACATTTTCAATATTCTTTACTTCTTTTCCTATATCAACCACGTAGGCTAAGTATGGCTTGCCTCCTAGGTTAATATAGTTCATTGCTTTGACTATTGAACATAAAACCACTCCATGTCATCTTTTTCCATTTAATTATACAAACTTGATGATCGGTTGGTGACTTCAATTGGACTACCTTCCGATCACATATTATATTAGCTTGATTAGAAGACAATCAATCCATTCCAACCACAAAATCAAATTCTCCAAGTAGCATTGGGATCAACTCAATCTCGTAATTTTCGTCTTCAATAGTGATTTTGCAATCACGATAAACCTTGAAAAGAAGCTCATAGAGTCATAATTCTATTTCGAGGGGAACAATCAAATTTTCTAACACAAAGGATGAATGATGTACAAAATGGGTAGACACGAATGATCTACTTGCCCCAAAATCAAATAACACGTAAGCTGGTAAAGCGTTGACAAGAAAAGTACATACAACATCGGGATTTGCTTTCGCTTCCTCATCTGTAATCTGGAAAGCTCTCCCTTTCGGTTTAGGAATCTCAGGTTTCTTCACACTTGCACTTCCCGATCCATATCCTTTCAATTCTAGGCAATCGCTACGCTTATGCCCCGGTTTGTAACAATTGAAACATACGGTAGGTATGTTTGAACAATTTGAAGCAAGATGCCCCGGTTTCCCAAATTTATAACATGTTAAGGTTTTAGCATAACACTTCCCCGAATGATTATTCCAACAACTACTACATTTCTTCAACTTATTCCCAGACCCAAACTTCTTTAAAGAGCTAAGGAATTTACCATTCTTTGAAGTACTATCATCATTCACAATTTTTCGCTTCTCTCCATGTTCCTCTTGTCTTTTCAGCTCCAACTCACATTCACATGCACAATCAATAAGTTCCGAAAGTGTCTCACATTTTGATGGTGTGAGAAACTCACGATACTTAACATTCAAAATGTTGTAATATCTATTGATCCTCATCTTTTTCGTCTGCAACAAATTTGGACAAAACTTTGCCTTATCATAAAATATAGCATTGATAACATCAATGCTTTCATCCTTTTGCCTCATGTGGAGAAATTATTCTGTGATCCTATCAATAGCATTTTACGGACTAAATCATTTAAGGAAAAGCTCCTTAAAATGCCTCCAAGTGAGGCTTGTAATTCCTTCACTACCCTTCTCCTTACGAAGAAGTTCCCACCAATCCTTAGCACGTTCTTTAAGTTGATTACCAGCAAAAATAACCGCATCATTGGGGTCACAATGACTAGTTTCAAAAGTGCTCTCCATATCCGATATCCACCTCTGACTTAACAACGGATCAACTTCACCCTTGAACACCGTAACAATGGATCAACATTACCCATGAACACCAAGGGTTTACAAGCAATGAATTCCTTATAAGTGATTTTCTTTGTTGGTGGTCCAAGGTTATCTACCGTTCGACCAATTTCAGCTCTTAAGATTACAAATTCAGCACTTGTATAATCATGTAAGGATGCTTGCGTCCCTTCCAAATATGTAGGCATGGAAGTTTCAAGTGCCTTTGCTACCTCTTCTTTGACAATACGCCTAGTTTCAATGAGAGTAGCATCTTCATCCTCAGTTTCCTCAACGTTATGTTTATCAGCCATAATGACTGAAATTATTGTAAGTTAATGTTAGTTAAACACAAACAATTTCTACTAGACATAACTCAACATTTTGTGATTCTAAAATTACACACCAAACAATTTCCTAACACTTTACCTAATTTCAATAACCTTAATACAAAATGGTTTCTATAAGGCTTCGTTTATATCATGTATGCACTAATACGTTGGCCAGACGTAATAGTCCATACACCATATATTTGTTTCCTTATTTCTCTCATTTCATACTTAGGGAAAAGATTTAGGCTCCACTTAATCAATCAACATCAATTCAAATTCAGCATTCAACAATCAATTCAACAATATAATGCAGGGGGTAGATGTGTTAACCTCAGACATTCAGCTTCATGATCGGGCCTTCGAATCAAACTTTATAAATTCTTATCAATAGCACAACAGTTTGAGATCAAGTGTTCACGGCACACTTGATTCACTCAAACCATTGGCTCTGATACTAACTTGTAACACCCAGAACATTTACACATTTACACGTGTCAATTTAAAGTCTCAGTCAAGTTTTAACACAAAAACTTAATCAAATGATAATGCGGAAGAGACAAGAACATTTACATATATAATAAGTACTTGTTGAATTACTAATTACATTCCAAAAACATCAAACTTAAGTTTGTTTGAAAGCCCAACCACCAAAAATTTACATAACGTTTGTATTTTCCAAAAATACGGGCCCAATCAATCATGAGCTTCTATACACATCTACTTCCAACCTACAACCGAATTCGAATAGAATCGAATTCGAATGCTCTTAAAAAATTAAAAATTCGAAATCATTCGATTCAAAATATTCGAAATTCGATACGATGAACACCCCTATTTTACAACACAAAACTCTGTTCAGGTTTCCTAACATAAAGTTTGACCTGATTTTTAATGACCATAACTTGGTCATATGTTAATCAAATCAATCGATTCTTAATTCTAAAATAGAGCTCAAAGATTCTACTTTCCAAATCACATAATTATTACTATTTTTGAGATTTGCCTCTTTAAATGATCATCCCAAATAGAGAAAAAGAATATGTCATGTGAAAACAAAACAAATGGATAAACTTGGGAAGGTGATAAATCACTTAATTACATAGTCCATGAAAATAACCATGTAGACAAGGTATTTTGGCCATAAATTCATAACTTACATAAGATTTATGAACAAGTGTTTAAAACATAGTTTTTCAATATATTACGATCAAACACCTAACATCATCAAATGACATTCAAAATAGACAAGCATATATCATAATTGAACCAATTTGACAACTTCATCATGAATCTTAACATAAAACATTGATACTACTTCATATAGTAATTATCACATAACATAAGTTTCAGCTTTATCTAGAAAACAAAGTGTATAGCCTAAAGGTTTACAAAACTTCAAGCATGCTTGCTAAGCTAACAAAATGCATGGTTGTTAGGCCTTCAATGGCTTCAATTCCACCTATAGAACGCTTAGAAACTACTGAGAGAAGTGGTTTTTTCTCTCGAAAACAACACCAAATGTGCATAACAAATGAAATTTAATACAAGTTTGGGAGTTGGCATGTTCATGTGCCTACATCACAGTCATGCAAGGTTGATAGAGTAACTGACATCCTTCTCCAACCATTGTCAAGAAGATGGCTCATGCACTGACATCACCTTGCTTCTTTGGTTTGGAAACAAAGGCTCGCATTGCCCTGTGAGGTTATCGCGCGATAGTGCACATCTACTGACTTGCACATAACTTTGCTAAAACATTGTTAAATACTTGTTTTCTCTTGAACAAGATGCATCGACGTGCAAATTCACAAAAAGGCCATATAACCCTCCAATCTAATAAAGTTGTGGACAATTGCGACTAAAACATGGCTAAATATGTATAATTAATATGTATCTTTATTTGTATATCACCCAACCAAATTCTTTTGTTTGTCTTTGCTTTTCTTAGCTACAAGTACACCTTATTTATTCTTAACCATTGTTCTTTTCTCCTACAGTGACATTTTCAATATTTAAATTCACTTTCTTACTTGTGTCGGTCCTCAGGCTCTAGTGAATTAACATGCCTAATTAATGTGATACCAACTATGATCATGGAGTGATTCAATTGACTTGTGTGTGGCTCTTAGATGTATTCTAAGATCAGCCTTTTAACTAAAGTTGGCAGCTAGTAAATTTAAATAAAAAAAAATTGTAAAGCTTTATAATGTTACATAATTAAGAACATTACGCTGAAAAACTAATGCTTTAATCAAATGTAACAAAGGAGCAACTCATATGCATATTTGTCAACATTTAAAACCCTCTCTCGTTTATTTTCCTGTCTAACTTCTTTTCTCAATCATATGGGTTTAAATAAATGTAGTTTTATTTTCTTAACTCAGATATTAACTCTAACCGCTTTTTTAACCTTTATAACTTTTCAAAACTATTAACAATATGTTACACGGATGTAATATAAAATATTAAATATTAGGTAATGAAACTTAAAAACTATAAAATGAATATTCATATAAAATTATTAAATTACTTATTAATAAGTAATTTGAATAATAAAATAATAATTAAAAACTTTAGTAACTGAATAACGCATAACCTTATTGATTTGTAACAATTGAAATATAAAAAAGCTTTAGTTATTATTTTTTTGAGAAAACGTCATACAAATGTAACCAACTTCCAGCTTTGTTCCACTTAGGTCACTCATACTTTTTTTGTTCTGATTAAGTCACTCATACTTTTTTTTGTTCCGCTTAAGTCACTCATACTTTTTTTTTTGTTCTGATTAAGTCACTCATACTTTTTTTTTGTTCCGATTAACTCACTTATACTTTTTTTTTGTTACGCTTAAGTCACTCATATGAGTGACCTAATTGTAACAAAATTAAAATTACAGTGACCTAATCGAAACAAAAAAAAAGTATGAGTGACTTAATCGGAACAAAAAAAGGTATGAGTGACTTAATCGGAACAAAAAAAAAGTATGAGTGACCTAATTGGAAAAAAAGCTGAAAGTTGGTTACATTTATATAAAGTTACCCCTTTCTTTTTGCCAAAAACTATATTTGTTACAAATTAAGAAGGTAATTAAGGTACCAATTTTGTGATTATAAAAGTTAAATAAAATAACCTGAAAATATCATCAAGTATAAATGACAAAAAGTGTAATTTTACCTATCATTATCATAAATTTTGGTTTTTAAAAATTATTTTTTTAACATTTATAAAAAACATTATTGTTCTATAAAAATTTTGTTGTTTAAAATCTCTATTTTATAGTTTATTTCACTTTTTTAAAGGTCTCTAAAATAAAAAGAATAAAAATAAATGGTGATTATCATTAGTATTATAATATCATTAGCATTATAATTATTTTATAAGTGACAATATAATTATTTAATAAGAGATAAAATTAATTGAGATCATAAGAATATGAAAAGCGACAACGTTGATTTAAAAATATGATAAATGGTAATTCTTTTCATTAACTTTATGTGTTTTTAGCAAAATTTTATATTAAATCAATAACTAAATTATTTGGAAAGATCAAATTTTGTGGCTTCAAAGTTTTTTAAATGATATATAAATTTGGAACAAGTTTGTGTATGACTGTATTTATTTATATCATTTCATCATTTTATTGTATTATTTACTTAATTAGATCAAATTCTGTAACACATTACTTTATATTGTAGTTAGTTCAAATAAAGATTTTTAGTACAACAACAACGATTATCTTGTAAACGAAATATTACTTCATTTATTAATTTTAAAATCTAAACATCAATATATTTTTTAAGAGAAACACAACTTTTATCTTGTAAACAAAATATTATCTCATGACATATATTAGATTTAAAGGTTTGTGTAAAAATTTTTTAATAGTAAATTATT
The DNA here is from genome assembly GCA_009363875.1 of Mikania micrantha. Lineage (NCBI taxonomy): Eukaryota > Viridiplantae > Streptophyta > Magnoliopsida > Asterales > Asteraceae > Mikania > Mikania micrantha. Next base: position 105,707,002 of record CM018691.1, read on the forward strand.
TTTTAATTAGCAAAGCTTTATATCTTATAAAAAAATATTATCATCTCATAATGGCATATGATTTATATGTAACTCGCTTTTTAGTACATAAGCACATATTATGCACAAATCAACACATTCTACTAGAATTACTACACAATAATACGTATCCCACATAGAATATTTGTGAAAAAAATAGAATTTATAATTTCAAATATCTTAACTCAATATAATGTTTTATAAGTTATAAATTCTTGTTGCTAATTATTTTATGCTACATGTATTTAACGCGTGTAATATATATGTTTTTGATATAGTTTAAGTATAAAATAAAAGAGTTGCTACTCCAAAAACTAATTAATACTCGTAAACCAAATTGAAGGTTAGAAGTCCTTAAATTGTCTAAATGCAAGCAATATGAATAACTTTTTTATAGTTGTTGCTACAAGACTTATAAACCAAGGTTTAAGTCTTGAAACAATGCAAGTAGAGGGTAATCACCTTAGCTCAGAGGAAGATTTTATTCTCCTTTCGTGTAGATGGTTTCTTAGATGATCTATTTGTTTATTGTCTTAATAATTGACCCTTGATGTTGACCCATCTTTGTTGTTTGTATTTTTTACTTTGACTTATTAAGTTGTTGTCTTTTAACGATTTACCTATATTCACTGCCCAGTAGAATTCTTGTGTCTTCTGTTTGCACTCAGAGGTGCCAGGGTTGTCACGGCTTCGCTTTATATACCACTCGGGTTTACTTCCCCGTTTCGAATCAATTTAGTCGAATGTGGTTCCACACTTTGCGTATTAACATCATGTGGAACTTACCTTTGAATAATTGAAGTTCCTTTGAGTTGCAGCTCGTAGGTAATCCTTTGAGCCAGTGTTACAGGCCGGGTGTTATCCCATCAATAGTCTTCTAACTTTAATATTTTTTATATGACATTCGACATTTATGACTAAAGATTATAAAATTTATCACTATATAAAGAAAATAATAGTTTATGATTTTTTTTGTAAACAGAGACATCAATAATTGTGAGCAACTTTTTTGTATTTATCTATGATTGAAGGATTTTTATACAACAAAATTAGGTTGTGACACTTCTAAATAAATTTTATCTATAATATTATATAATACATATAGTATACAATAATCTTTTATCAAAAACTCTTAAAATTAAGAGTTTTACAACTCTTAGAACATAAAGTGTAACAAACAAAGCTTTAAAAGCCATAAACTAAATGGTTTTCTTTTACTTTTTAGTTTGCCCCACATTGATACATTTAAAAAATAAAGTGTCAGATAATACCTATAAAAGAAAATCTACTCAAATCAAATAAATTACTTCTTCACACTTTTGTCATATCATATTTGGCATTTTAAATTATGAATTTTATCATAATAATTTTTTTAGTTAAAAGAGTCAATTTGACAAAAATTAGGTGGTTTAAGCTTTTTACGAGCCAAAATCATTATCCTAATTGTTTTGTTTCTCGCTGCATTGCGCGGGGATCTTACCAGTATATATATAGGGGATGGAATTTTTAATAACCCATAAAATTTGTTACAACCAAATAACTATCATCCAATGGTTAATTTCAAAATCAAATGCATAGGATCGCGGCACGTGTCACTATTATTTTTTTTAATATGGGAGGGCATTTTAGACATTTTTTACCACTCAAAAAGCTGGAATTAATATGGTAGTGACAAGTGTCAGCATATAAGATATTTTAATAAATCTAATTTTTAATATAAAATTTACCCCCTCTTTTTTAAACATTAATAACTTTTTTATACTATATTATAAAAAAAAGTATAAAAAAGTAAAAAAAATAAATTTATTACATCACTGTAATTTATCATTGTTAGAAAAAATTTCAAATAAATTTGTTATCTTTAACCTCGTTACAATGATATAAATATAGGGCATCTAAAAAAAGTAAAAAAAAAATAGTCGAGACTATAACAGAATTAAAGAGAAAAACAAAACGAATATAATGGTGCAATTTTTTTAAAAAATAATATAGTATAAAAAAGTTATTAATGTTTAAAAAAGGGATGAGTAAACTTTATATTAAAAATTAGATTTATTAAAATATCTTACATGATTACACTTGTCACTACCATATTAATTTCAGCTTTTTGAGTGTTAACCATTGGATGATATTTATTGGGTTGTAACAAATTTTATGGGTTATTTTTTGTTCCTTTCCCTATAAATATAGGGGATGAAATTTTTTTATAACCCTCATCTTTTGCTACAACCCATTAACCATCATCCAATGGTTACTTGAAAAAAGATAAGTGTGTAGAATCGTGTCACGTGTCAATTCCTTTGTCTTTAGTATGAAGGGCATTTAGGACATTTTTCATTTATGTAAAGTTTACCCCCTTTTTCTTAAACATTCATAACTTTTTTATAGTATACTATTTTTTTAAAAAAATTGCACCATTATACTCGTCTCATTTTTCTTTTTAATTTCGTTATAGTCTCGACTAGATTTTTATTTTTTTTATCTTTTTTGATGTCATGTATTTACATCATTGTAACGAGCTTAACGATAGCAAATTAATTAGAAATTTTTTCTAACAATGGTAAATTACAGAAATGTAACACAAAATGAATTAATGTAACACAAAATGAAGTAATTTACAATGACATAATTAAGGGTGACGTAACACATTATTTACAGTGATGTAATTTTCTCTTTAATTCTTGTTATAATGTTAACTAGTTTTTTTAATTTTTTTTCTCATTGCCCATTATTAACATCGATATAACGAGTATAAATATAACACATTATTTTGAATTTTTTTCTAACAATGATAAATTACAGTGATGTAATTAATATAGCACATTATTTTATTTTTTCTCTAGCAATGATAATTATAATGATAAATTACAGTGATGTAATATAACACATTATTTTGATTTTTTTTCTCTAACAATGATAATTATAGTGTTGTAATTTATCATTGTTCGAAAACAATTCAAACTTATTTGTTGTATTTAGGCTCGTTACAAATTAGGGATGAGTAAAAAGCCAAAAAAAACCGAACCGAAACCGAATTAATCAAAAAAACCGAACCGGAACCAAATTAATCGAAAAAAACCGAAACCAAATTTTACGTCAATGTAAATTACATCACGATAAATTACGTCTAGGTAAATTACATCACTGTAATTTATCATTTTTAAAAAAATTTCAAATAAATTTGTTATATTTAAACTCGTTACAATGATGTAAATATATGGCATCTAAAAAAAGTAAAAAAAATTAGTCGAGACTATAACGGAATTAAAGAGAAAAATGAGACGAATATAATGGTGCAATTTTTTTAAAAAAATAATATATTATAAAAAAGTTATTAATGTTTAAAAAAGAGGGGGAAAAACTTATAAAGGTAAAATAACTATGATGCCCTTTTTAATATTTTAATGAAAAGCTTATGTGTAAGTTTATAATTGGTTAAAATGGGTTATGTAGTTGTAGCAAAAGATAAAGGTTATTTTTTATACCTTTCCCTATATATATATGTGTGTGTGTATGATTGTAAACAAATAATAACTCGCTCTTAAAGCATTAACTCAGATAAATTTGCCAACATGAAACCAAATCTTATATATTTCACAGTGACGCTTTAATAGTGAGTTATTATTTGTTAACCCTGTATATATATATATATATATATATATATATATATATAATATATATATATATATAGTAGGGTTATTGTACAAAGTGTTACTTTTGTAAAAAGTGTGAAAACCAATCTCGGTCATCGATGTGCTAAGATCTAGGGTTGAGATTTAAAATTGGTTAAAAATTTAATTAAAAGGGCTTTACGGTTATCAAAAGGGTAAATTAGGGATTTCTTTGTTTTTTGATTTGTTGATATCACTGTTGAACGCAAAAAATGGGATTTAGTTTCTAAAATTAAAAGATTCAATCGGGATGTAACAGATTACGTTTTGATTTTGTAATCGGGATGTGCTATTAACATTTAATCATATTGTTCTTATATGATATTATGTTAGCTGTAACATTGTAATGGTGTTAGTTTGTGCTGATGTGTTAAATGTTATATTGTAATGGTGTCGTGCTATTATGTGTTATTATGTTATCTGTAGTATTATGTTATGTTAATAACCAATCATATTGTCCTGATATGTGCTATTATGTTAGATGTAATGTTGAAATGGTGTTAGTATGTGCTGGTATGTTAAATATTAAATTGTAATGGTGGAGTGTTATTATGTGCTATTACGAATTCGGTTTTTTTTTATGATAATACGTGATATTCAATTACATTTTAATTTTTGGAATATGTTGAATCATTAAACTGATTACCCACTTTCCTATTTTAATGCAAAATTTAAAAATCAATTAAATACAAAGTGCCTATACTACCCTTTTCTATTAATTAATTAAAATGTCACATGTCAACACTTTATTGGTTCCTACCATTTTTACAAAATAATCTATTTGTATATGAACCTACCCCTATATATATATATATGTATATATATATATATATATATATATATATATAGGGAAGGGTATAAAAAATAACCCTCATCTTTTGCTACAACTACATAACCCATTTCAACCAATCATAAATTTACACATAAGCTTTTTATTAAAATATTAAAAAGGGCATCCTAGTCATTTTACCTTTATAAGTTCCCCCCATCTTTTTTAAACATTAATAACTTTTTTATAATATATTATTTTTTTAAAAAAATTGCACCATTATATTCGTCTCATTTTTCTTTTTAATTCCGTTATAGTCTCGACTAATTTTTTTTACTTTTTTTAGATGCCCTATATTTACATCATTGTAAGGAGCTTAAATATAACAAATTTAATTGAAACTTTTTTAAAAATGATAAATTACAGTGATGTAATTTACATTGACGTAATTTATCGTGATGTAATTTACATTGACGTAAAATTTGGTTTCGGTTTTTTCGGTTAATTTGGTTCCGGTTCGGTTTTTTTGGTTAATTCGGTTTCGGTTCGGTTTTTTTTGGCTTTTTGTTCATCCCTAATTTGTAACAAGCCTAAATACAACAAATTAGTTTGAATTGTTTTCGAACAATGATAAATTACATCACTATAATTATCATTGTTAGAGAAAAAAAATCAAAATAATGTGTTATATTACATCACTGTAATTTATCATTGTAATTATCATTGTTCAAAAAGTAAAATAATGTGTTATATTAATTACATCATTGTAATTTATCATTGTTAGAAAAAAAATTAAAATAATGTGTTATATTTATGCTCGTTATATCGATGTTAATAATGGGCAATGAGAAAAAAAATTAAAAAAAACTAGTCAACATTATAACGGGAATTAAAGAGAAAATTACATCACTGTAAATAATGTGTTACGTCACCGTTAATTATGTTATTGTAAATTACTTCATTTTGTGTTACATTACTTCATTTTGTGCTACATTACTGTAATTTACCATTGTTAGAAAAAATTTCTAATTAATTTACTATCGTTAAGCTCGTTACAATGATGTAAATACATGACATCAAAAAAATAAAAAAAAACTAGTCGAGACTATAACGAAATTATAGAGAAAAATGAGACGAGTATAATGGTGCAATTTTTTTTAAAAAATAATATAGTATAAAAAAGTTATGAATGTTTAAAAAAAAGGGGTAAACTTTATGTAAATAACAAATGTCCTAAATGCCCTTCATACTAAAGACAAAGGAATTGACACGTGGTACGATCCTATACATTTACCTTTTTCAAGTAACCATTGGATGATGGTTAATGGGTTGTAACAAAAGATGAGGGTTATCAAAAATTCCATGCCCTATATATATATATATATATAGCCCTATATATATATATATATATATATATATATATATATATATATAGGGAAGGGTTCAAATACTAACCCTCCTTACGGCGCTAACCCATTAACTTTGCCAAAAAATAGCCGAATCTTGAATTTTTTTTTAAACATCATTGTAACACAATTTGAACACCATGTTCAGTTTTGAGTTTTGGCTAATTCATCACCGTTTGGGCTCTTACAGTACTGTAGGTGTTTAAATATTTAAAACTTACAGTATTGTAGCAAAAACCTTACAACGATGATATTTTTTAAACGGTGATGAATTAGCCCAAACTCAAAACTGAACATGGTGTTCTAATTGTGTTACAATGATGTTCAAAAAAAATTCAAGATTCGGCTTCGTTTTGGCAAAGTTAATGGGTTAGCGCCGTAAGAGAGGGTTAGTATTTGATCCAATTCCTATATATATATATATATATATATATATATATATATATATATATATATATATAGGGGAATGATCAAATGTTAACCCTTCCTTATAGCGTTAACTGCTTAACCCTAGCGTTTTTTGCCCGAATCTTAGTTTTTTTTTCATGGTTTTTATTATACATAAATAAGGGGTTTCTTTTTTGTGTTTTTTTGCTAATTCATCACCGTTTAGAAGTTATAGTAAGTGTAAGTTACTTACACTTACTGATAGGGATTGTAAGTAAGTGTAAGTAACTTACACTTACTATAACTTCTAAACGGTGATGAATTAACAAAAACACAAAAAAGAAACCCCCTATTTATGTATAATAAAAACCATGAAAAAACTAAGATTCGGGCAAAAAACGCTAGGGTTAAGCGGTTAACGCTATAAGGAAGGGTTAACAATGGAACCTTCCCTATATATATATATATATATATATTCTCACAGATCCCTATGGGATGCCACCCAGCATCACTTGCTCTCGTTCTGCGTATCATTCTCTTTGTTTAATTCTAAGCGACAACTTCTTTCATACAAACATACACCCCCACCTCATAAACCATTTGACAAAAATGAATTGAGAGAGAAAAAGATGAAACCAATGAGTGACACTTTAAGTGGTAACAATGCAAGTGTAAACAACTGGTTGGGTGTTAATTCTCTTTCACCTCCATTGAAAATGGCAATGGAGGTTTCTTCTTCTTCAACAACAATAGCACCCAACAGTAGCTCCTTGTATCTTTCTTCAACTGCTTTTCTGTCTCCATTGACTGTTATGCCCCTCAAATCTGATGGTTCTCTTTGTATCTTGGAAGCTCTTTCTTCTTCACATACACAAGGTTAGTTAAGTAATTTCAAATTAGCGCCAATGAGCTTGTAGCTAAACTGACCTTCTATGATTCTCATAAAGCTTAGGCTTTGTGAGATCATGGATTCAAATAGCCCAAAGCGGTTAGTAGGAGGTTTTACCCCATAATAAGTTTCCTCCTGATAAGCAACTGAATTTTCTCGATTCAGCGTTCGCCAACACCTATACTAAGATGCTAGGGAGTTGGTAGCGGAGGTAGCATTGTGTGGGTTGAGCCCTTATTAGCTGTTAAAAAAAAAGTAATTACAAATTATCATATATTTAACAAAAAGTTTGCATCTTTGAAATCTTTTTAAATCTTGTCTGTTTGACTTGTAATTTAAAGGGATGATGACAAATTCTTCTTCACCTAAGCTAGAAGACTTTTTAGGGGTTGCACATGACTATGGGAGCCATGAGAGAGAAACAATGGCTCTAAGCTTGGAGAGCTTGTACTCTGAGCCTAAATGGTTGTACCCTCAAAGTATTGCATGCCAAGCTAACATTAACATGTATGAGTGTCATGATGAAGAAGCTACTGACAAACACAACTGGGGTTTTTGTTTACCACCACAGTATCCATCAGAGACTCATTACACTTCAGTTGTAGATGGTGGTGAGGTGCAGTCACTGAGTTTGTCTATGAGCCCTGGTTCCCAGTCAAGCTGTGTAACAGCTTGTAGAACAGATCAGTGTTTGGTTACAGAAACAAAGAAGAGAGATTCAAGTAAAGTTGCTAAAAAGCAACCTCTTCATAGGAAATCACTTGATACTTTTGGTCAAAGAACCTCTCAATTTAGAGGTGTCACCAGGTATTTTTATTTTTTCTAATCTTTTTTAAATCTTGATTTTCAAGAGATAAATATTGTTGCTTCATCTCTCATTGTAAATATCTATTCTCTATTTTATTACTTTATTTTTCTGGGAATGGTAAAATGAAACTTATCCCATATCATCAATGAAAAGTAAGTTGCTAGATACATTAAAATAACTTTTTTTTTGAACTGCGAAAGTCTAAATCTTGTAAGCCTACTGTTTTCAGGCCATGTCACCGAGGTCTATTTATCTAGACATCCCATGAGCCATCACAACCACTCCAGAAGGAAACCCCACTGGAAAAACCCCCTGACCCCTCTCAGACCCCTTTTCGCTACGAGAGGGTTTTGAACCCAAGACCTTCCATTTGAAAGAATTCTGGAGTATTATTGAGACACTGCCTAGTCATAATGCTAGTAGGATTTTTTGGGTACTTGGTTGTTATAAATAAAAAATCATGTTGTGAATGGATAGTATTTATGACCTCAGTGGCTAACGTGGGAATAACCTACTTGGTAGAGACTTTGTCATAGGTTCACACCCAGATAAATAATATATTAATTTAGGGTAGTATAAGAGTATTATAGGTTTGTCGTCACAATAAAAAAAATATGAGCTCAGTGCTAGTTAATTATGGTATACATGGTTCCAATTTTATTTTATTTTTATTTTATTTTTAGGCATAGGTGGACTGGAAGATATGAAGCACATTTATGGGATAATACTTGCAAGAAAGAGGGTCAAACTAGAAAAGGAAGACAAGGTTACCTTGATATTTTGTTTATTTTTTATTTCAACTTTTATTTGGGTATGTCTACTTTGTCCACTAGCTACTAACTATAATTCTTTTCTTGTCATGTTTGTGATTCATGCTCCAATATTTCTCAGTGTATCTTGGTAAGTGTTATAAATGTAAATTAAATGTCCTTTTTAATTTTTTTTAATTAAAAAAATTGTAAACATATATATATATATATATATATATATATATATATATATATATTAATTCAACTTTTATAAAAAAAAATTATGATTTAACCTCAGGGGGTTATGATAAGGAAGAGAAAGCAGCTCGAGCTTACGACTTAGCTGCACTTAAGTATTGGGGTTCCTCCACACATATCAACTTTCCTGTAAGAAATTAATTAAATAAATAAATTCAAAATAATAAATATTTTTAATGAATTAAATGACCATAACATCATCTATGTGAGTTACTGTTAGCTGGAGGACTACCATCAGGAACTAGAGGACATGAAGCCCATGAGTCGCCAAGAATTTGTAGCTCACTTACGAAGGTATATATGAGCAATAGTTAGCATTTTTTATTATCTTTTTTTATTGTATTTAATTTTTTTAATGATTTTAATTACATGAATCTTGTAATAATTAATATTTTAGGAAGAGCAGTGGATTTTCTAGAGGTGCTTCAATCTATCGAGGTGTTACAAGGTTCGACAATGTTGTTTTATATCTTTAATTATAAGTTATAACACAATAGTAAGTTGTAACTAATTCTAATGAAATACAATATTAATTAATAAAAATAAGTTAGCCTAAAAACTTAAAAACATTTGTTTTTTTTATGCTAGATTTGTCTTTCCTTGTACTAGATTTATGTTTTTTGTTACTGTATTTTTTTTATTGTTAATTTTTTTGTGTTGTATATATATATACGTATAATAAAAATAAAATGCAAATCTATTATAAAATATAAGTTTTTTAGGCTTTTAGGCCAAAAAAAACAGAGAATATTTTTAATGTATCCAAACCTGTATTTATATGATAACAAAATCCAAGAAATTAACAGGCATCATCAGCATGGAAGATGGCAAGCTCGAATTGGCCGTGTAGCTGGAAACAAGGATCTTTACCTTGGTACCTTCAGTATGTTTTTCAAACTAAAACTTCCATTATATATATATGATTCTTCCTTTTAATCAATTACTTAATTAAAACATAAAAACATGAGAAGGTTTTGATTTTAAACACTAAAATCAAAAACATATCTTAGTAGTGTCTATTTGTAGTAAAAGGCTTATGGTCTAATGATCGATACCCTTGTCTTCTCTAATTAGAGGTCTTAAATTATAGTCTTGCCTAGAACAAATGTTCTAGGTTGAGCGAAGGGATTTTTCTAAGTTTTGGCCTATGGGATTCCTCCGATATAATGTGTGCTTGGAAACATCCAGCTTTTCAGAAAGGGTGAACTATCCTGAAAACTCAGCCCAATATTGGTCAGATCTCTCACCTTTCATAGTAGAGGTCATGGGTTCAAATCCATAGTTTGAATGACATTAGGTGTAGGAATAACTTGATGTTTATCCCGGATTTAATCCCAATGAGAGGCGAGGGTTTACTTATTTCACAAGGTTCCCAAGAACATCGTCGTTTAAAAAAAAACAGGGGTGTACAGCTTGCCAGGTTGAGTCTTAAATAGTCAAATAAATGAATAATGCTTGTTTGTCACATGTCTAATAACTTTGATATGAGTATAATTGTAGTTGAATCAAAATTATCACCTATTTCTATATGAAACTATAGGTACTCAAGAGGAGGCAGCTGAGGCATATGATGTTGCTGCGATAAAATTCCGAGGCGTGAATGCTGTCACAAACTTTGATGTTTCCCGATATGACGTCGAAAGAATCATAGCCAGCACCACTTTACTCGCCGGAGATCTAGCCAGGCGAACCAAAACCACCGCGACTGAAGGTGGTTTTATCCAGACCCACCAACATGCTCAACTAGCCAACATTGATCATCATCAACACAGTCTTTGTGCTTCACCTAACGCGAATTTCAACAATCAACATCAGCTGATCAACAACGAATTATCAGCGGTCGATAAGATGGGCCCGCAGCATTCGAACCAGTCGTCGTTGATATCGAGCTTAAGCTGCTCCAGAGAAGAAAGCCCAGATGGGATACGAGCCACCATTGCTTCTGCAGCTGAAACTGTGAGTTCATGGGCGTCTTCTGGGCATTTTCCAGTGTTTGCTGCATGGACTGATGCTTGAAACAAAAGAATTTTGCATGCACATGCAAAAGTGGTCAAGAATGATGATGATAAAGTAATGAGGCAAATTAATCAAGTTTTTTGTTTTTGTAATGATGAATTTAGTTATGGTGGTAATGGTAGACAAAGGTGGGGGCTAGTTATCTGTCTGTCCAACACAATCAGGCAACTTTTTCTATGTAACTCCATCTGTTATATATGTGATCTTTTGGCCTAAATTGATGTTTTTATTAAAGGGTGATAATGATTAGATTCTTGATAAGTGATTGTGCAAATATAGTTGCAATCAATCATCAGAGCCAATTAATTAATATAAGATGAATATTTAATCAAATACATCCCCTTTCCCTTTCATAACTCGTTATATAAATACTCAGAAAATTCCAAAAATGTCCATTCTGTTATAAAATCCAAAAGATTGGTCCATCTTTGAAGACTGGATGGAAACTTTTTCATCTCAAGAGATTGGATGGAAATATTTTTACTCTTATATAGCATTAAATATCATGTACTCTTGTCTCCCAAATAGTAAAATTTTTGTAGTATAAATATTACTTCAATGTAAAGAGAAAATTGCACCTCTTGTATACAATCTCAAGTGTTATACAATTCTCTCTTCTTCTCTCTAAAATCTCTTCTATCTCTCTCTTCTAATCTTCTCTAAAGATTGTTAATGTGAGCTAATCTTAGTTATATTATAACACGTTATCAGCACGAAGAGTTCTTATATCATAATTCAGAAGATCATTAAAAGCACAAGCCATCCATCAAAGGTAAACATTTTATTAATAACAACTTATATAAAACTCTAAGAAGTTAATTACCATAATGAACAAAATAATTATCCAAGACTTACTATTATGGACATTTGATAATCATGGGACTACTAACAATCTAACTTTTATTTATGTATCTAACTTTTTATTTTTATGTCAACTAACTTTTACTAATGTTACTAACATTTATTTATGCATACTAACATCTTATTCTTATGCTAACATTTATATGCTAACATTTGTTTATGCATACTAACATCTTATTCTTATGCTAACATTTATTTATGTATACTAACATTTATTCATGTATACTAACATTTATTTTCATGTTAACAATACTAACAATTTTATGCTAGCATTGATATTAACATTTATTAGTATGATAACATTTTATTATATATATGCTAACGTTTGTTTATATTTGGTAACAATTTTTTTCTTTACTCATATTCTTTAACTTCTAATCTACTATTTTTTTTTTATAATCTTTATACACGTACAACAATCATATACTCGTAAAACGACTATATAGCCGTTGCAAAAAGGGTTATATAACCGTTATCAACGGTTAAATTATTTTCCTATAAATAAACAATCTCTTTTAATATAAAAACATATTATCTTATTCCCTCAAAGCTTGCTCAAGATAATTTTTGAAGATGATTCACCCACTCTTGTTATTAGTTACCGTAATGCTAATTTTGTTTCTTTATCCTCTATCTCAACTCTCACCTGAAGAATTTAATTTTTTTTCTAGTTATGTACCTTTTTGTAACTTTACCATTATATTGTATCGCAGTCCTCATTGATATATATGGATTCTAATATTTATCTTTTTAAATGATTTCTTCGTGTTTAGCAAGATACAAAAATGTCAAATATTGCAAAACTTGAATTCCCAGCGTTAAACATCAGTGGAGATAATTACATGGCGTGGACAGCCCATGTAAAGAGATATTTAAAATCAATGGGTGTTTTAGAAACAATAAATGTGAACAACAATTGTTCAGAACAAGAAAAAGCAAAAGCAGATGTTTTTCTTCACAAACACATTGATGCGATGTTACAATTTGAATATTCAAATTGTGATGATCCTTCCGCTTTATGGAAGGATTTGCAAGAAAGATTTAATCATCAAAAAGAAGTGTTACTTCCAGCTGCTCGAGATGAATGGTCAAATTTAAGACTACAAGATTTTAAAAAGGTGAATGATTACACATCTGCTTTGTTCAGAATATGCTCAATACTTCGGTTTTGTGGGCAAAATGTTACTGAAGAAGATATGCTGGAAAAAACTTTTAGCACTTTTCATGCATCAAACGCCGGCTTGCAAACGTATTTACGTGTGCAAGGATTCAAAAGATATTCTGATCTAAATGCTTTACTTCTTGTAGCAGAGAAAAACAATGAAGTATTAATGAAAAATCATCTTGCACGTCCCACGGGATCAATGGCATTACCAGAAGCTAATGTTATTAGTCATAACGATGCTAAAACTTTTAAGCATACACGTGGACGTGGACGTGGGCATGGTCGTGGTCGTTTTGTTAAAAACCGTTTCAACCATCCATTTAAATGGAACAATAATTATAACGGTCGAGGTCGAGGTCGTGGTAGTGGTCGTGGGCGTGGTCGTAGCCAAAGAGCTAATAACTACCACAACCTACAAAATGAGAACCAACAATACAAGTTTCAAAATGAAGTTGGTACATCTCAACATAACAACAGCTCATGTTTTAGATGTGGAAGTAAAAAATCATTGGTCAAAAGCTTGTCGCATACCCTATCATCTTTGCAAGTTATATCAAGCATCTCTTAAAGAAAAAGAGAAAGAAGTTAACCATGTGGACAAGTTCGATGATGCAAACGCTAAGCTAAATAACTTAGACTTTTTACCAAACTTGGAGATTTGAACGAATATATGTTATCTTAATAAATAGTGTAAGAATTATGTATATTCTCTTTAATCGTACTAAGTTATGTATAATTAAATTTGAATTTTATGTAAAATATTTAATGAATATGATGAAAATTTCGTAGTATCTTATTATTTTCTTTTTATTTTGAAGAGTAAAATGAATATCAACGGAGCACTCATCGAAACAAGTGATAGAGATATGTGTATAGCGGATAGTGGTGCAACACACTCTATTTTGAAATCTAAAATTTTTTTTCATGTATTGATACCAACAAAGGGAACCATTAATACAATATCAGGTCCTACAAACGTGATAAAAGGAGTGGGAAAAGCAAATTTGGTTTTACCAAATTGTACAAAACTCTTAATTGAGAATGCTTTGTATTCCCCAAAATCAACAAGAAACTTGTTGAGTTTCAAGAACATATATCAAAATGGGTACGACACTCAGTCAATTACTATTGACAATGAAAAATATTTACATATCATGAGAAAAAATGTCATACTGGAAAAATTGACAATGCTTAATTCTGGTTTGCATTATACACAAATAAATGTGCCTCAAGCACATATGGTAGTTAAAGAGAAATGTTGTGATCCTGTTGCATTTAACTTATGGCATGACAGACTAGGTCATCCAGGATCCACAATGATGAAAAGAATAATCGAAAATACACATGGACATCCATTGAGAGATCAAAAGTTACCCCAAATAGATAAAATACCATTATGTGTATCATGCTCTCTTGGAAAACTTATTACAAGGCCTTCACCATTAAAGATTGAGCATGAATCTCCTCTATTTCTTGAAAGAATTCAAGGTGATATATGTGGACCAATTCATCCACCATGTGGACCATTTAGATACTTCATGGTCTTAATAGACGCATCTAGCAGATGGTCTCATGTTTCTTGATTATCGACTCGTAACGTGGCATTTGAAAAATTTCTTGCTCAAATTATAAAATTACGAGCACATTTTCCGGATTATACCATTAAAAGGGTGAGGCTTGATAATGCAGGTGAATTCACATCGCATGCTTTTAATGATTATTGCATGTCAATTGGAATTGTTGTTGAACACCCGGTTGCTCATGTACATACACAAAATGGTTTAGCTGAATCATTGATAAAACGGCTACAATTAATTGCAAGACCGTTAATAATGAAAACGAAACTTCCTGTGTCAATTTGGGGTCATGCAATTTTACATGCTGGATGATTAATTCGTATGAGACCTAGCGCAAATCACAAATATTCTCCTATACAACTTGCTTCTGGCCAAGAGGCTAACATTTCCCACCTCAGAATATTTGGATGTGCGGTGTATGTCCCTATTGCACCACTACAACGCACAAAAATGGGTCATCAAAGAAGATTGGGAATATATGTTGGATACGAAACAACATCCATCATAAGATATCTTGAACCCCTAACAGGTGATGTATTTACAGCACGTTTTGCTGATTGTCACTTTGATGAGACAAATTTTCCATCGTTAGGGGGAGAAAAGAACATAAAGGAAAAGAATGTCTCATGGTGTGAACCTTCATTGTTATATCTTGATCCAAAAACAAAACAATGTGAGACAGAAGTTCAAAAGATAATTCATATGCAAGATATAGCAAATCAATTGCCAGATGCATTTACTGATACAAAATCTCATATACCAGCAGAAAATGCTCCAGCTCGGGTTGAGATTCAAAGTAAGCAATTAGATAAAGATCCAACTCACGAATCTCAAAGACGTTTGAAACGTGGCCGACCAATCGGATCAAAGGATAAAAATCCTCGAAAAAGAAAAGGATCTGAAAAAGAAAATGACCATAAGGATTCTGATGAAATTCAAAATATCAAAACATTTCCCGATGAAGAAATGAATGATATTAACAGAGAGATGTCAATTAACTATTGTCACACAAACACATTATGGAACCGATATGAAATGAAAAATATTGATGAGATATTTTCATATTCTGTGGCAAGTGATATTATAAATGGAGATTATGCTCCTGAACCAAAATCAGTCAACGATTGCCAAAATCGAGATGACTGGAACAAATGGAAAGATGCTATGCAAGCTGAATTAGATTCACTTAACAAATGAAAAGTTTTTGGTCCAATTGTTATTACACCAAAGACTGTAAAACCTGATGGTTGCAAGTGGATTTTTGTGCGGAAACGAAATGAGAAAAATGAAGTTATAAGATATAAAGCCAGACTTGTGGCTCAAGGTTTTTCTCAAAGACCAGGGATTGATTATGATGAAACATATTCTCCTGTTATGGATGCAATCACTTTTAGATATTTAATCAGCTTAGCAGTATCCAAAAATTTATAAATGCGTCTTATGGATGTGGTGACAGCTTACTTGTATGGATCTCTTGATAGTGACATCTATATGAAAATTCATGAAGGATTTAAAATCCCTGAAGCATTAGGTTCAAAACCTAAAGAAATGTGTTCAATCAAATTTCAAAGATCTCTGTATGTATTGAAACAATCGAGAAGGATGTGGTACAATCGTTTGAGTGATTATTTGAAGAGTAAAGGTTATACAAATAATCTTATTTGTCCATGTGTCTTTACTAAAAAGACAGCATCAGGATTTGTGGTCATAGCTGTGTATGTTGATGATCTAAATATAATTGGGACGCATAAAGAAATTCATGAAGTAATTACTCTTTTAAAGAATGAATTTGAAATGAAAGATCTTGGAAAAACCAAGTATTGTCTTGGTTTACAGATTCAGCATATGCCTAACGGAATACTTGTGTATCAATCAAATTATACAGAAAGGCTCTTAAAGCGTTTCAATATGGAAAATGCAAATTCTTTAAACATCCCAATGGTAGTTAGATCACTCAATGTTGACAATGATCCATTTCGCCCATGCGAAGATGGTGAAGAAGTTCTCAGTTCGGAGGTACCATACCTTAGTGCAATTGGTGCTCTTATGTATCTTACTAACTGTACAAGACCATATATTTCTTTTACAGTTAACTTACTAGAAAGATTTAGTTCAGCACCTACAAAAAGGCATTGGAATGGAATTAAACATATTTTTCGATACCTTTGAGGAACTATTGATTTAGGTTTATTTTATCCTAACGATTCAAAAGAAGAATTGGTTGGTTATGCAGATGCAGGTTATTTATCTGATCCTCATAAAGCAAGATCTTAAACTGGATATGTTTTCATGAACGGAGGAACTGCAATTTCATGGCGTTCTCAAAAGCAAACACTTGTTGCAACATCATCAAATCATGCTGAAGTTATTGCACTACATGAGGCCTCTAGAGAGTGTGTATGGTTAAGTTCTATGACTAATTTTATATTGACTTCATGCGGGTTAAATGAAGATAGAAGTCCAACTATAATTTATGAAGATAATGCAGCTTGTATCTCGCAGATGAAAGAAGGGTATATCAAAAGTGACAGAACAAAACATATACCACCAAGATTTTTTTCATACACTCAAGATCTTATCAAAGACAATCAAGTTGAAATGAAATATGTTTCGTCTAGCAACAATTCAGCAGACCTTTTTACAAAAGCACTATCTACAGCCATTTTCAGGAAACACGTACATGATATAAGAATGCGACATGTACGAACAATATAGTTAACATCAGATGATAATTTGAGGGGGAGTTATATACTGCACTCTTTTTTCCTTAGCTAAAGTTTTTCCCCACTGGGTTTTCTTTAGCAAGGTTTGTAATGAGGCAGTAGTTTAAAATAAAACTCCAAGTTTGAAAAAGTATCATCCAAGGGGGAGTGTTATAAAATCCAAAAGATTGGTCCATCTTTGAAGATTGGATGGAAACTTTTTCATCTCAAGAGATTGGATGGAAATATTTTTACTCTTAGCATTAAATGTCATGTACTCTTGTCTCCCAAATAGTAAAATTTTTGTAGTATAAATACCACTTCAATGTAAAGAGAAAATTGCACCTCTTGTATACAATCTCAAGTGTTATACAATTCTCTCTTCTTCTCTCTAAAATCTCTTCTATCTTTCTCTTCTAATCTTCTCTAAAGATTGTTAATGTGAGCTAATCTTAGTTATATTATAACACATTCATGAATAGGTGTCACCACCTATATATAATTTTTTTTTGAACGGTGAAGGTCTCAATCGTGTGAATCCAATGTTTCCAGTCCATGTCACCAAGGTCTAATTACCTAGACCTCTCATGAGCCACCACAACCACCCCAGGAGGAAACCCCACTAGGAAAACCCCCTAACCCCCCTCAGACCCCCTTTTCGCTACGGGAGGTATTTGAACACAAGACCTCCTATTTGAAAGAACCCTGGGGTACTATTAAGGCAATGCCTCATTGGTACCACCTATATATAAATGGGCGCCCACTACAAAAACAACAAATCATAAAATGTCAAGTGTCCTTTATGGGTTACCAAACCTAGTATACGAACGCCCAAACCTTGTTTACAGACGCCTGAACATACTATTCATGTCTCCACTTTATTCTTGATTACACACCTGGACCTAGTACACATGTGCCGAAACTACTATATAGACCCCTTACTTTGTTCATGATTATAGGCACCTGAACCTAGTATATGATCACCTGAACCTCATTTAGGAGCGCCAGTGTGACAATTGCAGGTAAAGATTACGTCATCAATGACGTTCACACGTTTGGTTGTTCTAGAAATCCGCGCGAAATTGATGATTGTAATTATTGCAGGTTTAAAGTATGCGAGAAATCGAGAACATAGGAGAAAACGGATCGCGAAACGGAGTTACGGATTGTCCGGAATCGCGAAACGAAGAAAATTTCAAAATATTACAAAAATGAGCTCGCCGCGGTACGCGACACTTATGTGGCTGTCTGTCGCGATACGCGATGAATTAAATATCTGATTTTTGTTCCGAGATCCGTCGCGGTACGCGACGGCCCTGTTGATTCTCGTCGCGGTACGCGACGAGTATGGCGGTGTAAATGGATCAGATAGATAATCAGATTGCATGTGAAGAAACTATTTCTCTTCTTCTTCACTTCTGTTCGAACCAAACGACCTGTACCTCCATTTTTTCAACTTTTGTCCATCAAAACCCAAATCTAAACCCACCACAACTACTAGAACGAACCGGTCATCGTAGATACACGTTCTGATCGTATTTCTGTCCGTTAAACCGCTCGTTTCAGGTAACTATCCGTTTAACCTTCTGGTTTAGTTTTGATTGATTAAATCTTGATTTTTAACGTAATGATCTAGTTAGGGTTGTTGATTATTGATTATATGATAGCTAGGAATGATTCTTAACGGATAACTTGACAGGTTAACGGGTAATTACCTGTTTTGATCCGTTATAATGCCCGGTTTCCACCAAATCATAACAATGATTATAATGGTTTAAACCATTTAATTATGACAATGTAGGTGATTATTTTGGTTAATCTTTGAAATGCAAGGTTAATCCCAGGCATTTCAAACTAATCACAATCATTAACCTACCCATTGGAATAACTGTCTGGTGTTTATGATAACAGTCAGATTAGTATTTTAAACATGATTGTTTAACATATTCCAATGTCACATTGTTATGTTTTGTGATATCTGGATAACCAGTAACCAGAATTAATCATTCCTAAGCTGTGATTTCATCTGAAAACTGTTTCAGGAGCATAATCAACAACATTACCTAACTGGTTAATCAGAGATTATTTTGATTAATCAAGCATGTCATCAACTTCATATTAGGTATCTAAATCAGTCTAGGTACCTACATTATCATACATTGTATGATATTAGATTCAATAACTAATTAAACACGAATATCGGTTTGATGACTTTTCATTGCAATGTCTATGACATTGAACGTTCAAACAGATTTAATCAGCAGGTTAGAACATAAATCATTAATCAAATATAACCTAATGCAGATTTACATTATTAGCACCAGTTACGCGAGGTCTTAGCACTCATCTGAACTCAGGTGAGTTTCATACCACCCCTGTTCTTTAATGTTGTATAAACATCGGGGTATAACTGCTAAACTTTTCTTGATCATATGATATGTGTCACTGTTATCTGCGTGATTTCATGTGATTAACTGAATTTGTGGATTTCATGGGATTGTTGCCGTTAGTATCTCTATCATGATATCAAAGTCCTCATTCTTGAACTGTATCTAGTGAACCCATGTGTGGCCGAGCAGAAAACATTGATAGTACTATCGGTTGACACCCCATTCACTGGGAGGATTGCATCTCCCCTGGTGTGAATGTTTGTTATCTGTTTCCTGAACTTCTTAATGGTGTGATAGACATTAAGATAATGAGGCAATAAGATATGTACCGACGGGTAATATCGAGAACTGAACATATCGTCCGAAAGGAACTAGATACGGGTCCCATGGTTATCCGGAACTGTGAACATGTATTTGAACTTAACTGTCATATCATATGATTTAACTAAACTGTATGAACTCACCAGCTTTGTGCTGATGTTTTCGAAACTAAAACTTTTGCAGGCAATCAAGGACAACGGTGAGGATGCACTCACAGCACTAGCAATAACTGTAATTAAATAAATTGTAATATGTATAAACTGTAATAATATTTGTAACCACGAACCTTGTAATGTAAGTTTTACTTTTCGTAATCTGTGTGCTATGATGATACCGGATCAAGTAAGTCACCCCTCATGCTCTGAGACATCACCACTATGCTTCCGCTACCCTTTTGATGACATCATTCTCAGGTGAAGAGAGGTGGGGGTGCGACAGCCAGGACCTAAAGTACAGGCGCCCACACTTTATTCTTAGTTACAAGCGCCCGAATATAGTATACGGTCACTCGAACCACCTATACAGGCGCCCCCACTTTATTCTTAATTGCATGTGCTCGAACCTTATATGGGGGCACCCAAACCTCGTTTATGGGCGTCAAACCTATTATGCCCACACTTTATTCTTGATTACAGGTGACCGAACCTCATATACGGGCACCGAACCTCATTTACGAGCGTTCAAGCCTACTATACAGGTGCCCCGAACTCGTTTTGGGAATTCAATTTAGTGGGCGGGAAAACCTACCAAGTTGAGTTCGTAAGTTTATTGCGCCTGAGTTTCCTAGACAAATTTCTTTCCAGGTGCTTGTCAGAGTATGTTGGCACCAGCTCCCATAAAGGCCATGCTACTTCTTGTGATTTATTGTTTTTGTAGGCACACATCCGTGTATATATATGTGTCACTACCCATACACGGGTGGACATTTCTTGATATTTGATAGTTAAATGATCATAATAAGAAAAAAGAATTAATTAAAGAGACAATTTGGGAATTTTCTCATGTGTGTGTGTGGAGTTATGTAGTTAATTAAAATAATGAAGGAAGAAACTAATTTATTTTCCATAAACTAATATTTGTTAGCCGTCTAATTTTTTAATACCAAGTGTCACAAAGTAAAATTGTTCTAATTTTAACGTTATTTTACTTATTTTGTGAAAATAACATTAAAAGCGTTGGGATAATTAACTTCAAACGATAACTTTGAACCGAGAACTCTTTCGAATCAGTCTCTTTATCCCAATTAGGATATGGGTAAGGTTTATTTTCATTCTGCCTCCATACCCCACTGTTGGTAAGTTTCCTTCTTTGTTTGTTTGTTATAGAGTGTGTGTGTATTGAAAATTTAAAATACAAAAAAGTTTTGCGTGCGAAGTTTACGAAATCTGCATATTGTTATCACGTAAATGCTAATTGTTTTTCTATGATAAAATCACGTGTAAACTTATCAAGCACAAATGAAATTATCACACAAATGAATTATACATGATAACTCTGTGTATACGTGACTTTAACACATAAGAACAATTAACGTACACTTGCATAATAAAATCAAACATGATACATACACAACGAATGCAACTTCTTTTATTTGGTCAAAAATATATGTGTGTGTATTATTTTATCTTTAGACATCCTTTTTCATCCTTCTATAATATCTAAATTTAGAAAACTGAAAATCCTTGTATAACTATTTAATTAAACTTGTCACGCTAATTTTATACCAATTCAATTTTAATGGCATTTCTTCTGGCCCAATAAATGTTAGGATGAGAGGATTGAAATACAATAATTAGCTACAAATTTGTCTCTAAATTAATACCCCTTTCGATTTTATAATGTCTTTTTCCTTTTACTTTTCTTTAAAATCCACTATGTGTCTTGAAAGTTTGACCAATCTAAAAGCAAATGCATCTCTCTCTAAGACGCCATCATTATAACCACTGCCTTTACTCTAATTCTTATACACAGACACGAAAACACGTGTAGGATTTTACCTAAAATTAAATTCGTGAAATCTAATAACAAAAATTTGAAATTACCAATAGATTGTTTATGTTACTTCACCTAAAAATGTGGATCTTATATTGTTTGATAAATTTAGGAACAATTTATGCAATTATTTTTTGAAAATGGGACACTTGGCCCAACCACATCGCTCGATAATTTGCTAGAGAAATTGAATTTTTAGTGCTGATTATGACACATGCCAATTTTGTCTTATTACTCGAAATTCAAACGCTTCAAAATAATTGGACATGCATGATGCATTTGAAAATATGATTTAGGATTATAATATTTGATGTGGGAAGATGATATCTTCATATATGTGTGTTGATACACATATACATGTACACCTATATGTATACATATATGTACAATATAAGGGAGTGATACTGGTGTTAGTTATTAACCGAATGTAAATTTAAACACACGCATAAGTACAATAAAGTGTTTTTCTTGTGTAACAATAATATTTGAAAAATATCAAAATTTGAATTGACCCACATACATATGTACATATACATATGTACATATACAAGATTTATATATATATTGTGTGTATATGGTTTAAAAAATTAGTTTTTTCTTAAAAGGCCATGAACAAAGTGTGACATATAAAACATTAGAAATATTAAAGGAAAGAATAGTTTAGTCATGTGTAAATATCTTAGAATTATTATATATGGTGTTTTACCATAAAAGAACATAATAGTTTGTTGTTTTATGGAACATCGACATGGAAATATGTTTACTTTTTTGAACACATATGAACTATTTCTCAACACAATATGACAGTTCATCATGATATATTAGGTTGTTTTTGAGTAAAATAGTCTAGCTAGCTTTGAGATGAAATAACGTTGTTTTAAAATAAACAAAATAAAAGATGTGTTTATGGTAAATTAGCAAAATACATCTTGTTTTAATATAAAAAAAAATATAAAAACATGTTGTTTTTATGATAAAACAATACATATCACACATAAACAAGTTTTTAACATAAACGTACTTCTATGGAAAATAATATAGCATAAATTGTTTAACACAATACTTGTGATTACTCTAATAAACATCATGAGAAGGCATTACTTTCCCGTGTTGGTAATTTTAGGGTTTATAGATTTTTGTCATTTTATAAAAGTAAAGTTTATAATGTGTTCAAGTTAATTTGAATCAATAATTTTGACATAAAATTAATCTTTAATTGTCTTTTTGCATTGGTCGAGTCATTCTCATATCTTAGTATTGTAAGTTTATACAAACATGAAATAATATTTAGGTCTTTCTTGAACGCTACAGCAATGTATAATAGGCTTTAGCGACAACAAAAATTGAGATGTTATAGGCTAAAATAAAACGTGTGTTGGATTTTTTTAAACGTGTTGCTTTACATTAAATGTATTATTTTACGATAAAACTGCAGATATGCTTCTATTTTAACTTAAAACAACATAATTTTAATTTATAAATAAATGAATATATTATTAATATTAAACTTAAATTAAATAAATTAAATGCTCAAGTTTATGGTGTCCTTTTTTAAAACAATAATGTTAAATAAAAAAGTTATAAACGTGAAAAATGACATCTTGAAAAAGGTCCAACGAAAATAAATATTTTCAAATTATTCAAGCTCAGCTCATTTTTTCATCTCAATTGTTTAAAAATGGATAGCTAAATGTAATTCCTAGCATGCTTGGGAAAGGATGATTGATTAAAATAGAGCATGTGTAAATTGTTAAAAAAAATAATCACAATTATTAACAATCAATTTTGTTTTTTTGTTTTTTATTCGTTTTTATTATAATGTTAGAAATGTTAATAAAAAGAAAAAAATATATGTTTTTAACACTATTAAAAAACTGATCATAATTATTTAAAATCAATTTTTTTTATTTGTTTTTATTATAATGTTAGAAATGTTAAAAAAAGAAAAAAATATATGTTTTTACACTATTAAAAAACTGATCATAATTATTAACAATCAATTTTGTTTTTTAACTTTCTTTTCTTTTTATTATTATTTTAGAAATGTTAACAAAAAGAAAAAAAATATATGTGATTCATGTTAGATGTAACTTCTTGATTTACGTTTGTTCATCAAAATTTTTTTTACTTATAACTTTATAATAAAAAAATGGAAAAAAAAACTTAAAAATTAATTGGTTAATAAGAGTTTTCTTTGCTTCTCAAATCTTTATTTTTTTTTTGTTTATGATTTTTATTATACATGTAGAATACTATATTCTTTATGTGTTTATTCAAAAAAAAATTGTTAAAAATTTTACATCATTGTAATTTTTCATCATATTAAATAATTATTGACAGTATAATGTAAACTTACACCTGTTTTAATCCTAAACGTTTATGAATTAGCATGTACACATAAAGAAAAATAGTCTTATACATATATAAAAAATTTAATAAAAATAGTTAAAGATATTTTGTTGATTTTGCCAGAGTTATTTGGATTAGCGCATTTAATATGCGTTATCAACGAAACCTTAGTCATGTATATTGGATATTCCATACGTGTGTGAGTTTATTAATTAATAAATGGAGGTGGCTTCCACCGCTAAAATCTTTATTTGAAGTCAAAATTTACACCAAATAAAGGTGATTTAGCTTTGTCATTTAGTGTAAAATCGATTTTCCGTGTGCTCTAATCATTTTCTTAAAGTTCAATGACTTGCAGCTGGATACATGTAATCTCGAAGATTCATGAACAACATATGTATGTTTTGTGCATGTGATGTGCTTATCTCCTTACAGGCATATATTTTCTCAACTTTTGTTGATGATCGACCTACATCCTACTCAATATGTTCTATTATTAGTAAAACTATGGTAAACATTAAGAAAGGTAAGATGTAAACAACCTTACTTCTACATTGTAAGAATAAGAGTCTATCTCTAATGAGACCTCCAACTCATTATACCTGCTGATTAACCATCCAACCCAACACTTTAACGTTATTTTCATAACGTTAAAATTAAGTGAAATAACGTTAAAATTATTGAAAATTTATTTTTTTCCCTCAAAAGCTGATACACACATTATATGCTCGCGTCACAAACGGACCCGTTTTGTTGACGATATATACCAAAAAAAAGTAATTAGGTTATTTATTAGGGTGTGTACTTCAAATAAGTTGATTAATGTGGGTAATGTATAGTGTAGGTGATATGATGCTTAGTTATGTGTAACGCGTTTCAAAATCCCAATTTATCAGAATTGTTACAAAAAAATTTTCTGCCCTCAATCTTCATTTGTAATTTTTTCAAGAAAGGATATCAAGTACGTGTGCTTGTAGTTTTGCAAAACGAATTTAACAAAATTAAAATAATATTTTTATGTTAAACATATTTAAATAATATATTTTATGTTAAAATTGTAAAGTCTAATTATAAATATATATTAAATTAGTAATAAAAATAAATAAATTGAATAATTAAGAAATAATTGAGCCGAGCCGAGCCAAGCTTGAGCCTAAAAATTTTCTAACGAGCCGAGCTCAAGCTCGAGCTTGAGCCTTATTTAGTCAAAACGAGCAGAGCTCACACCTTAAGAAGCTTGGGGTCGGCTTGACTTGTTTACACCCTTATGCATTTACAACATGATTAAATAAAAAATAAGAAATATATAAAAAGACGAAGATGCTGATGATGTTATTTGAAGATTCGTGTTTAACACTAGTCGTTATAACGTACAACAATCGAAACAACTAATATTGTAAGGATTAACACAAAAATATACCTTGAATCATTAAAGAAATGTGAAAGAAAATGACTGAGAGAATTTTTAGTTTATTGAGATTTTGTAATTTTCTAACAAAGGGTTACCTTAGTTCTATGAAGAAACCAACAGTTCATAAAAATTAAAAACTAAAAAATGAATTGCACTAAACTTCTTAAATTTGTTTTTATATATTTAGCTTTAACAGAAGTTTTAATTGATAACATTTAGCGGTCATTTAATTTTGTAGCATCTGAACCATTATATGTTGAACGGTTAAGATGTCTGAATGGTTAAAAGAGTCTAAACCATTAAGTGTTAAACCAGTTAAGGCTATTGGGTTGAACATCTGAACGAATATACAGAATGACTATTTTACCATTCTGAAGTTTTTTTTTATGTTAATAATATAAATAATAAAAACAAGGTAAATCCAAACATGTTAAAATCTAAACATCCAAATTACACAAAAGTCTTTTCAAAATACATAAAAAATACTAAAATTCAAATATAAATTAAAACTTGACAAACATTGTTAGGCAAGTTGACTAGCTATATGGTCACGCAAGCTATTCATATATTTATTGTCTTGTGACACCCAATCTATGTCATGAATGGAATAACCGTCATTTACTTCTCTTTGTGTTTCAACAAAGAGATTGTTCTTGTCATACTCCATAAACAAAAAGAATCATGAACATTGCATCGTCTTATAAAATTATGGACATCAAAACAAGCAATCACCATGTCTCGTTGCGTTGAAAAAGAATAGGGAGCCATTTGTTTTAAGATTGGTAATCTTGCTTTCAAAACATCATATGAACACTCAATAACATTCCTTAGTTGTGCATGAGCACGATTAAATTTCTCTTCCTTAGTTAACGCACGTTGTCGTCGAAAATCAGCTAACCGTTTGAATCTAAACTATTCAAATTCAGACCTTCATTCAGGCTCATTTAGATGTTACCAAACAATCTCTTAGTGCTGATGTTTAACTAAAGTTGTGCAATAGACACATCTACTGCATCACTCTAGTTGTATTCTGGTCCAGATGTAGCTAAAATGTTATTTGTTTCATGTAGCTGGTTGACTTGTACGTCCAGACTCCTAGTTCTGCTACAATGGTTCTAGCCAGAGGAGTGCACCATCCGGGTCTAGACAATGTCGTTCAGACCGACACCAGCCACGATCCGGTCTAGATGATTAATGCACCACATAAGCTGCATGTCGGTCTAATTCGCACTTCAGCGGCACCAGTCATGGTATGGTCGATCGTACAAAAATAGGTTGCACTTAGCTAGTCCAATCCACGCTTCTGTCGCACCGGCCATGACCTGATCCGAATAAACGCACCATCCGAGCCACACCATGCCAAAACAGTTAGTTCTAAAGCCGTACTACATTGACGTCCATCGTCCACGCAAGACACCCACATTGGGATGATGTCATCCGTACTACACGTATTCAGACCTGGCTCATCAGGGCCGTCTACTAGAGATTAGGTGTCATGTATGAATGATAAAAATGAGCCCTTATTTGTGCGTATGTGGTAATTAGTTGTATCTATATATAAAGTGAGTTAATTTTATTTTTTGGCCTAAATTTTAAATTGTATTGAGTTATTGAGTCAAATGTTTAAGAAAAAAGTTTTTTTTATAGATTTATAAAATTCGTCATTTTGTTAAATGTATTTAAAAAATTGAAATGTAAATTATATGTGTTTGTTGTAAAATAAATTAATATATATATATATATATAATTTATACAAATTTGTTTAAAAAAATTAGGACCCCTAAAAAATGAGCCATGTACGATCGCACCTATCGCACTTGCTTTAAGACCCCACGGTGGCTCACAAAGTCAAAAATACAAAGGCAACTATGCGAAGCCCAAAGTGCGTAATTAAAGCAGCACGGTGTGACCATTGCCCACGCCACATGCGCAAGGTAGGGTGAGCATGAGTTAGAACTTGTACGCATGGAACATCCACATGTGTGTCATCCTAAATAAACAAGTATTAAACAGAATTTTCCACTTATATAACTTCAATGTTCTTCCCATTAAGACCATCCTTAGTACTCATCCCTTACTGAAATCTCACCTCATCGAAATTTTCTACCACGTCATCATTTCACTAAAACCTTAAAACCTCAAAACCTCATGTTAGTCACCCCACTGGAAAAACTTTCTCTATTGTGAGAGAGGAGAAAACAGGGTGTGAGAGGGGGAGAGCGAGGAGTGGGGGTCGCGGGCCGTTGTGAAATGAAGCAGCCGAGGGGGAGGGGGCGGTGTTACCGCCTGGCCCCGCGTCACCGCCAAATCCCGCCCTTCACGCGAGAAGGGTTTTGCAGATGGTCTAACAAGTGGGACGAACTTTATACATATCACACACAAGGGCGGATTAAAAAATTTCGAATTCGGATCGGTTCGGGTTTCGAATAGGGTCTTAAAATTTTTAAATCTGAATAAATCGTTATCGACCCGATGAACACCCCTATTTTATACATATTACACACAAGGGCGGCTTTCATTAAGACCATGGGGTATGCCCCTTGGTCATAACCACTCCACGTAGGCGTCACGTAGGCATCTACCACAACCACCCACTCAACCACCTATGGTGGAAATGCCCCACCAAGTCATCCACGCCCCACAAATATCTCCAATTGGTCCAAAATTGAAAACTCAAATGGGGAGGAGCGTGGCTGTGGCCACGCCCAAGCCATCAACGCCCTAGGGGTGCGGTGTTCCACCCCACGTTCATGCCCACCCACGCCCCTCCCACCCGGCATACCGCATCGTCTAAGTAAAAATTAGGTAATACCTCCTGTTTTAATTACTATTACTATTATCATTTGAAGTTTTGAACTCTCTTATTTGAAAGTATATTTTGTATACTTTACAAAAAATATCAATTATTCAATTTTAGAAATTTTGTTGGTTATATTACATATTTATATTTTAATACTTATTTGAGATTTGATTAGTTTTTAAATAGTTTATCAGATTATATAGCTATTTAAATTTCAAACTTAACTTAAAATATATATATATTTTTTGAACAGCCAACTAATTAGCTGTTGGGTAATCCGTACGCGACTCCCAATGGTTAAAGGATGCCCAAGCTGGCCACTAGTCCAGACGGACGGAGCCCCTAGCCCACCAGTCACCAATTCCCAGATTCAAATGGGATACAAAAAGAGTTGACTGGCGAGCTGTGTATAATAATATATATAGATATTTATCATTGATTAGTAGGAGGCGAACTTTATGTTAAATAAGAGGGAAAACCCGACCCAAGCACCCTCCCAAAGGCACGACGGTGAAAAGCCGGTAAAACCGGGTGAGATCAAGAATCGAACCCATGACCTGGGTCTCCTATTACTTCCCCGATACCTATATCTTACCACTAAGAAAAGACATCATTAGTTAAACTTAACTTAAAATATGATATGACATCTTAAAAATGTTTAAGTCGGCCTGATCAAGTGATCACACGTAATATTGTTCTAAATTATTGGTTGTTAGGTTGAAACAAAATCTTAAGAAAGTGACAGAAAAAGGATTCTCCCGCGCTTATCATGGATTAAATGGTCAAAAGAATGAATCCCGTGTGGAAAATAATTAAAAGCAGACAATGAAATGATATATATACACATATATTGCTTTATTCATAACATTATTACATATTGTGTTTAGAGTTTCGTTACATTGCTTTAGGTTTTAGTCAAAGAACATCATTACATATTGTGTTTGATCTATCATTTTTGTCTACCTTTTCTTTACAAACAAATATAAGCTTGTCAATTAATGCAATATTTTATTTCATTTTCAGGGATTTGGTTTTAGCTAAATAATGTGTCAAAAGATTCTAAAAAAAGATTAGTTAAAATTGGGAAAAAAAAAATGTTATAGCTTTTAACTCTCGTTACCGGTCAATTCTACAGCCGAACTTGAAGATATGTCTCGCTAAAAATGTGTCATGTTATCACGAGAAGGCTTATAAGATTTTAATGATAAGCTACTTTATCGATGAGACATAATACAATGACAATATTTTAAATCAAGATTTTTGATGCCAAATGATTTATTTCTGACATTGTTGTGGATATACATGAATATTTGGAATAGTTTCAAGAAGAGCTAGACATAAGATTCATAGAAAGTTTTGCACATGAATAGAAATGCATGTTGGTGATTTGTTAACTCTTTGCTCCTTACAAATACGATGAATACTTTGCTATGCCTTACAAAACCTCGTATGAATGTATTGAATATTTTTGCAATGCAATTGCTATTTTATACGATAAAGAATTTTTACGTACACAAATTAGACACAAGATTGTTCCTTTATATACGATGCACATGAAGGTAAACATATCAATCATGGCAGGGGCGTAGCTATTAAGGAACCGGTTTTGTCAGTATGGTTATTTTCGGACTGAAAGGTTAATTTTTTAAAAAACATTTTGATTTTGCCCCCCTGATTGACAATAAAAAATTTGATTTCGCCTTCTGATTGAAAAAAAACTATATTACCATCTCTTTAAATAAAAAACAATCATTTTTATAATTAGTAAATAAAAACATAACTTCAAAAATTACATATATATTAAGAACCGTCATTTATTTTGTTCCCTTATATTTCGCCTAAATACTTAAATATCTCTTTTATTTCCCCCTTACTTCCTACCATATTTTCTTTCTTTTTTTTTTTGTTCCCCATCAAAGGTCCACACCGTCCGCCCTCATTCCACAGCCACACATTCCAACCACCGCCACAGATTCCAGTCACCGTCCCATTCCCTTTCAAGTAGCTTAGCATCAATCATTTCATCGGGTTAATCTTGACACAATTCTAGTTGGTAATTATATTTTTTCTTCATAAATTATTTCAATAGTAGTCTATTTTAAATGTTAATATTCAAGATATTCAGATACTCGGTCTTTTTCAAGCATAATGATAAATATTAACTATTTTTATTTTTATTGTTTGATCCAACTTGACCTGAATCACTGACCCGTACATTTAACCCGACTAACCGAGACATACCAATCGATTGGAAAAAATTTTTGAATTCACATACGTTTTCGCCCCCCCTACGATACCTTTGAAGCTCCGCCACTGAATCATGGGATGCTCAATAACATAGACCAAACATGCACATTTGATTTGGAGAATTTTCCAATTTTTTTATGACACCAATATCACCGATTTGATCACTAATACCCAATGATCAATGCTCGAAGTTGTGGTGTCATATAATTTGTGAATTTTGCATACTTACTTTGGTGCCCTAGATTTAAACAACATCCTCAATGTTCTTAATAAATATCCATTGTTTTACAAACGAGATGCATGGAACCGCTTCAAAGTTACCCTATAAAGTTATAGTCAACACGAGTGTTGTTGTTACCTTACTAATGGGATATACCCTTCTTGATCAACTTTGTTGAAATCTTAATTTTGACCAAACAAACCTAAAGATAAAAGTTTTAATAGATGCAAGAAAAGATATCAAACATGATTTTAGTGTTTTAAAAAAATAAACGAGTATAATTAATCGATCAACATGTGCAATTAACGGCGTCAAGTTAAGAAACATGACGCATGCATGCATTATATTGCACAACTAAGGATTCTCTGACTGATCTAGATGTAGAGGATGTACTAGGTATGTAGCAACAAATTTGGCATTTTATGATTTCAGACGACTAGTAGTTTATGATTTTTAGTTATATAATTTTTTTTTTCAATTTTATGCTTTTTAGTTACTATTTTCAAAATGTAATTAGTAAAAACGATTGCGGGATAGAACATACCCGAATTGTGAAGATTAAGCAAAACAAGAACAAAAGGCTTGAAGATGAATAAAAGAGTGTTGAAAAAAGTAATAAATCTAAGATATAATATAAACTGTTGGACAAAAATAAGGTATAACAATAATAGTTTAACATTCAACACAGTTACATTACCTACCCCTACATGCTCAAACTTCATAGATAAATAATTGATAGAGTTCATAAGGAAGAGCTCTCAAAATTACATATGAAGAATACCCTCAAACACTCTTTTGTCTATGCTATTGTACAAAATAGAGAGTGCCTCTATTTATAGTGTGTAATGACTAAAACCTTAAAAACAACAAATACGATAAAATGATAATAAATAACAAATATTAAATTAAGTTATATCATTTATTGTGGTTTTCGGGTCTTCTAGTCGTAAAGTGTCTTCGTAATCTTGAATTTTCAGTGGCTCGTGTGGTGACTCATTGGTCCCTAATCAACAAATAATAATACTTCTTTTACATTTCATCTATCCAAATTAACCGTTGGTCTTAATTTCTCTAGACCCAACATAATTTTTATTTTTTTGGTTACTGAAATTGTGTTTTTAAATTTTATTTTTTATATCCCTTGTGTCTAGAGTAGCTTTAGGCATTAGGTTGTTAAAAAAGGTGCTTGACAGCATACTTGTAACTATATCCATGATTAAAGGAAAAACTTTGACTTTTGCGAAAATCAGTATGCCTATTATAATATACATCACCTCTGTATGATCTCAACATTTTTATCATCGAGTTGATTTCAATCGCAACGTTAAAAGTTTTAAACATGTCAAGTGATTAAGATATATCATTGTGTATGAGTTAAAAGTTTTAAATCCTTTAGCCAATTTCCTTTAAATCATTTAACAAATTTATTAAAGAACGTGAATTCGAAGATCTGTTCATACTTCATCTTTCATGAGTCTTAACATTAGATCTCGTGAGATGTGATCTAAAGTCACACCCTACTAAAGTGGAAGCACACGGATGTGATAAATTATATGACACAACAAACTGTTAGTAAAGTACTAAAGTTCCATTCAATTAGTGTATCATTATATACATTCAACGAAGTGATATGCATGATTATAAAATATGTAGTTTCTAAAAGGAAATGCTAAGCATGTTCAAAATAAATTTCAACAAACATTAACAATTAAAAAATGTTCCAACTACTATAACTATCACATATATATTCTTTAAATAAAAATATTCATATCAAGTCGCATCAAATCAACTTCGATGATATACTGTTACCTAAAACATACTTAATACATCAATTATAAATTTGGTGATCTCGCAAGATTTTGACTTGATAAAATAAGCATTGGTGTTTTGTTAAAGCATGCAAGGTGTATGAATATGGTAAAATGATGTAAACAACAGGAGTCTATTATCAAACCTACTGACTGAATCGTTACCCCCAATCTAATGCCTCAAAGCATTAAAGTGTATATATAATGACTTTGAATTATATTCATTAAGTTTTTGGATGTGAATGTGGTTGGCACGACCAACCCTAAATGGGGAGTCAGCCTGAATAACACTATCAATACTTGTTAAGCGACTCGCATCATGAGGTAAATGATTATGAATTGTTACAAGGGGACTTAATAGTATGTATGTATGTATGTATGCATGCATGCATGCATGTATGTATGTATAAGGATTTCCTCATGTATTGACAATTGAAATAACCATAGAACCAATGCAAGCATAGAAAGCATGTACAGATTCCAAAGAATAAGTATAAAGTTTGCATGTTTCTCAACCCAATTTAACATTTAAAAATGCAAAAGAGGCTACACACGTAGTTGTTGGCGATGAGCAAAAGTTTTGAATCTCAATAATCCAAGAATATTGTCTAGTTGTGAGTCCTAAACGGTGCTACAATAATACAATACTCATAACCACTAATTTTATTAAGTTATAACATTTGATGATAAGGGAACATGATAAGGTGTACCACAAACATTCGTTGATCTTCCTTTTTATTCCTTTTGTTTGTCAGCCATGTCATTCGTTATCATGATGTGTTCTTGCACACCACTAAACCCGTCATACTTTATAGGGATAATATATATAATACTTGTAGGCACTTAGGAGTTCACTTAAATTGATCCGTAATACTTGTAGGTACTTAAAAGTTCACTTAAACTGCTTCTCTATATAATACAATTTACCCTAATAGCAATAGAAATGGAATTCTCGATACCATAAGAGACATTTGGTTTGATCTTCTCCCATTTTTTGTGTTCTAGCTGTCGATATGTAGTAGTACTCTTGGCAGCTAGAGAATTAGGAATGCCATGCTTTGAGGCATAATCGAGGTTCATCATGTTGGATCGATTCCTTTGGTTTAGATGTAAACATGAATACGAAAACAATAATGAAATAGAGATTAGATGAAACCTGTGAATCCAGTGAATGCGTTGTTGATTCCAGACATCGTTCCTGAGAGATTTCTGAGATGATGATCTTGACCGGGTTCCCGTTTAGGGTGTATGGTGAGGATGGAGTTAGGAGAGAGGCTTTAGGGATGTTCACGAATTCTCTTATGTGAGGAGAGTTCGTTTGTGATGTTGTGTAACCCCTAGAATGAGAACCTTAGTCTCTATTTATATACACCCAAGGGGAAACCCTAATTAGGATAAATAAGGATAATTACGTCCATCAAATAATTATCTATCTGTTAGGGGTAATTATGTAATTGATCTATTTAGTTAAATAATCATGAGGGCCATATTGTAAATATTTAGTCTTACATTCTCCCACTTGGCCAAGTGATTATTTATTATGAGCATTAAATAAGTCTGCAGATTGATAATACTCATTTTAGTTCTAAATTGTAATCATAGCAGAGAAATACAGTCATTGAATCAGTTATTCAATTCAAGACCCCCATTAATCATACTACAATACAAATTTAAAACTTAAGTTAGGATCAATTAACAAGTAAGCCATTTAACGAATGATTTGTGTTATTAGTGTCTATATGTCATTAGGCATGCATAAACATATATTTAGAGACAAACAAATCAAATAAGTGAGGAAATTTCATTATTCATAAGTAAGTACATTATGCCATAAGGTCTTTACATAAGCCCATCTTCGAAACATGTTCTTCGAATATCTTAGGAGGGAGACCTTTAGTCATCGGATCCGCAAGCATAACTTTAGTACTTATATACTCAATACAAAGGTTATTTTCCTCAACTCGCTCACGAGCGAACAAGTACTTTGTATCAAGATATAAACCAGCACTGGTCGAACTGTTATTGTTCGAGAAGTTAACGGCTGCTAAGTTATCACAGTAAAGCTTCAATGGTCTAGAGATAGAGTTAACGACTTTGAGTCCAGTGATAAGGTTTCTTAACAACATTCCATGACAGGTTGCATTGTACACTGCAGCATATTCAGCCATCATAGTTGAGGTTGTTGTCAGTTGCTGCTTATGACTCTTCCATGAGATCGGTCCGCCTGCTAACATAAAGATGTACCCTGAAGTGGATTTCTTGTCATCTTTGCATTTAGCAAAGTCAGAATCAGAGTAACCAACCACTTCCAAATTATCACTTCTCCTATAAGTCAGTTTGAAGTCTTTTGTCCCTTGGAGATATCGAAGCACTTTCTTAGCTGCTTTCCAGTGATCAAGGCCATGATTAGTTTGATAACGGCCAAGCATTCCAGCAATGTAAGCGATATCAGGACGAGTACAGACTTGAGCATACATAAGGCTCCCGACTACTGATGCATAAGGTATCATTCTCATTTGCGCCTTTTCAGCCTCAGTCTTCGGACACTGAAAGGAACTGAAGACATCTCCTTTAACTACTGGAGCTACAGAGGGAGAGTAGTGTTGCATGTTGTAACATGTGAGGACCCGATCAATGTAAGCCTTCTGAGATAAACCCAAAAGTCCATTGACTCTATCTCGGTGTATTTCGATGCCAATAACGTAAGAGGCCTCTCCGAGATCCTTCATGTCGAAATTATGCGAAAGTAAGCGCTTCGACTCATGCAACATATCTAAGCTATTACTTGCCAGAAGGATGTCATCGACATAAAGGACAAGTATAGTAAAGTTGCTCCCACTCATCTTGAGGTAGGTGCATTGATCCACTTGATTCTTTAGGAAACCGTGCTTCTTCATCACTTCATCAAACTTGAGATACCATTGACGTGAGGCTTGCTTCAACCCGTATATGGATTTATTTAGCTTGCAGACTAGATGCTCTTGTCCTTCAGGCATGAAGCCCTCAGGCTGTTTCATGAACACGTCTTCATACAAGTCGCCGTTTAGGAAAGCAGTTTTGACGTCCATCTGATGCAGCTCTAAATCAAAATGAGCTACGAGGGCCATCACGATCCTTAAGGAATCTTTACGAGAGACAGGAGAGAAGGTCTCTTGATAGTCAATTCCCTCTTTCTGAGTGAAACCTTTTGCAACCAATCTTGCTTTGAAGCGATCAATGTTCCCATTCAGATCCAGTTTTGTTTTGAACACCCATTTACATCCTACGTGTTTTACTCCGTTGGGTAGTTCTACCAAATCCCAAACATTGTTTTTCTTCATGGAATCAAGCTCATCAGTCATAGCTATCTTCCATTCAGAAGACAGATCACTAGTAATGGCTTCATGATAAGAGGTAGGATCAGTAAACTTTCTGGCATCCATTTCAGCTTCAGTCAGGTAGGTTACATAATCATCAAAGTTAGTAGGCACTTTAGGCCTAGATGACCTCCTGAGCTGATTAGCGGGTTCAGCATGGCTGGTATTGTGTTGATGTTGATCAGATGAGGTGCCTTCATTCTCGGTAAAATTTGGAGCAGTAGTGAGTCCTGATTGTGTCGGAGTAGGTGCAGTGAAGTTCAGAGTAGCATGGTGTACAAGAGGAGTAATCGGAGGTAAGTTAGTCGACGAGTGTCTCCCCCCCCCGCGTCTTGTACTTCTTGCAAATCAGAGTCAGGATTTTCACTGCTCCCACTAACCTTTGAATCCTCAAGGAAATGAGCATGCTTTGTTTCTACAATTCGAGTGACATGGGTAGGACAATAGAATCTATAACCCTTTGAGTGATCGGGATACCCGATGAAGTAACATGTAACAGTTTTCATGTCAAGCTTCTTTAAGAAGGGATTATAGAGTTTAGCTTCAGCAAGACAACCCCATACTTTCATATATCTAAGACTCGGTTTCCTTCCTGTCCAAAGTTCATAAGGAGTTTTAGGGACAGATTTAGAAGGAACTCTATTGAGTATATGAACTGCTGTCTTTAAGGACTCGGTCCAGAGGAATGAGGGTAAATCTGAGTTGGCTAACATACTGCGCACCATGTTCATTAGGGTTCTGTTTCTCCTTTCAGCAACACCATTTTGTTGAGGAGTACCGGGCATGGTGTACTGGTTCACGATCCCCTGGCCTTTACAAAACTCATAAAATGGACCAGGAGCCTGACCCACATCAGTATGTCTACCATAATATTCACCTCCTCTGTCTGACCTCACAACTTTTATTTTAAGATTTAGTTGATTTTCAACTTCAAGTTTATAATCTTTAAAAGTTGTAAGTGATTCAGATTTGTCCTTGATTAGATACAATTACATGTAACGAGAATAATCATCAATGAAAGTGATAAATGAAGTATGTCTAGTTATTCCAGCAATAGTGTAAGGGCCACTAATGTCGGTGTGAATAATTTCTAATAAATTAGAACTCCGAGTGGCACCTTTCTTAGTTGCTGTTGTCATTTTGCCTTCAAGGCATTTGACACATGTTCCAAAATCGGTGAAATCAAGAGAAGGTAAAACTTCATCCTTCACGAGTCGAGATAAGCGATCCCGTGAGATGTGGCCTAAACGTTGATGCCACAACATGGATGAAGTTTCTAAGTCTCTTTTTCTTTTAGTCTTTGTTGAGTTCTCATTAATATTATATGATAACAAAGACCTAGAGAAATCATCATCTAGTTCTAACTTATAGAGACCACCATCCAAAAGACCAGTGTCACACCCCCAATTTTCAACTAACGGAATGATACCGTTTGGGAACGTGACAAACCAGGATCTCAGATCATTAGACATAACAAAGACCTCTATATGAATTTCAAAACATATGTTGGTATAAAACTGTAACATCAGAGTTTTCAAAGTTTGCGGAAGCGTTTTAAAAACAAATAATGAAATGTAACAGTTTGAAAATGTAAAGTACAAATCCAATAGCATTCAATGTCTTAATTTATCAAAGCTAAAACACTTGAACTGAAATGCATGCATGAGACTCAACATCCTAGTCCCTGCTTGTCCTTGCTTGTGTCTTAGTGTCCTGAGAAAACATGTAAATCAAGTCAACACAATGGTTGGTGCATACACAGGTTTAAGTATTCACAATGTTCAAAACAGCAGTTTGAATATCAAGTTTGTAGATAACATAATCACACATGCACAGTCATGATAGCTAGTCATATAAACTATTTACACAAGTGGTCGACACCGAAGCTGACGAGTTGCCATGCTATAGCATGTTTTTGCCTTAATACTATTGTCTAGCACGAACAATAGCAATGTGTGTGTTTGGTCAGTCAAACACCTGCGTAGATCCCATCTACCAAGTGAGGTTTGTCAAACCCAATAGATCTATCTTCAACTACCACGCTTTGCACTCCGGCAAATTAAACGGTTCGAAAGAGAAGGCTTTGTAATGCTATGTTTGCACTTAATGTAAACAGCTAACTCATGCAAGTGATATGTATCTAAAAGCGTTTGTTGCACATGTTTTCTCCCCCAAAACAGTTAAAATAAGAAAGGGGCCGTGTACGCACCTTTGATAGTGAGCAGAATGATCAATACGCGTAAAATCGTGTAGATAAACTTCTACGAAAGATCTGTGATTTAAATAGTTCATTGTGTTACTCGGAATGTCGTTTAAAATATGAAATCACATACGTGTCAATACACGTATGTTAGAATGTTAGAAACGTGTGTTTGTACGTAAGTGTCTTTGAAATCGTTTAATTAAATCAAATAAACATATATTTGATTATAATATCATGTTCGTATTTATACACGACCATATTTTTCGGGTAAAAATATAAGTTTTATTATTTTAGATTGTTCGTATTCGCGATACGGTTCCAACGCAATTCGAACGGGTTAAATCGGAGTTAGAACGAGCAAGTTACGGGTTAAAAACCAAGAATAGGTTTTAAACTCAAAAACCGGTTGGGCCGGATTCGAACCCGCGACCTCCCGGATCACACACGCGCGCCCAAACCATCTGATCTGCTTTCACTTTCGTTAATGGGTTCATGTTTAAATGGTTTTAAACACAACCTAGCTGGTTCCCTTTGTTTTACCCATCACCGAACCCAAACATGTCTCGATTGACCATGTTTCAACCCCCAATCGATTATCAAACCTTAGGGGTTTTGTTCTATGGTTCAAATCGAATACAGGTATGTGTTTAATTGATCACCATTAACCAAAAACATCCGGTTTTAACATCCCAATCAATTTCGAACCCATCCCCATTCCCCTTTGATGTGAATTCGAAAAATTCGTTTATGTTAAGGTGTAAATTCATAGAGTTTTCATTAAAACCGAATTTCGAAACTCCCTGAGTGGTTTAATTTGAATATCAAGTGCAATCAAATCGAAATCCCCAATTCATTTTAACTCAAGAATCCTAGAATTCGATCTCATTCAATTCGACATATTTAAGTGAAATTGACATTGTGTATTCGATCAATAACTCATCTCGAAACTGTCTGTATATGTTAATTCGATTTTAGAACTTATTCAAATCGAAACCCCCAATTTCGTTCTAAGCATGAACCCTAGAATTCGGAATCATATAATCCGATGTTAAGACATGAAATTGACATGTGGGTTTGCTTATTCGAGGGATTTAGGATATGTAGGAACAAATTTTTACCTGTTTTGGTATCGAATCGAAGTAGTTCGACTATAAGCCCTAGTTTCGGCCACCACTCGATCAATCTCCTCAATCCGTGTTCTTGAGATCGAATTGTTGGATGTATTCCACTCTAAATGTGCAGATTAGAGTCTAGGGATGCTTGATTTCGCGAATTATGATTGGGATAAATGATTTTGATAATGAAAAGCTTCGGTTACGACTTTTACCATAAATTTTGATTTAATTCGATGAGTTAATGTGCCAATAACGTATGTAACCGATATTGATCATTATGGTGATGTTTTAAACTTGATTTAATTCGGCTAATAACAATGTGATACCCAATTTTCGAATTTAAAGTTAATAAACCATTGAATTTTGACTTTATAAGTCAAAATTGACTATTACTACAAATTATAAGTTTAATCCTAGTAATTGCGCATCTTATAACCCATTTTGTTCAATTCTAACCCTTCTACTTTGATTTTGTTTGATTCAGAGTCGTTTCGGTTAGTTTCGAATTAACGGTGGTAACTCGAAATTGTAGAATTGTCATAATTTTGAGCCAATTGAACCATTATTGGGCTAGATTAACCCAATTGGGCCTTCTAAATACTATTGGGCCTACCTGGACCTACCTTGGCCTTATTGGGCCTTCCCAGACTTCGTTGGGCCTACACTGGCCTTATTGGGCCTTCCTAGACTTCATTGGGCCTACACTGGCCTTATTGGGCCTAGTTTGATCTCATTGGGCCTGTGATCTCACTATTTTCAGTTCGCTAAGTTAACTCAAAAAGTCAGATTGTCACTTAACTGTGACTGTTTGTGTTTGATCATACTGTGTTGTGTAACGTCACACATAGTGAGTGTCCGTAACTGTTTGTACTATGCAACCCCGCACATAGTAAAATGTGTGTAACCAATCATGCATGTACTACCATAACATGTAACATATGAAATGTAGCACATAAAATGTATAGAATGTAATGTAGCACAAATGTTTGTGACAAAACCAATTGAATAAAGTGTTTATATACTGTCCTATGTAATCTTACACATAGCAAATGTTTGAATGTAGTAGACAAAATAGAAACTTCCAAAATTCATGCGTACCTGTAAATTCACGAGTACATGGGCCCCTGTATTCGTCAATTTACCTTACTCAATTATTCTGGTTCCTTCTATATGTAACTCCACCATTGTTTAACCGTTCATGATTGTACCACCATGAAATGTAGTACATCAAATATAATGTTTGAAATGTAGCACATTGTTTGAAATCAATCATGTATGTACTACTATGAAATGTTTGTGTTTTGTGTTTGCCTTCTGCAAGGCCTTCACTTGTGTTCAGCACAATTGTTCCTACTAATTTCAATAGTGTAATGTGTTTGTGCTTACAGTCTGAAATCTGAAAATGTTGGAGTGTGAAATATCACATCATCCCCTTGTTGAAGGAAATTTCGTCCCGAAATTTAACATGCATTCTTAATGTTTGTTGTTGTTTTGAATAAGAGCGGATACTTTTTCATCATTTGGTCTTCCCTTTTCCCTGTGAATTCCGAATCACATCTTCAATTCCACTGAATTTTGACTATCGAAATCTTGCTTTGTTTGAGTTGTTTGACCTCTTGGTCCATGATTTCAATTGATTCCTCAACAAATCGTAATTGTTCGTCCACTTGCATTTCTTCAAGTGATACTACCAATGTCTCATCAGAAAGACGTTTCTTCAAGTTCGAAACATGAAATACATCATGAACTCCATTGAGTTTATTCGGTAATTGAATTGATAAGCTACCGGACCAATCCTTTTTAGGATCTCAAAAGGTCCTATGGATGGTGTCACCTCCAAGATGACACTTTTAGAAGAATCATGTCTCCTACTTGAAATTCCAACTGTTTGTCGTTTGTCAGCGTAACTCTTTTGTCGATCCCGAACCTCTACCATACGGTTCCAGATTTGTAAGAGAATCCCACCAACGATAAGTGGTTTTCCCAGCTATCATTAAAGTCAATTACACAAACTCGTACATATCCTCAAGCGTTTGAATCGTACGTTCACTTTGACCGTCGGTCTGTGGATGATAGGCAGTACTCATATCCAAACGAGTTCCCAAGGGCTTATGGAATGATTTCCAAAAGTTGGAAGTAAATCGAGCATCCTGATATGATAAAATAGAGATTGGCACGCCATGCCGTGCTACCACTTCCTTGATGTAAATGCGAGTCAGTTTCTCCATTTTGTCGGTTTCCTTGATTACTAAGAAGTGTGCAGATTTCGTTAATAGATCAACAGTTACCCATTTCGTATCACAACCACACGGTGTACGGGGTAACTTAGTAATAAGGTCCATCGAAATCTGTTCCCATTTCCACATCGGTATCTCTGGTTGTTGCAGTAAACCAGATGATTTCCGATATTCAACTTTGACTTTCAAACAAGTCAAACATTTGCTAACGTACTTAGCAATGTCGGCTTCCTTGTGAGGCCACTAATACAGTGCCCTCAAGTTATGATACATCTTGTCTGATCCCTGATGGACTGAATATCTGGATTTGTGCGCTTCGTCCATCACGAGTTCCCTTAAACCTCCATACAAAGGTATCCACAGTCGATTAATGAAATAACGAATTCCATCAGACTTAACATCCAGTTGTTCTTCTATTCCTCGTAAGGATTCCTATACCAAGTCTTCCTTTTTCAAAGCTTCGATCTAAGCACTGCGTACCTTGTCAGGTAAGTCAGTATGTATCGTCATCATAAGTGCACGAACCCGTCTTGTTGAAGTGTCTTTTCTGCTTAAAGCATCAGCTACCACATTAGCTTTTCCCGGGTGATACTTAATCGCGCATTCGTAGTCATTCAACAACTCAAGTCATGAGTTGTGTAATTCTTTTCGTGTGGTAGTAGTTGTCTTGAAACATAAGCAATCACTTTATCACTTTGCATCCACACACCTCCCAAACCCTGTGCAGATGCGTCACAATACACCACAAAGTCTTCTGTTCCTTCTGTAAGGACAGAATCGGTGCACTGCAGAGTTTCTGTTTCAATAACTGAAACGCAGTTTCCTGTTTATCCGTCCAGTTATACTTCGTTCCCTTATACGTAAGAGCTGTAAGTGGTTGAGCGATCTTTGAGAAACCTTCAATGAATCGTCGATAATAACCCGCCAAACCAAGGAACTGTCGTACCTCGGTAGGGTCTTTGGTGCTTCCCAATTCTTAATCGCTTCAATCTTCGCTGGATCAACATGTATGCCCTTTTCGTTGACTATATGACCCAGAATTTGTACTTCTCGCATCCAGAAATCACATTTCGAGAACTTAGCGTACAATTGTTCTTGTTTCAATAGCTCTAGCAGTAATCGAAGATGTTCAGCGTGTTCCTCCTCAGACTGTGAATGGATGAGAATGTCATCAATGAAAACAATGACAAACTTATCAAGATAAGGTTTACAAACACGATTCATGAGATCCATGAATACAGCTGGAGCGTTTGTCAACCCAAATGGCATGACCAAGAACTCATAATGGCCATAACGTGTCCTGAATGCTGTCTTCGGGATATCCTCCTCCTGAACTCTTAGTTGATGATAACCAGACCTGAGATCAATCTTCGAGTAGTAACTCGAATCTTGCAACTGATCAAACAGATCATCAATTCTGGGTAACGGATACCGGTTCTTGATAGTAACCTTGTTCAATTCCCGGTAATCAATACACATACGGAAAGTTCTGTCCTTCTTAACAAATAAAACTGGAGCTCCCCACGGTGAAGAACTAGGTCGTATGAAACCCTTATCCAACAATTCTTGCAATTGTGTGGATAACTCTTGCATCTCTGACGGTGCAGGTCGATAAGGCGCCCTAGCTATCGGTGCTGCATCTGGTGTAAGGTCGATTCGGAATTTCACCTGTCTAATAGGCGGTAATCCCGGAAAATCTTCTGAAAATATCTCCGGAAATTCACAAACTATTGGAATATCTTCTATCTTCTTCTCAGCTACCGGCTTTTCAGTTATATGTGCTATAACTGCCGTATGACCTTTCTGCACACATTTGTGTGCTATCATACAAGATATGAGACGCAGTGGCGTACCGCTCTTCTCACCTTGTACATACCGTGTCTCTCCATGCGAAAGAGGTATTCGAACTATCTTTTGATGGCATACTATTTTAACCTGGTGTTTGGACAACCAGTCCATGCCAATGCCTACATCAAAACTGCCTAAAGAGGTAGGCATAAAGTCAATGTCATGTGTTTGACCCATCAAGTCAAGAACACACCCTTTAGTAATATGGTTTACAACAACTAGCTTATCATCAGCTAGTTCTATAGTGTATGGATTTTCTAAAGCAGTAAGACTAATACTTAGCAATTCAGAAGATTTGTAGATACAAAACCCTGATTTGCACCGGTGTCAAATAGCATAGAGGCAGAGTGACAATTCAAGAGAAACGTACCCGTAACGACGTTGGGATCTTCCCATGCCTGACGTCCTCCAATCACAAAAGCTCTGTTCTAGCAACATTTGTGTTGTTGTTGTTGTTTCCTTTTGTAATCATGTCATTAGCCCTTCTTTTCTTGAGTTGTGGGCACTCCTTCTTGAAATGTCCTGATAAGCCACACTCAAAACATCCTTTCTGTGTGTTGCTCCGGTTGAGTGAGCTTGCCTGCAGTTTCCCTCGACAGTCTTTTGCTACATGACCTACCTTTCTGCATCGCTGACATCGGTATTTGTCACATTGTTTCCCAAAGTGATGGAATCCACATTTGTTGCACTTTGGGTATTTACCATTATACCCTCCCGATGACTGTTGGTTATTGTTTGGATTGTGATGAGTCTTGTTGGATTTCTGCTTGCGATTTTTCTGAAATGACGGCTGAGTGAAATTCTTGGAATCAATGCTATCCCATTTTCTTTTGTGGTCTCCCACTTTAGCTGTCACTGTTCGTTTGGGTAGTGTCCCTTGTTGCATCACTTGATCAGTCAGTTGGTGTGCCAGTCGAATAGCTTGCTGTATGGTGGTAGGATTTGCAGATATGATCAATTTTCGAACCTGAGATACCAGTCCTCCAATATATTTCTTGATCCACTTGCTAGATGGGGTTGCCCTGTGCGGTAAGAGTCTTGCT
Source organism: Mikania micrantha (assembly GCA_009363875.1). NCBI lineage: Eukaryota > Viridiplantae > Streptophyta > Magnoliopsida > Asterales > Asteraceae > Mikania > Mikania micrantha. Next base: position 105,751,618 of record CM018691.1, read on the forward strand.
AATTGCTGGAATCGAGTAGTGTATTCCTTAATATTAGAACCTTTCATCTTGAGTTGCCCGTATTCATCCTCAAGTTTTTGCATTTCATTACGGGAACAATACTCCTCCTGCAACAGAATTTTGAATCCGATCCAAGTAAGTGCATTGGCTGTATTCAAACCGAGTGTCTGTACGATAGAGTTCCACCATGTCAAGGCTGAACCCTCCAAAGTACCCATAGCGTATCTGACCTTGTTTTCTTCCGGACAATTGCACATCTCAAACACCGATTCTAACTGTTCAATCCATCGAAGAAGTCCAACGGCTCCTTCCGATCCTTTGAAATTACGTGGTTTGCAGTCCAAGAATGTCTTGAACGTGCACATCTGTAGGTTTACCAATTCCCCCGTTGGATCATGTGGTTCTGTTTGGTATGTTTGCGTATAGTTTGCGATTGTCTCGGTAATTCGAGTGTTAATAAGTGCCTCAACTTCCGTTGTGGTCATGTTAATGTTTCCTCCAACCATGATCTTCCTATTTACAAATATACATAATGAGACTACACCCATCGCATAATCATCACTCATGCACAAAGTAAATGTAACACACTATCATAGTCATTAAGATAACAATTCTTAATCATTTATGATAAATTAGTGCTTACAGTTGTTTATCAAAGAGATGCAAAACAACTAAACACGAAATCTACTTTTATGAGTACAACCCACTCATATAAGTTTGTTACTGAAAGATAATTAACATAAAGTAGCTAAACCCCATCATTTGGTGGTGCAACACTAGAAGATGAATCAGCCCGTTCTGGTGGACCACCTTCTGCACCATGATCATACTGTATATGTTCGGTGACAAGTATCAATGCTTGCTCGGCCAAATCCCCGACTACATTAGTTCCATCTATAGCCGCATTAGATAGTGCAATGGCCTCTTCAGCTCTTGCCTCGGCCATAGCCGCACGTAGTTCCGTCTCTTGTTGTCGTGCCTCGGCCATAGTTGCACGAAGTTCAGCATCTTGAAGTCGGTTGGTGAGTTCAACAATAGCATTTCGCATCATTTCCACATCCTCCACCAGATCATCATGTAATTCATCTGTACGAATCAGTTCCTCCTTAAGACTCCTCCATTTATCCATAATCCAGTTGTTGCTTTCCAACAACCCTGTGATTTCCCCTGCCGCCTCGCGCATATTACGGATCTCTCGATCCATACGTGCCACGAATGCAGCAAATGCTTGCTCTAGCGGATACCCTAGAGCCGGTAATGTCCATATGCCAGTAGTAGATGAAGTAGCGGATGGAGGAGGCACTCTCTCCTCGCGTACCCAGCTACGGATGAGATCAGGGAACCATTGCCAATAATGGCTGCTCCCTCTGGGTCTAATGTGAATATCCTCGCCGTAGTGAATAGTATCATCCACTGGCTCCAGTTTCCTCTTCTTAGCTGTTTCAATTTCCATATGTGACTCCTCATAAAGAATACGCTTAGACGATGATGCCATATCTGTTACATAATGCCATATGTAAGTGCATGCAAACTATCATGTAAGCAAGTGTCTAATGTCTAACAGTTATAGTCTAAGTCTACAAAATGCAAACCTAGTTCGCTATAACCAATGGCTCTGATACCAATCTGTCACACCCCCAATTTTCAACTAACGGAATGATACCGTTTGGGAACGTGACAAACCAGGATCTCAGATCATTAGACATAACAAAGACCTCTATATGAATTTCAAAACATATGTTGGTATAAAACTGTAACATCAGAGTTTTCAAAGTTTGCGGAAGCGTTTTAAAAACAAATAATGAAATGTAACAGTTTGAAAATGTAAAGTACAAATCCAATAGCATTCAATGTCTTAATTTATCAAAGCTAAAACACTTGAACTGAAATGCATGCATGAGACTCAACATCCTAGTCCCTGCTTGTCCTTGCTTGTGTTTTAGTGTCCTGAGAAAACATGTAAATCAAGTCAACACAATGGTTGGTGCATACACAGGTTTAAGTATTCACAATGTTCAAAACAGCAGTTTGAATATCAAGTTTGTAGATAACATAATCACACATGCACAGTCATGATAGCTAGTCATATAAACTATTTACACAAGTGGTCGACACCGAAGCTGACGAGTTGCCATGCTATAGCATGTTTTTGCCTTAATACTATTGTCTAGCACGAACAATAGCAATGTGTGTGTTTGGTCAGTCAAACACCTGTGTAGATCCCATCTACCAAGTGAGGTTTGTCAAACCCAATAGATCTATCTTCAACTACCACGCTTTGCACTCCGGCAAATTAAACGGTTCGAAAGAGAAGGCTTTGTAATGCTATGTTTGCACTTAATGTAAACAGCTAACTCATGCAAGTGATATGTATCTAAAAGCGTTTGTTGCACATGTTTTCTCCCCCAAAACAGTTAAAATAAGAAAGGGGCCGTGTACGCACCTTTGATAGTGAGCAGAATGATCAATACGCGTAAAATCGTGTAGATAAACTTCTACGAAAGATCTGTGATTTAAATAGTTCATTGTGTTACTCGGAATGTCGTTTAAAATATGAAATCACATACGTGTCAATACACGTATGTTAGAATGTTAGAAACGTGTGTTTGTACGTAAGTGTCTTTGAAATCGTTTAATTAAATCAAATAAACATATATTTGATTATAATATCATGTTCGTATTTATACACGACCATATTTTTCGGGTAAAAATATAAGTTTTATTATTTTAGATTGTTCGTATTCGCGATACGGTTCCAACGCAATTCGAACGGGTTAAATCGGAGTTAGAACGAGCAAGTTACGGGTTAAAAACCAAGAATAGGTTTTAAACTCAAAAACCGGTTGGGCCGGATTCGAACCCGCGACCTCCCGGATCACACACGCGCGCCCAAACCATCTGATCTGCTTTCACTTTCGTTAATGGGTTCATGTTTAAATGGTTTTAAACACAACCTAGCTGGTTCCCTTTGTTTTACCCATCACCGAACCCAAACATGTCTCGATTGACCATGTTTCAACCCCCAATCGATTATCAAACCTTAGGGGTTTTGTTCTATGGTTCAAATCGAATACAGGTATGTGTTTAATTGATCACCATTAACCAAAAACATCCGGTTTTAACATCCCAATCAATTTCGAACCCATCCCCATTCCCCTTTGATGTGAATTCGAAAAATTCGTTTATGTTAAGGTGTAAATTCATAGAGTTTTCATTAAAACCGAATTTCGAAACTCCCTGAGTGGTTTAATTTGAATATCAAGTGCAATCAAATCGAAATCCCCAATTCATTTTAACTCAAGAATCCTAGAATTCGATCTCATTCAATTCGACATATTTAAGTGAAATTGACATTGTGTATTCGATCAATAACTCATCTCGAAACTGTCTGTATATGTTAATTCGATTTTAGAACTTATTCAAATCGAAACCCCCAATTTCGTTCTAAGCATGAACCCTAGAATTCGGAATCATATAATCCGATGTTAAGACATGAAATTGACATGTGGGTTTGCTTATTCGAGGGATTTAGGATATGTAGGAACAAATTTTTACCTGTTTTGGTATCGAATCGAAGTAGTTCGACTATAAGCCCTAGTTTCGGCCACCACTCGATCAATCTCCTCAATCCGTGTTCTTGAGATCGAATTGTTGGATGTATTCCACTCTAAATGTGCCGATTAGAGTCTAGGGATGCTTGATTTCGCGAATTATGATTGGGATAAATGATTTTGATAATGAAAAGCTTCGGTTACGACTTTTACCATAAATTTTGATTTAATTCGATGAGTTAATGTGCCAATAACGTATGTAACCGATATTGATCATTATGGTGATGTTTTAAACTTGATTTAATTCGGCTAATAACAATGTGATACCCAATTTTCGAATTTAAAGTTAATAAACCATTGAATTTTGACTTTATAAGTCAAAATTGACTATTACTACAAATTATAAGTTTAATCCTAGTAATTGCGCATCTTATAACCCATTTTGTTCAATTCTAACCCTTCTACTTTGATTTTGTTTGATTCAGAGTCGTTTCGGTTAGTTTCGAATTAACGGTGGTAACTCGAAATTGTAGAATTGTCATAATTTTGAGCCAATTGAACCATTATTGGGCTAGATTAACCCAATTGGGCCTTCTAAATACTATTGGGCCTACCTGGACCTACCTTGGCCTTATTGGGCCTTCCCAGACTTCGTTGGGCCTACACTGGCCTTATTGGGCCTTCCTAGACTTCATTGGGCCTACACTGGCCTTATTGGGCCTAGTTTGATCTCATTGGGCCTGTGATCTCACTATTTTCAGTTCGCTAAGTTAACTCAAAAAGTCAGATTGTCACAACCAGTACCAAATACTTGAGAATTAGAACTAATAGTAAGTCTGCCATTATCATGAGAAACATAAAAACCATCCATGTCTAACTTTGGTCCTGATACAAGATTCCTAGAAATTTCAGGAATATATAAGGTATCATAAAGTTTAATACATAGACCGGTTTTCATTATTAATTCTAAGGTTCCCACGGCAGCAACAGATAGTTCCTTTCCATCCCCAAGCTTAAGGTTTTTTGGTTTCTTTCCAGCCTCCGAATTGTAAGGGATCCCTGAGTAGAATTGGTCACATGAACCATAGAACCAGAGTCAAACCACCATGTATTAGTTGGAACATTTAAATTAAAGGACTCAATTATCATATTAAGATGATTACCTCGCTTAGCCAGCCATTCCTTGAAGTCAGGGCAATCTTTCTGCTTATGTCCTACCTTTCGGCAGAACTTGCAGTAAGGCTTGCCATTGGAATTGTTAGAGCTGGAAGATGCACCTGCATTGGACTTAGGGACTTTAGAAGCTTCCCTGTGAGTATTGTTCTTCCTTTTCTTCGAACCAGTAGCCATCAGGTAAGCAACATCAGGTTTTTCCAGCTTCTGACGCTCTTCCTCTTGTACGCACATGGCAATCAACTCATTCATCAACCACTTCTCTTTCTGAGTGTTGTAGTTGATCTTGAAAGCCTCATAAGATGCAGGAAGAGAAGTCATGATGAAGTGGACTAAGAAACCATCACTGATCTCCATGTCTAATCCCTTAAGTTTACGGGCCATGTCGTTCATCATCATGATGTGCTCATGAATGCCACTGAGACCGTCATATTTTGTAGACACCAGTTTCATAATCAGGGTGCTAGCATGTGCCTTTGAGGTTCCTTTGAATTGCTCCTCCACAGCAGTAAGGTAAGTTTTAGCATTAGCCAAATCAGGAATTGCTCCTCTGATGATTGGGCTAATTGAGTTCTTGATAAACATGAGAGCCATCCGATTAGCCTTCTCCCATTTCTCATACAGCAACTTAGCTTCAGCAGTGCTCTTATCAGTGAGGGTAGGAGGTGCGGGCTCTCTCAGTGCGTAGTCGAACTCCGTGATCCCAAGAGTCAGTATCAGCGAATCTTTCCAAGCATAGTAGTTCGCACCAGTAAGGGTCTCAATTCCCATATTGGGAGCTGTGAATCGTATCAGATGAGAAAGAGTGATATACTAAGGCTATTGAAGAACTTAGAGTGATCTATGGGGTAACTTAGATCTAAGGAGGCATATATAAGGACCATTATAGTAATAAAGCTGTGATAAAGAGTCTACTATAACATCAAATTAATAGACTAGATTAGGTTCTACTTAAACAAATGGGTTTCACTTTGGTTAATAACCATTCATTTAAGCATTAGGAACAATTTAGTTAGAAAATAAAATGTGCATTAGGAATGTAACACATCACATTTGGGCAGAAGTGAGACATTTTGTAAGCATTATGCACATGCTAAGTTTGCAAACATATATGTAACACATCACCTTTGGGCAGAAGTGAAACATTCATGCTTTAAGGCAAAATGATGTCATGTGAATATCTAATGTTTAATGATATACAAAAGTAAGTGACAATGCTTAATAAGACTCAAATAATAAGATGTAACACATCACCTTTGGGCAGAAGTGAAACACTTGTTACCGAGTTTAAGCTGATTTTGTATATTAAGGTTTTGTAAAACATAATAGTTTAAGGTTTTAACAAAACAAGTTAATAGTTTTTGGTTAAGTGTTCGTACACGAAATTTACTGTTTACGAAGTTAGTAATGTTCTCGAAAATAGTTACGTATTCGAAAATAGTTATGTTCTCGAAAATGATTATGTATTCAAAAATAGTTATGTGTTTCGAGTACTCTTAAATTTTCGAGTACACTAAGATTTTCGAGTACAATTTGATTTTTCGAGTACACTATGATTCTGTGAACTTATAAAGATTTCGAGTACTCTTAAAAATTTCATGAACTTAAAATTTCGAGTACACTAAGTTTAAAAGTAATTTCGAGTAAGTTAAATTTCGAATACTAAAATTTCGAGTACTCTAAAATTTCGAGTACAATCAAATTCGAGTATTCTTAAAAACGTGTACATTAATTTCAAATACGTTTAAGTCCGAAAATTTTTAGGTTTACAAAAAACGCACCAGATTCACGTTTTTACAAAAAACGAACCAATTTTAAGGTTTTTCGAAAAACGACTCACTGTTCATACTCGTTTTTGTAAAACATTTTTGGATTTTGAATCAATTTCGTGATTAGGAATCGATTAAACAACATATTTCTCTGATACCACATGTTGGATCGATTCCTTTGGTTTAGATGTAAACATGAATACGAAAACAATAATGAAATAGAGATTAGATGAAACCTGTGAATCCAGTGAATGCGTTGTTGATTCCAGACATCGTTCCTGAGAGATTTCTGAGATGATGATCTTGACCGGGTTCCCATTTAGGGTGTATGGTGAGGATGGAGTTAGGAGAGAGGCTTTAGGGATGTTCACGAATTCTCTTATGTGAGGAGAGTTCGTTTGTGATGTTGTGTAACCCCTAGAATGAGAGCCTTAGTCTCTATTTATATACACCCAAGGGGAAACCCTAATTAGGATAAATAAGGATAATTACGTCTATCAAATAATTATCTATCTGTTAGGGGTAATTATGTAATTGATCTATTTAGTTAAATAATCATGAGGGCCATATTGTAAATATTTAGTCTTACACATCATACCAATTGTGACTTTTGTAGAATATCTCCATGAGATGATCTTGCACTATTTACCAACTCAATCCCAAGATTATTTTTTAAATTGGAAGCTGAGTTGATATAAATGAGATGTAAAGAGGAGTTGAAGTGATCTAAATCATGGATAATCAAAGAAAGCAATAAAAATTAATGCATGAAGATACAATATATTATAACACCAAAATAATAAACTAAATTAAGGTTATGTTTTAACATTGATTTCGCATTGGTTATGACCAATTTCATCTATTATAAGCATACATAAGTAATAGAACATAAATACAACACGTATCCTTTGGACATCAATGTAATATTCATGTATCTTAGCTTACATTACATTCTATGTATGATAAAACAACTTTCCTTTGGGTTATAATTGAAATTATATAAATTGGTATTTTGTAAACTTTAATGTGAAAGAATATGTTATTTCCTTTGGACATCAATGTAATATTCATGTAACTTATCAAGCACTTTTATAACATTTTGGTTAAGTTCTTATAAAAATCAAATCCTAGAACATTTTGCAAAGTATTTGATTATAATCAAAAAGTGTTTGAATTTCAAATTTTAGTAGATTCGACTAGTTATGGGTGTTGCTTTTAAAAGGGCTTAAAGTCAAATTAAAGTCGAAAGCATCAATAATTCTTTATAAAGTTCAAAACAAAATCTTACCATTTTGTTATAAATTCATAAATTTTGAATACAAATCAAATTCACCTTTATTAAGCTTCAAAATCTGATGTACGTATGTGAAAGTGGGTTTAAAAGGACGGATTTAACAAGACATTTAAAATACAAATATAGGCTATTAGCTGGTCAACATCCTCTATGCGTTGTGTTTTGGTTTACAAATAAAAGTCTTCCTTTACCATAATTATGATCTCATTTAGTTCAATAGTAATTAAAATCATATTCTCTCTAGCTAAGTTCAAATTTTTATATCATGAGATGTGAAATTGATGAAGAAAAGACCAAGATCAAGAGAGCAACCAAGAAGAAATGGCTGTGCTACAAGAGTCATCTATCCACATCTATATTAGAAAGGATGTTTATAAAATACTATTTTGACATAGTGTCGTGAACTCACTATCTTGGTATACTGATTATGAACAAACTACATATCTTGATGTGGTGGTGGTTGAGATTTGAGGAAATAAAGAATGAGGTACTATATTTAACTTTAAAACAAAAGGTAGAAGCTCATAACATGTTTAAAAACATTTCAAAAGACAGAAGAAAAGATATATCGGGATTGATTGTGCTCAAAAGTCTAGACTATAATTTCTTCGAACTGAATATAAAATGTTCCGAATGAAAGACAATGAAACAATTAATTAGTTTTTCAAAATATTATGTTTAATAAATACAAGCTTATAAGCCTATAAACAAAGTTTGATGATGTTCTTATGGTGCCTAACTTCCTAATTAAGTACTATATAAATTCCTACAAATATTTGTCTCTATTGAGAAATACTCCAATATGGACACATGATACTTGACAAAGAATTCAGAAGATTAAAGAAATCTGAAGAGAATCTTCAATCAAGAGATAAGAAGCTAGAAACATGATAATACCAACAATGTCAAACTTCTATGTAACATGAATGAAAAATCTAATTATAATGGATAAACAAAATTTAGTCAATAACTATGAGAAAACAAATCTTAGAAAAAGTGATAATCGAAGTAAAATCAAAAGTTTGAAATGAAATGCTAAAAATAGTCAAACTAGTCAAGGAAAGATAAAACAATAATACAAAAAGAAACTTAAACAACGTTAATTGTTAAAATTGCAATAAATATGAACACTTGGCAAATAAATGCTCAAAGCCTTGAAGTAAGCAAGAAGAATCACATTTTTTAGAACGACTAATATGGATCACTAACGGATCATTAGGGTATCATCATGCCACCAACGATACAACCTAAGTCACCAGTTAAGAAGGAAACTCAATATTTTAATAAAACGTCTTTGTGAGATTCAAACCCTGAACCTTATGATTATTCAGCCTTATCCCACCATCAATACGTCAATGGGCTATTATGTCCTTGACATTATATGGGCAATATATGAACAAAAGGAAGCATTTCTAGATAAAAGAAAAATTATACCAAATTCTATACCTATTGGAAAGATAAAAGATGATGTAACGATTAGATCACGTCGGATTTCTATTCCTGACAAGGCTAGGAGTTAAATTCTTAATTGAATTGTAAAATCGATGATAATGAAAAGATCATAATTGCAACAATTAGAAAATACAGGAGAAATCATAAACATGGATGAAAACTGTGCGAAAAAAGAAGTTCATATTCTCCGGAATCGTTAAAAGAATAAAATTTGGAAAATATCTAAGTGCGGAATCCTTCGTGGTACACCAAGGATCTTTTCGCTCTTCTTGGCGGTACGCAAAGAGCACAAATATCTAAAATTCTCCGGATTTCTTCGTTGTACGCCAAGCCCCGTTCAGGCCTCTTGGCGGTACACGAAGATGGGTCAACGATTAAAAGTTGCTAGAATCATCAGATTTCATGCTACAAACATACTTTCTCTTTTCACTCGAACCTACACACCCAAAATACGATTAGATTGATCTCTAAGCTTCAAAATTCAGGTTTTAATGTAGGAAAACATCAAGATCAAGCTGGGGAACAGTCCTACAACATCCGATTATCGTTTTTTAAACGTAATTCTATTGTTTTTGTTTTGATTATTGTCTAGATGATGGCTAGGAATAGATTGAAACAAAGAAATCTGAATGATAACGGTGAAATCCTTGTTTTGATCTGTTATGTTGTCCGGTTATCATGCAACTATGTTATAGATCATAATGGTTTTAGCCTATTTGATCTTGACAATGGTTATGTTTAACTTGATCATTTCTTGAAATGCTAGATCAAATCCAAGTGTTTCAAGCTAATGATAGGAAGTAGGATAATTATTGGAATAACGATATGATGTTCATGTTAACAGTCAGATTAGTATATTGAATATGATTATTAAACCTATTCCATTATGATATTCTTATTTTTCATGATATCTAAATTGATCTATAACAAGGATTGACTATTCATAGATCAGAAATCAATCAGAAACTGTTCCGGTGATATAATCAACAACAATACCTATTTGGTTAATCTGAGGACGTTCTGATTAATCCAATGCGTCATAAACTTCTTAATAGGAACCTAAATCATTATAGGTTCCCATTTTATCATACATTGTATGATATTCAGTTAAGAAAATTGATTAACGATTTAGTATCAATTTGATGACTTGACTTGCAATGTCCTCGACATTAAACGTTAAGGAAGATCGTATAAGCAAATTAAAACACAAATAACTTATAAAACTTTAACTAATGCCAAACTGAACTACAAATACATGTCTGCGTACTAACCATTGATTTCAACACTTCAGGTGAGTTTCGTACAACCTCTTTTCTTTTTACTGTTTTACAAACATCGGGGTATTATTATGAGATCTTTCTTAAACATATGATATGCTTATATAAATGTGTGCCAGCTTGGGATATCATGGGATAACCGTGGGTATCGAAGTGACATATTAGAAAGTCCTCATTCTTAGAACTGTATCTAGTGACCCATGTGGGGCCGAACGAGTGAACAATGGTAGTACTATCGGGCTTACAACCTCATTTGCTGGGAGGATTGCATCTCCCCTGGTGTGAAGGTTTGTTACCGTCTCCAATATCAACTTCAACGTGTATATGTTACAATGAGGTACATATGATTACCGTTGGGTAGTATCATATCATTCAATCGGAAAGGAACTAGATATGGTTCACATGATTATTCCAATTATGTCAATGTGTGTCATTGACTACACTCAACATATCATATTGTATAGAATCTTGTGTATGAACTCACCAGCTTTATGCTGACTTTTCAAACTTACAAATTTTTGTAGGTAGACAGTGACGACATGTGAGAAACTGCACTATCAGGCACTTGTAATTAACTAACTTAGAATGTTTAGTATGTTTTGAGTTGTGAACAGTAACTAATGGTTTGCAATAGCAACATTATCCTTGTAATATATTTTCTTTAAATAATCTTGTGTGTTGTCATACCGGTTCAAGTAAAGTTGCAGCCCATCTCTAAGACATCACTACTATGCTTCCGCAACCTTTAAAGAGTTATCAGTGACATCATTGTCACACCCCGAGCCGGCGGGCCGGATCGTGTTGCCCGTCGGGCGGAAGGTTCTCGGGGCGCGATATCGTGAGTGATAATCGTGACGATCAGATTGTTTACATAGCATCAATGTTAAGAATAACTAAAGCACAATAAGCATTAAACTAGGATTACCAAAGTTAAATTATAATATCAGTGTTTAGTAATTTAACACGGTAAACCTATCAAAAGAATCAAATGTTTCTATCTTGTATCTGTACAAGATATCAAAAGTGATTCGTATCAATAACAAAAGATGTGCTTCCAAAAGTCAACTAGGTCAACTATCTGGGCAGCCTAGTATGCAATCCAAAAGCCTTAGCCTATTCCTGTGCGTCACCTGAGAAAGCACGTGAGAAAAACAAAGTCAACACAATGGTTGGTGAGTTCATATAGTTTTAGTAATTGAAAAATAGCTTTTGTAAACCTCTTCGGTATAACCTTAACCTCATTAACAACACCTGTATCATCCAACTCGGTATGCTTATATAGGGCATACCCCTGAGTCGAGCCTACGACCTGCCTAGACGCCGTCCCACAGTTTGGGCCGATTGCATGTCTGTTGGGCCTGCCTAACGCACAGTCCGAATGAGGTGGTTCCACGAAATGGTTGCATGGCTGAACTAAGGTTCGGTCTCATGGTTCCAGCGAACCTATTAACAAGGTTCGGCTCTAGTATAGCTTTGATGGTTGTATCAGGTTCGCTTGTGGCTTTGAGGTTCGCTGACTAGAAGGTTCGCTCACATCTGGAAAGGTTCGGTTAGGGCTACTGTGCCTGGGTTCGTTGAACACCTAAAGGTTCGGCAGGGTGTACAAGGGTTCGCGAACGGAAAAGTTGCATGGGAGGGTTCGTTCAGTTGCTGGGTCAACAGGTTCGTCTCATGTGGCCGAAGGTTCGCAGCTCCCTCAAGAGGGTTCGCGAGTTATGATGTACATAGGTTCGGGACTTTGCAAGGGTTTGGCTAGGTTGGTTCCCACGAACCTGCAAGTGTGCATTACCATCCTTCATCCTCGAACCAGTGGTTTAGCTATTCCTAGCTGTGGTTTCGAGTATACCAACCCCCGAAATGATGTAGGTTCGAGAGTCAACCCCTAATGATCGGTTGGGTGTATGTGTGTTGAACAATCTAGAAAACCCTATTTCTCACAACTTTGTGGATTAATACCTCGTTTTTCAGTGGATGGATCTTCAGATCGGTTGTACTTCTAGGTAGAGAACGTTTGTAGCTTCGATTTGGCACCAAGAACACGCGATTTCATCACCAAATGAGCAAGATCTTGATGTTTGAAGATGAAGATTTTAGAGAGAGAAAAAGTGACGGTGGAGGTGGTTTAGAGAGAGAGAGAATGTGTAATAAATGAGAAAATGAACTCATTTAGGGTTTATATATCCCGTGGGTATTCGGGTTCGTTTCGGTAGCTCAGTTCGCGTTTTCGTCGCGTTTCCGGATTATTACGCTCGTGTTTTATAAATTAAATAAAAGAATTTATTTTAGGATGTTTAAAATATGGTTATTATTAGTAATTATTTTAAATATCACATTCCTTAATTTATTTACCGAAAATTATTATTTTACGCGATCCGTTAATTCCTTCACGAAATTACGTATTTAATTTAAAGTAATTTCTTTTTAATTCAATTTTTGATGAGTTTCAAAATTGTAAAACAGGAAATATTTTATTTCCTTAAATTTTATGATCGTTCGTATCGTTTTTCGTTTTCGTTCCGTCAGAACGCGTCGCCATCGCGCGTATTCGTTCGAATCGTCATTCGAACGAAGACGACGATGGTTTGGCTTTCCAACTTTTGTTTTCTACTTTTCAGTCATTAATTCAAAACGTTAAACTTTCAGATCTATTCGTACAAATCGTCACCTGTACGAATAGTTCGTCGATTTAGCATTCTGTAACAACAACGGTTATGGTGTTGTTCTGTTTATCCTCGCATACGTTTATACCTAATAGTATCAAATCAAACACATGTGTACATGTTCGGTGTTGCCTAATGTGTTTCTAGCTGTTAAACCGTGAGGTTTAAGTCAGATTGCAGACCGTTAGTATAATAGCTTTGTGTTAAGCCTCAAGTGTACATAGCATCAACATAGTTTTACGTAATGTGTACCTGAGTTACTGTGCGCTTTACTATGCAAATTACTGTTCCGGTAACGATTCCGGCACATATGTTACAATCATCATCAGGTGACGGGAGGTGGGGGTGTGACAAATGAGATTTGATACTTGGATAATGAAGAATGGTAGGTGAATGATTTTATTTTAATGAAATAGATGATATAATCATTGGAAATGTTGAATTTGGAGATGCATTAAATGTTGATACCAGGGAAAAATAACCATACTCCTTGAATGTAAAAATGATAAGCAAAGATCCATAAATGAGGTCTATCTTATATCACACCTTCAAGGTAATATAGCAAGCAATGGACTGGTAACTAAAATTGGCTATGAACCATTGATTAAGAATGAATATCTTTGAATGTATAATTCTAGAGAATATAACACCTCAATTTGGTTAGAGGTGACATGCCACATAGTAAATAAGAAATAAAATTTATTTTTTTAGCTAAAAATTCAATCTCAAAATCAAACCTATCCTTACAATGGTCAAACATAAAGGATTAGTGTCTAAAAATAAACTCCACTAAAACTTATTAATTTCAACTCTTACATGTTTGCTTCCACTCTTCACACATTCTCATGGTTCTCTTGGGTGTTTTCCATGATTATAAGAAAAACACATAAGAAAATATGGGCAAGCCAAAATTGTTCAATAACAGAAGAACAATAGTAGTAATAGAGAAGTGATAATATAGGAAACAATGCGATATAATGATATAATGGATATATACTATGAATTAGAAACGCTGAAAGGTTTAAATTAGATTAGATGGAAATACTCATTGAGCCCATATCAATAAGCACTGACAATTTCATATGCATATGTGTACTAGATGTAGTTCTTCAATTCTTGCATACCCATAAGTGAGATGGGGATATGGGCATACGCGTTGCCACTCACAAATATCCATAATAAATTCATAACTTTCTTACCATTGATGCATATGCCCATTAGTGAAACAATTAGTGCAACAACTTATCATACCAATGGTAGTATAGATACATCATGACCTAATTGATTTGCCACAAATAGAGCACATCAACGTTGCCACAATTGATGACGCATGTCCCCCATAGGTGCAGGGCTCGGATTTTGAGGTCAAATGATACAATATTTAATATTCTATGTTAATACGATGTCAATTCAAGAGGTCTCCATGATCTTGTTTGAAAAGTCAATGCAATGTTCAATAATTGATATGGAGACATACGATAATAAGTAATAGGGATCTGTCCTCTCAGATGCCTAACAATTTTAAGAGTTTAATATGATACTATAAAATTAACAAAGGGGTCCGTTTGAAAATAAATATGCTACAATAAGCGGAAGAAGAATTGGTACTTTAAACGTGTAGGTTACAAAACGTCCTCGATGTCATGGCAACCTTAATATAAGTAAATCTAATATTAATAAAAAGAATTTTATTTGTAGTGGCTTATGTGTATCCGCCTTACTTTTAGTTTTTGTCAATTAGTATATTCAATGCAGTAGATTAATACTTTGTTAATTAGAGAAGATGATTTAAAAAATATAATAAATAGTTATTAATGAAAATTTAAACAATATAAGACGATTTAATAGTGTAAGTAATAAAATAATTATATTTTTTTCTTTAAACACTAGTTTTCAAAGTTTGTTTCTTTAAACATTTTGTTTAAAAACTGTTCTTAAAAAATATATTTATAATAATTTGGTTTTTTTTTAAAAGTGTGTTTTTTAATATTAGTATATTTTTAAAGTATTAAAAAATCTTTTTTTTTAATTTCAAAATGTATTAAAAAGTATATTTAATGTTTGATATTATTATTTAGTATGAGATGAATTTCATAGAAAATAGAGACGGAAAATCAAAATTAAAGTACTTTAAAAACATGACATATGTTCCTAGAAACATATATTTATTATAATCATGGTTGTAGAAGTTGCTAGATGCTAGTTAAGCGGTGAGGTATCGCCTAAGGATTAATCGGGATTAATCGGCACTAGGCGGATTGGAATTTTAATATATAATTTTACAAATATATATTATATACATGCATCAGTATCAATAATTTAATATAATACTTCAAATAATTTTAAAAAATAAACTTAAACATATTAAGTCAAGTACTTCAAATTTCAAACTTAAACACTGAGGTTCAAAGTTTAGAAATGAATTTTGATGTTAAGTGGTTGTATTCGATATTTCAGAGACATATTAAGAATTTTAGCATTTTTGGATTGAGAAGTGTCTAAATAATCCTGAAGTTAGTCCTTTTTACCAAAAAAAAGTTAAAAGAAGTCAAAAAAATCAAAATTAAATAAAAAATCTGACTAGGCCGCCTAGCGCCTAGACACCTCCTATGCCAAAATTGACATAGTAGAGGGTCATCTAACGTCTAGGCGCCGTCTAAGCCGATTTTTACAATAGTGATTATAATAAACAGATTGGATAAAAAAATGTAAGGTTTTTCACGTGTGTGTGTTTTTTTTCTTTTTCTTTTTTCTAATTTAAAGTATCGGAAATAACTAGATTAACTTTAATTAAAAGAAAAGTTTACATTTGTAGCTTTCGTGTGTGAAAAATTAATTTTGATCCAATTACTAAAGTATCATTTTTTTCATTTTTATAATCAATCATGAGTTTAAAGAATATAAGTTATCCATACAATTGTAAGCTAATGATCCAGCTGTGTATCAGATTTTAGGAATTTTTTTTTAAAACCTTCGTATTAACTCATATATATTTTCGTACATGTATTATATAATTTAATTAAACGGGCCACGATGAAAGGAAAGAAAGAAATACACATTGATTACATGGATTTGATTTGACTTGTGTATAGGCGAACATCAAGGTAATTACAAAGGCAGTGGTTATTTACATATCCTACTTTTTTAATTCAACACCCCACTTTTTTAATTCAACGCTTCACATTTTTTTGTACGTGTCGTATACGTCTCTACGACACGTACAACACAAGTTGCAGCATTGTTTTCTGTGTGTCGTACGCCATGTACAGATCTATACGTGTCTTACGCCACGTACAGATCCCTACGTGTCGTACGACATCTGACACTTGCAACCTTAAATTCCCATATGTGATAGGTTAAATTATGTGTTGTGCTCCACGTACGGATCTGTATGTGGCGTATAGTTATTTTAAATTAAAATGACTGATTTTTATCATCTCAACATTGAAGTCTTATACGTGGAGTATAGTGTTATACGCCACCTATAAATTTACTAAATTAAAATATTTTTACACACTTTAAATTAAAAAAATTTGGTAATGTTAAATATTTACTTTTATAAATTTAAACTTTCTTTAACGTTTAATTATTTAAACATTAATAACATTTATTTTTAACGTTTGTCGTTTTTATCATTAATTTCATTAATTTAATATTATATTTGTTCTAACAAATACACGTATGATACAAACACAATGTATATACAAATTAAACAAATAAACAACCAATCAAAACTAATCACATAATATATACATAAACTGTGTTTGTACAGTACAAGGAAAAAATAAAACTACAGATCCTGCCTGGGAGATGATGATGGAAGGGGATGAGGCTCAATGTCAGCCTGCCTCGACCGCTCGATCACGCGATCGTTCAACCAGCGCAACATCTCGTTTTGCCGAGCCAGGATGTGATTGTGCTCCCTGGATAGTGCAGAAAGATCCAGCAGTATCGCCTCTAGGCGTGCCAGAAGCCTCACTATCTGGTATCTCCGCTGCGGGTGCTGCGGGACGTAGTTAGAGCCTCCGGCCCCCCCTCCACCCTCCTCATCACCCCTGGCCCCCGCCACCCTCACCATCGTGGTCCCCCTCACCACTAACACCATCACCAGCCTGTCCTACTCCCAACCACCTGTCTATGTCCATCATCTGTAGCGGGAGAGGGACCCATATCTCTCCGCGTACAAGGGAAAACCTCAGACCTATACCAGGAAAATTGCGGACGATCTTCATACCTAAAAGCGTCAGGCGATCGAGTCTGACTGGATCCACAGGATCAAACAGCTCCTCGATCGTGTCTTGGTGCAGGTGACCCAGTGTGCGGCCTATCAAGGTGATGTAGGCACCGCCATATATATGGCTCTGCGCTGCTGCAGGTGGTAATAAGTCGCAAAGTACTCGGCGAGGCAACACACGAGCTAGCAGGTACGACGTGTAATCAGGCAGTACAGGTAGAAAAGATCTTGTAAAAGCACCACTCGCGGCTTCTAACCACGTCCAACTATGGACGTGGCAATCAGCCGTGCATATATCGAATGAGAGGGTCGCGTATGCAACTAATTACTCTCGCCTTGGTGCCTATGAAGGCATCCTCGGAAATATGAAGCCACCATGCAGACAAGGTGGCATCATCAATCTCAGCAATCCCCGCTGTGTACAGCAGGGTAACAGTCTCTAGCTACCAGCACAAGCCAGAGACTACAACAAACTCGACCAACAACATCTTGTGTCGTTGGCCGAGCATAGAGAACACTATCTCTGGCACTGATGCCAAACGGTATGTGAATGTGGAGAGGAACCCCACGGTAACCTCCCTGTACGAAGGGAGGAACGTTGAATCAAACAGTCGTCTCCACGACTTCTCGTCCCCGATCCACTACTCTGCGCGGGCTCTCTCGTCGATCTCGGCTAGTATATCCCAGTCAACAGCCTTCTGGTTGCCGATCTTCATCGTCCGGAACTTCACGCACCGGTTAACAGCAATGGAGCCCGGGAGAAACTGGAGGATCATATAATCCCGTAGATCATCGCTGCCCCTCCTCCTCGGATACTGATGACATGTCTGCACGTTAAAAAAAATATAAAGTTAAAATATTTAAAAAAATTTGGACTTGTAAGCCACGTAGAACCTTGTACGTGGCGTACAGGTCCAACTCAAATGTTCTAAACAAAAGAAGAACTATACGTGGCGTATAGTTCATCGTTCAAAGTGAGTTACGAAACCTAGCCCTTTCCCGTAGCAATCTAACCCATTCTAACGGTTAAAAAGTGAGAAAAACTTACCTCTAATGTGTAAAAAGAAGATCTGAACACTCTTGGCTCAAATCCAGACGTGTATGGCTCGATATGAGGGAGAGAGGCTTGATGTGACAATTACATTAAACGCATACGTCATTGTTGTGTAGAAGCCATGCCGCCCTTGTTTGAAAATCCACGTTAAAAGAATGATTGTGATTATCACGACTTGAAAGTACTTGAGAAATCGTGAACGTGGGTGAAAACCGTGCGAGAAGCGGAGTTTCCGATTCTCCTGAATCGTAAAAACAAGAAAAAATTTCGAAGTTATTGCATTCCGGAACTCTTCACGGTACGCAAAGGCCAATTTGAGGTCCCTTGGCGGTACGCGATGAGTCCAAAATAGAAATTTTAGATTGAAGAATCACAAGCACTACAACCATGAACCAAATAGAAATTTTAGTCTCAAAACTCTGTTCTAAAGCTACCAAAACATCTGGATCGAGCTAGGGAACAATTCTACAACTCCTGATCGTTGTTTTCATCTGAAAAATCCGCCCGATCGGGTAACGATTCATTTTATCCTACTTGTTTGATAATGGTTGTAACATCACTGTATTTCAGGCACTTCATTACATAAATGGTTGTATTGTTAAAGCCTGATATGATAATTGATGATTACTATGAATTATTGGATGTTATTATCATTGGTATACATATTGAGAACATATAATAATGAGCATAAACCATGGGAAGTCTAGTTGAAAAACATTTAAACAGAACCAGAGAATTTATTGCAGTTAAATTAATATGATATGGGTTGTTGATTTGGAATTGGCAGTGGTATAGGATTCTATCACCAAAGATAGACAAGGGTATAATCATGGTCTATCGAAGAGGTGGTGGGATGGCGGCTGAAGCAGTTGCGACTGACTTCTACGTATGCCCTATACATAAACCATAGTCAAGGACACATGGTCATGGTTTATCGAAATGGTGGTGGGACGGCGGCTGGATAGGTTGCGACCTACTCCTACATATGCCCTATACATAAGCTTATTTCGGTCTATCATGGATGTGTCAGTGATATGGTTTAGTGGGGTTTGGATTGAGAAATTATAATATTTAAAGTAATAAAGTAATGAAAGCGTTATTGAAAATAACTACGCGATGGTGAGGTTACGAATATAAGTTAAACGAGAATGTTATTTCAGAAATATTAACTTAATAATGTATTCGCGTGGGTGACGATTCACACGAATATAATTATTAGGAATAATATACTGAAATGATATTCAATAAATCGTAAATCGAATCGAAATACGATACGAGCGTTGGATTCGAAAAGGTGACGATCTTTACGAATACGTACGTAGGTAATGCGTTTCGACGAGATAACGAAATAATATCTAACGATATTAAAAATAAGAAAAAGAAATTTAAAAACGTTTATTAGGAATTACAACCTAAGACGGATACGAACAATCGTTTATTTAAATAAATGAATTAAAGAAAGTAAAACGGAGTCATTTTATAAAACAACTTTAATTATAATGATTTTATTAAAACGAAACATAAGTATTTAAACGTTTTATGTTTTAAATATAATTTACGAGAAGAACCGAGCATTTTATAACTTTTAACGCGTATTAAACGAGACCGAGCACACGGGAAAGATACGGGGTATACATATGGGAAGACACAATCATTTCTTTCATTTCTCACACTCCTCTCTCTCATAAGAACTACCAATTCATCACCATCCTCTCTCTCTAACTTCTCTCTACATTATCTCCCTTAAATCTCAACCATTTGAAGAGATCTTGGTGCCAAATCGTTCATCTAACTGAGGAGAACAAGAACCCACAAAGAAATACAACATTTGGTCAACATTTAAAGGTAAATCTCGAGTTTACTTTTGTTTCTCACTCTAAAAAACAACCGGGTTACATCCTTACATTTTAAACAAATTCTATACTTGGAAAACCGTAAAACGAACTAGTATGAGTATTGGGAAAGCCATGGTCGAGCCTGCAACAGGTTGGAGCTCGAAGATGATGATGATGGACAGTTGGTTCGCGACACGGCAGGCGGCCGAACCTCCTTTGAGCTGGGCAGAAGGATAGCCGAACCTTTCTCTCAACCGAAATGATTGAGTTACTGTTGTGGAGTTGACTTCGGTCCTCCTCGGTGATTCCACTGTTGGTTGAGTTGACTGCGGTCCTACGCAGTGCATGTATTGACACTTATTCTATTTAGGAATATCGTTGGTTGAGTTGACTGAGGTCCTCCGCGATGATTCCGCCGTTGATTGAGTTGACTGAGGTCCTCCGCGGTAACTCATATTGATATGATTATGGTGAATGTAGATTACTGACTTGATGTGTTTGATTGAGAATGGTTGAATATATGTGGATGATTATTTGTGATTATTTGAATTATGTGATTGTTGTGCTTGTGTTTTTGGATTGGCAGAGTTGGGAATATCTCGCAGGTGCACTTGTGAAAATTCTTCGAAAACTATAAACTTTTATAAACATTTTGTAAACATTTCTGAAACATAAACTTATGATTACTCATCAACTACTTAGTAGTTGACACTTGATTTTATACATGTTTCAGGGAACGAAGAGAAGTAGGTAGAGCAGGGTAGCTCTACATCTTTTGGACATCATCACTTAGGATCTTGGACTTAGCTAAATTAACTGGATTTCTGAAGACTAGAGTTTAGTCAATTTAGCTAAATCTTTTGTGTAATTGGTTGTAATTAAATCATGACGAACATGATTTTTGTGTCACTACTTTATTTGATTTGATTGATATGTGATGATTTATTTTAGATGCCCACGAGCTTATGAACAATCTACATATCCCTCATGGCATTCCGACGTTTCCGCCATCGGTCGGGGTGTTACAATGGTTAGATTAGATCTTGTTTTTGAACGTAACGAAATAGTTATTATTGTTGATTGTTGCCTAGATGATGTATAGGAATGGTTATAATCGAAGGACTTGGTATGTTAACGTTTAAATCCTTGTTTTGATCCGTTATAATGTCCGATTATCATGAAGATATATCTTAGATTATAATGGTTTAAACCATATTATTGTAACAATGATTGTGATTGTCTTGATCATTCCTTGAAATGCTTGGTTAAATCCAAGTGTTTTAAACTAATGACAAGCATTAAGATAATCATTAAAATAACGATCTAATGTTTATGATAACAGTGAGATTAGTACGTTGAACATGGTTATTAAACCTATTCTAATATCACATTCTCATTTTTCATGATATCTATATGATTAATAATAAGGATTGACTATTCCCAAGCCAAAAATCTATCTAGAAACTGTTTCAGTGATATAATCAGCAACAATACCTATTTGGTTAATCTGAGAACATTCTGATTAACCTAATGAGTCATCAACCTAGAATGAGAAATCAGAATTATTATAGGTTCCCACATTTAATATCAATTTAATGACTCAAAAGGCAATGTACTTGACATTGAACGTTCATAAAGATCTAATGTGTAAGTTAAAACATAAATAACTTATTAAACATTAACTAATGCAGAATTAAACCATAACTACCAGTCTGTGCGTTATCTACTAACTTCAATATCTCAGGTGAGTTTTGTACAACCCCTTTTCTTTTTAATGTTTTACAAACATCGGGGTATTACTGTGGAACTTTTCTTGAACATATGATATGTATCACTAATATCTGTGTGATTTCATGTGAACTTGTGGTGAACTTGTAAGATTTTATGGGATTTTTCCTGTAGCTCTCTATCACAGTATCTAAAAGTCCTCATTCCTTGAACCGTATCTAGTGAACACATGTGGGGCCGAACAAGAAACAATGATAGTATTATCGGCTGACAACCCATTTACCGAGAGTTTGCAACTCCCCTTTGTGTAAATGTTTGTTACATGTTTTCAATATCAACTTAATGTTTGTGATAGACATTAAGACAATGAGGCACTAAGATATTTACCGACGGGTAGTATCTTCATAGAACAGAACAGAGTAGTCCGAAAGGAACTAAATATGGGTCCCATGGTTATCTTTGGAACTGAGTATCAATATCTTGCATATCATATCATATCGTACCATATCATATTGTGTAAAACAATCATTACGAACTCACCAGCTTTTTGCTGAACTTTCAAACTTAACTATTTTGCAGGTAGACAGTGATGATTGGTGAGATTGCACATTCAGGCAATTGTAATTAAATAACTCAGTTTGTGTAGTGTGTTAGGTTGTAAACTATAATTGTTGTCTTGTAATAACCTTACCTTTGTAATGTAATATCTTTAAGTTAATCTGTGTGTTATGATACCGGATCAAGTAGGTTGCACCTCATCTCTGAGACATCACCACTATGTTTCCGCAACCTTCTCAGAGTTATCAGTGACGTCATCAACAGGTGACGAGAGGTGGGGGTGTGACACTTGAGAGGCTCGAGAGGTGTATATGGTGGAGGTTTGGGAGGCGTTTTCCTGATCAAGTGTATTTAAAGGGATCTATACGTGTCGTATAGATCCCTACGTGGCATACAAGGTGGAGTATGGCTATACTCCACTGCCATACTCCACCCTGTACACCACGTAGGGGCCTGTACTCCACGTACCGATCCTTTTTGACCAAACAACTTATACACCACCTTGTACGCCACGTACGACTCCTTTTTGAACAAAAAACTCATACTCCACCAAGTACGTGGCGTAGAGTTCCCTACGTGGCGTACATGGTGGAGTATGGCCTGTAGTATAGCCATACTCCACCCTGTACATGACGTAGGGTACTGTACGCCACGTAAAGGCCCTTTTTAGAACAAACAACTGATACTCCACCATGTACTCCACCTATAGATCCATACGTGGCGTACAGGGTGGAGTATAGCTATACTACAAGCCATACTCCAACCTATACGCTACGTAGGGATCTATACGTGGCGTACATTTTTTTCATTTTTTTTTAATTTTTGAATTTTTGTAATGTTACGAACTTTTATTAAAAAAATTTTATCGATGATTAAATACATTTACATCTAAAATAAATCAATATAATATCTTTCTCCTTTTATATGACGTAATTATGTGAATTGTTGTATACGTTGTCTATACTTATATTCCCAAGAAGACGCGTTTGACGTATGATACTTAATCTAAATCCCATTTATTGACGGCATCGGATAATCTCCTTTCAACTTGATGTTGACACAATGATTGTTGTTAACAAATACGAACAACACGACTTGATGAGGGTTGACGGCTGCACTTTCGGGGCTTTTCCACAGCGAGAAATATGTCTGAGAGATTTGTATATTTATTAGGTGAATAATCACACCAAATCTTTTAAGTCACACCAAAAATCTGTACAAACGGAATTATGTACATGTTCGTTTTGTATGTGTCGTCAATCATCAGCACATGCGGGAACGTTCGCCGGTATGTATACGACTTCGGATGACAGAAGAAAACTTCCTCAATGACATTTATTGCAGGATAATATACATAGCCCTTAGAATGCAGTATGTTTTCCAGAACCTGCATCGGAGTAATACCTACTTTCTTTTCATTTTTTATTTTCTGTTGGATGTTGTATATGTCCCTAACTACAGGAACATTACCAGGGTTTTGTTTCTTGATAGTTGACAGTATATTGCGCGGGTCCATATGTTGTTTAGTCAGTTGTCCCACCATATTATGTTCATCTTGAGACAACATTCTTACAAATGGATACCCCTCTAGATTTGGGCTGTCCAAAAATCTCGAAGCTCGGATTCGGCTCGTAGCTCGTTCGGAAAAAGCTCGTATAAAACTCGGCTCGGATAAATCTCGTTTGTAACCAAGCCGAACCGAGCCGAGTCCGAGCCAAGGCTGGCTCGGCTCTTAGCTCGCTTGTTGCTCGGCTCGTATGCTCGGCTCGTTTGTACAACATGTTATACTAAAATATAAAACTATAGTGTTACTTTCAATAATAAATATACTTTGGTGTTATATTGTAATTATGTTAGAAAAATAAAAATAATAAAAGAATAAAAGAAAAGAGGATGGAAATACAAAATAAATCTCAATTCTCACGTGCTTCACTAATTCCTAAATCATATTCTTAATTCCTAGTTCCACATATTCACGCATCTTCTCTTATGTAAAACCGAGCCGAGTTGAGGTGATTGCAATTCAAATATTAAATTTCTTATGTAAAAACTGAGGCAAAAACGAACCGAGCCGAGTTGAGGTGAATGCAATTCAAATATTAAATTTTTACATAAAAATCGAGCCAAAAACGAGCCGAGCCGAGCCAGGCTCGGTTTAAATCCGAGCCGAGTCCGAGCTGACCCCTGGCTTGGCTCGGTTCTGCTCGTGAACACCCCTACTGTAGATGTTGAGCAGCCTCATGGTTATGCTCGTCATTTCGGACCCCTAACTGCCAAACAAGACGCTTTTCGTTGTAGACGCCAACCAGTTTAAATGGACAGCCAATTTTCTTGCTGCCGGAGCGTTTGCGCTTCGCTATGGTCTTGTGTTCGCCACTACGATAACAAACGAGCCATACCTTTTTTACAATGTCTCTCATATTTTTAGATCGAGCGGTGACTACAATTTAACCGTTGTAAACTGCTCTGCTTATCACCTAGGCAACGAGCTCATCATGAGACATAAATTCCTAAAACAGTAACAAGACTTAAAAAATATTATGTTAAAAACATTAAACTCAAGTTAGATCTAAATTATACCTGATTGGTATTCCAAAACACTTTAGCATGATGACCTTCGTCGAAATAATCATGTCCGTTGTTTTGTGGTTCTAAAAAACTACATCATTTTCTTTATGCAAACTTTCATGCATGTATGAAGGTTGACTCTCCCATCCAAATTCACGTTGGTTTTTGTAATTGTAGAAAGATTCAACGCAAGGATGCTCATTTAAATCGGGAATCCTATTCGCGTTGTATGACTGAAAGTTGGGTTCCTCGTTTAAATCAGGCAGCTCTTGAGGTCTACTTTCACCATGATAAGATTGACCGACAAAATCCTGTTCTATCTTCTTGTTTCAAAGAAGAAGTTAACGTCCCAAAATGAAATTAAGTGAATACAATAAACAACCGAAAGAATTCAAATAGAGAATGCGGATAAAGAAAAACACGAATGAATTCGAAACGTTCGTTATATATATAATTTAGGGAATCTTACGTCGTTTCAAAGGTTCTACGAGAGTTCTATTTCAAAATTTGTATACGTGTCGTATAGGTCTATACGTGGTGTATAAAGCCATTTTTAGTCTACTCTCCAGACTTTAAAACCAATGATTGTACTTTATACGCCACGTAAAGTACTCTACGTGGCGTATAACTTTTTCAGCATGTCAGGTTACATATTGTTCCTCTCATATTATTGTCCTTTGTACGCCGAGTACATCCCTCTACGTGGCGTACATCATTTCATTATTGTGCAGAGATGTCAGTACCGGTTCTACGAGGTTCTGTACGTGGCGTATAGTACTATACGTAGTGTACAACACCCAATCATTGTCTAGAATGTCAGTGCAAATGTTGTCGTACGTGGCGTAGGTGCTATACGACACGTATAAATGGTGTAAAAATATAGAATTGGGTGTGAGATTAACATAACCCATTACAAATCACCAAGGTAGTTATAAATTTTAGTGATTAGTAATTAACTTAAATCTTGAAATTGTATTTTTTGTCGAGTAGTTTGAAATAGTACGGTCTACCTACTCCTTAGGTCTTGAGTTCAATTATTTTATGAAGGTGTTCATAATTTTTTTTTCAAATTTATTTATTCATTATGTGTATATGCATATCTTATATTTATTCATTATTTGCTCATATATGTATTATATATTATTTACAGAAATATAACTTACATAGCAAAATCAAATCTTTTGGCACGGACTATATACAATTTTTCACAAAAACGTAAAATCATACAAAATCCACACAAATATGTTACAAAAATAATATAATAAATTACTCATAAAATCATTCCCACTAGCAACCAATCGATTTAATTAAAATAAAAACCTAAATCTCTAAGTAAATCTATCAAATTTAATAAAACTCAAATTTATAAGCAAAACTTTCAAATTTAATGTTCTCATCTCTGTTTAGTACTTATTAAAGAGAACAAAAAAAACCTTCTAACTAGTGGTCCAATATATTTAGTATTCATTTTTTGAACCATGTTTTTATCACTAAATATATATATAGGAGATGGTTCAAATGGTAACTCACTCCAAGTCTTTTGATTGTAATATCAACACACGTAAACAAGTCATTTCCACCCAACTACGTGCAGTGTTATGATACAAACACATCTATATATAATCATAGATTTTTACACAACCTCTGAATCATCCATGAAATAAAGAATCTAGTATGAAGGTTCAATTCAAGAATTTTACCATATAAATTCATCTCTCAATGTATTTCAACTAATCACAGCAATCAATAAACATGTAACATTTACAACTTATTTCAAGCAAAACACCAAATCAATATAATCACATGTTTATAGCCACAACTCCCCAGTTATGACTTTTTGTCAAAAATAAATGAACAACTTGTCATTATCAAGTTTTATTCTCCCTAAGATGTTCATGTCAAAACGTTTAAAGTCCATTTTCTCACCCAACCCCATCCTTTGTCCAATTCTATTCGCCGACACTTTCTTGTTGCACCGAAGAAAGCTTATGTTTAGGGTGTACGTAGAGCATATGTCCAGCCACCAACCCACCACCTCATCGATACACCATGATCATGCTTTAGTTAGTGTCTTGGGATTTAGACAATTTAATTTCCATCACCATACAATTTGTTCATAATTTTCACCCACATTAAATGTATTCATTCATTTAGGACTATACTCTACCACATGCATATACACCACCTTTCTACAATCATTTAAAAGATTTAAGACACTTCATACAATACATACTTGTGGTTTGTACGCTTGCTCCTGTATCCACCGCATACTAGATCGCGTATATATCTACACCACTTGTAGTTCATCTCGATTAGCATTTAAAATATAGATGTCTACACCACTTGTAGATCATATCATTTCGCAAATTCAAATGTAGATGTCTATACCGCTTGTAGATTATATCAATCAATATTTCAAATATAGATGTCTACACCACTTATAGATCATCATAATCAATAATTTAATTATACAACATTGATTCATAAACCATAGCTAACCGTTCAAACTACCCCAAATGCATTGCATTCATTACTAATTTAATTCCCACGTATGATGTACCCCCAAGACCACACAATTTGAACTTACAAGCAAATACCAATGCCACTCAAAAGTGGACTTACATGTAATTCCCCCTATTACACCAAGATGAACTTACCTATAAATCCCAACGCCACTCACTGGTGGTCTTACATGACAAATTCCACGCTACATAACCACGGACTTATAAATTGTCACCCAAAGGTGAATTTTGCCCAATGCTACACACCTGTGGACTTCCATAAATTTTCACCCGAAGATTAATTCTCTTTAATGCCACACACCTGTGGACTTCCATACATTTTCACCCGAATGTGAATTCTCCCCAATGCCACAAACCTATGGACTCATATACATTTTCACATGAAGGTGAATTCTCCCCAACGCCACACATCTATGGACTTACATGAAATTTCACAATACATATCACATACCACAATCATCAATTTAATAGACCAAAACAAGAGTTATGAGCCTAAAGACAACATAATATCAAACCCCAAACACCTTACCTAATATTCAATTATTCATAATCATAGTATGAGTTGATTTAGTTTAGATCATATCTGTGTCAAGAATATAATCTTATGTTGGCCAAACATAACATTATACACTTCACTTGTGTAACATCAGTGCCGGAACCGTTACCAGAACAGTGATCTCTACAGTACATGAACAGTAAAACAGGTATGAATCATACACATTTCAGTAATTTTCATATTTATATCATTTATCATTATCATGGTGAGTTGTCATAGAACAGTTTCAGAAACAATTAACAGAAACACAGTTCAGAACAATGGTTCTTGAGTCGGATAATTATCTGGCAATACAGAACCATCGTGTGATTATCTGTTTAGGATTTATTATGTACAAACGTATGTGAGATTTTATAGAACAAAACACACGAATATTGTTATGTGAATGCTAAATTGACGGGTTATTCGTATAGGTGACGATCCGTACGAATAAATCTGTAAGTTTAACGTTCTGAATGATATTCTAAAATTAGAAAACAAGATTGAAAAGTATACTTATCGTCGTGTTCGTACGGGTGACGATTCGAACGAATACGCGCGACAACTGTACATTTCGATTTAAACAGTTTATTAATATCTTAATTTTAATAAATGAGAAGATATTAGTTAATTTATTAGGAATCACAACCTGGAATAATTAAATAAATTCTATTTTATAATCGTATCGTTTTACCGCGAAAACCACGCGAAACCGACACGTTACGCGAAACCGAACGAGACCGAACAACCGGGTGTTTTTCCTAAACATTTAATGAGTCATTAAGACTCCAACCACCACCACCAAGACCCACACTTCACCTCATTTTCGTCCACCAACTTTCTCTCTCTAGAAACCGTTTCTCCAACTTCTCTCTAGAAGATCTCACTCGATTCAAGTCGGATTCAAGTCATTTCTGTGCCACTACGATCCTCTCATTGTGTAGATTCCAGAAGTACAAGCATTTCGAGGTTCTATCCACAAGATCTAAGGTAAATAACCATTTTTAAATTCGGTTTTTATAGGGTTTTCACGAATCTTGTGGTTTCGCGATTATAATCGAGTTTGGGCACTAGATAACCTTGGAATAAATCATATTTAGCACCTAGGATGTTCTAGAAATCGAGTTGTAACAGATTGGAACTAGAGAAGGGAAGAAGTTACAGGTTCGTGGGGCTAAGGAGCTGGTTGGTGATGCAGGTTCGCTGGCCGAACCCTACGCGAACCCACAATGCAGCCGAACCCTGCAACCTTCTGGGAGCCGAACCCTGTGTAGCCTGCAACGAACCCTGCTCCTTTCTGCAACGAACCCTGCCCCCAACTGATCACCGAACCTATTACCCACGAACCCTCCTTGGACGAACCCTAGAAGACGAACCTGCATGCATGGCGAACCTTTACTTGCTAACCGAACCATAGGGTGACGAACCATGGGCAAACGAACCTTTATGTTAAAGCCGAACCCTACATCAGCCGAATCTACGCCTTGCACACGAACCCTGATGACCACGAACCAATGTGTTGGGCGAACCTTGTAGCAGCAAACCCTACACGAACCTAACTTTGAACAGCCGAACCTTAGAATTATGACCATAGGTTCGCTGCCCTAGATACCATCCCGAACCTAAAGGTGGTTTAATTGGATTAATATGGATCTAGGATCAACAAAAACTAGTGTTAGCAAGCTAAGAAATGAGTTGTTGGCCATTCACCTAAGTATCTAACAAGGATTGGGTTCCATAAGTTACATGCATGCATAAACATTTTGTGTGTGCATGGGTTAGGGATACCCATAACAAAACAATAATTAACATACAATAATAACTCCACGTGAGTTGTTACCGGACATAAGATGGATTCATAACCAAATAACATTTTCATGGGATCACGAGAATCAAAGGTTCAAGTCTAGAAACCAAATAGAAATCAAAGAAGTTCAATTGGGCCTAAGTGGGCCCAATGGGGCTTAGTGAAGCCCATCATGTATTAAATGATGACGTAAATCATGTAATGATATTTTGATAAAATAAAAGCATTATAAATTTATAAAAGTTGGTTTAATAAATTCTAAAGTTTTGTTTAAATTGAAATATGAATAATATATGATATTGATTTCTTTTAAGTTTATTTAGTTATAAAAGTTAAGTGTAATGTTTGGTTTAAAGACTTATTGTGATTTAAATTGTTGGGATTTGATCATAAAGAGACAATATAATTGTCTGGATTTGTTCTAAAAACAAAGGAAACTCTGCCGAAATTTTCTAAAATATAAAAGTAAGATATTATAACTGACCATGGGAAGTGGGATCATAAGAAGGGTAATTAAGATAGATTAGATCATAGATACATTTAGCACTAGGACACTTAGTTGCACACACAACAAGACTCAAACCTTAGGCACAACGACTACTACGCGTACTTATTATATTCGAATTCTTATAAAATAACTCAGGAACCGAAGAAACTTAGCTTACATACAGGAGCGCGCATTTGTGTTAGATCAAATTACATAGCAACACAGGTGAGTTCATTGCCCCTTTTCTAACATTTTGTTTTAAAACGCGGGGCTGAGAAGCATGCGTAAACTGTTTATTTAAATTGTTTACTTGAATGCTTTTAAATTATATGTTTTACATATATATAAATGTTATCCTAGATCATGTCTAGGAAGATTTTATGCAGGTTATTAACTGATTTACTTATATATTAAGTGAATAATCAAGTTAAACTAAACTTTTCAATAAGTCAAAACATTTCAAACAAATCAAACTAGACATTTTGACAAAACAAGTGGGTGAATTCAAGGGATCAAAACAAACATTTTGACAAATCAAGTGGGTGAATTCAAGGAATCAAATCAAACATTTTGACAAAACAAGTGTGGGATATCAAGACATCAATAAAACAATCTTTGCAAAGACAACAATCAATGTTCTACAAACCAAGTGTTTGTTGAACAATGAATCAAGTGTACAACCGATCAATGAATCTTGTATTCTATGATCAACACATCAAGTACATCTTGTGACAGAATCAGACGATCATTAAATCATTTTTTAAGGGAAAGTCTGGGAAATATCAGAGATAGCATACGCCAAAAACATTGACGAAACATAAAATCCTGCATTTCAAGAAGTCCTAGCTAGACCGTTTGACTTGTAGGTCGTATGTTTGAGGATATTTACAGTTTCCCTAACTACTAAGTACCTAGATTGACAGACTAGTCTACTCGAGTATGACCATAGGCCCCAATCATAAGGACTTAGATTTTATTAAATGTTTATTTACTTGTTTAATTAAGCATTTATAACTGTTTATACAATTGTGTGGTTGATCATATTATGTGATGAACATATGGAATCAACAGTGGATTTCAAATGATTGTAATTACAGGGACGACAAACAGAAGAGTTATGGGTAAATGGTAGGGTAAAAAAATGCCTAATTATCATTAACAACAATGTCCTATGCGGATTAGTATGTGGTGGGATGGCGTCTGGGCGGGGTTGTAGCCTCGACTCAGGGGTATGCCCTATACATAAGCATACCGATCTGGATGATACATGTGGAGTTAATGAGGTTAGGGTCTTTACCAAAGGAGGTTTTCAAATGATTTTCAAATCATGTTCAAATCATTTTCAAATCATTTTCAAATACTAAACTATATGAACTCACCAACCATGTGTTGACCTTTATTTTTGCATGACTTCTCAGGTGACGAACAGGTCAATTAGGAAGTCATTTCTTTTGGACTAGGACTTCAGATAGAAGACTTAGTATTTTGGACCTGCATACTTTTGAAGACATCATATACAATTTATTTTGTATATCTTGTGTAAATACAAGATAGTTATTTTATGATGTTTACAATAGATTTACATTGTTAAATTATAAACAATACTGATGTAATTTAACTTTGTAATTCTATTTTATTTAGCATTTCTCATTTATATCATGTGCAATGTAAACAATCTGATCACTTCTGATTATCACTCCCGATATCGCGCCCCGGGAACCTTCCGCCCGACGGGGACTCCGATCCTACCCCGCCGGCTCGGGGTGTGACAACTTGTCCAATTCCTTAACTTCATCTCTCCATATTATAACTAAGAATGTCGGTTTAGCAAACAAATTGACACCAAGCACCATTAAACATATATAATTAAGGTAACACACCACAAACTTGTTACCTTAAACCCCTGTCTTCGTGATCAGATCTCGGATCGAACGTTATTCTCCATATCAAAAGCACAACGATTTGAGTTCAAGTGTTTGTGACGCACTTGAATCCCTCAAAACATTAGCTCTAATGCCAACTTGTAAGCCCCAAAATTCTCACACGTGTGACACGTGTTTAAAACACCCTCAGAATTAGGTAGAAAAAAAATTAAACATGAATTTTTAAATAACAAACATAACCCAACCCATCACCAAAACATTACAAATATGTTAATTGTAATCACACTCAACGTCATTTACAACCGTTCACAAAAAGTTGGGTTTTCAACCAAAAACGTGCTCAATCCGAGCCTTCGCAAGATATCCAATCACAGTCGCCTTCACCCTTTACGTTCAACTGAAAAACACCACGTTGAAATCACCGTTAATTTGCTAAAACTAAGTTAGATCACCCCCACTATTTCCCGATATCCAATCACAGTCGCCTTCACCCTTTACATTCAACTGAAAAACACCACGTTTAAATCACCGTTAGTTCGTTAAAACTAAGTGAGATCATCCAACTATTTTCCCAAGTGTATCCCATAACACCATATGGATACAATAATAATGTCCCAAATATAATTTGATAACATTATTCAACCCGAACACAAAATGATTTACTAACAGGTTGTATTCACCCAAAACCTTTAAATTTCCCGTTCATGCCCAAACCAATTGGATTTAACCACGAAATACACGGCTAAACTCAAATAGGTCAACTCATGACCATTTTTGAGCTACAGATGGAACCCGTGCATGTTCGAGGGAACATGGCCATGTCAGAAGGTTTCCAGAATCTGGTGTGCAGATGTGACATGGGTGTGTTCTAGGGGACATGACCATGTTAAAACTCCTTCCATATATATATATATATATATTTCTTTGTTCTTTCCCCTCATACCTTTTCACCAAGGATTTCAAGTTTTACAAACACTACAATATATTCAACAACTGAAATTCATATTCATGGCACTTTAAAACACCAATAAAATGTTAGAACACAAAAATCACCAAATACAAGTCAAAATAATTCACCATGTCATTGAGACTTCCTTTTTCACCAATGATTCTAAAGGTAGGTAATCACACCACTTGTGATGTACCTAAACTCCATAAATTCACCTTGGGAGGTTCATACCACTTGTGAATCAACCCAATTAACATTTACACCTCATGTGAATTGTTTGACCATTTTCAGTCAAACTTCAAATAAGAAGTTCACACACCTTGTGAATCATTCTTATTTCACCACACCACTTATAAATATACGACTTTACAATAACTAAGCAAATATAATGCCTATTGCATTTTATTATCAAACAACAAATATCCAAACACCAATTCACCCAATTCAATATTACATGTATATTTGTTTGACCATTTTCAGTCAAACTTCAAATAAGAAGTTCACACACCTTTTGAATCATTCTTATTACTCCACATCAAATGTAAACACGCTACATAACAATAACTAAGAAAATATAACACCTGTTGCATGCTATTGTCCAACAACCTCTACATGCACACCCATTCATACAACAATCACTATGATATGTAAACCTGTGAATCATTAACCAAATTCAACAAAAAATTCAATTAAAGGTTCACACCACTTGTGAATCCTTCAAAGTCAATAGTAACTAAATAAATTATTTCCAATTGCATATTATTGAAAATTGTGACACCCGGCAATTTCAGGTAAATTGCGACTCTTACATATTTTACATTTCACATTCATACTTGTTGCATTTCATTTAATTATGTTTAATTAGATGAGTCAAACACAAACAACTGCGAAACAATAATTCGAGGAACTATCGAATCGTACATTGCACATTGGTCGTGGAAACCAAGTGTGGCAAACACAAACGCAAAAAAATAATTAGGGGAATTATTGTATTGTGCATTACATGTTGATTATGTACTAGTAGGAAACCCGCGCGATGCGGCGGCGATGACCAATTTTCAAATCGTTAACTGTAACACCATACATTTAAAAAAGTTATTATGAAGGATGTAGACTTATGATCTCGTATTTTTAAAAAAAATTCGGCATGACCCATCTTGAAAAAGCAATTTCCTTACGAAATAAACCTGTTCAAATCAATTTTTATATAATAAGTGAACTACTATCAAAGCCTAATAACTATGATCTAACTCAGTCTCAGGATCATAAAAATACAATTGTAAGTACCTAGGTGTTCCATCCCTCGAAAGTAACTGGTCGATTTTGTGATATATTCCTTTATGTGCACGAAAAGTATATACACCATCTCTCATATTGGTCATTGTATTATCCAATGTCACACCCATTGAGGTGAAAGAAAAATTGGTGTTATAAGCACGTATGTTTTGCCTAAACAATTTTCCAATTTCATCTTGGGACGTAAAAAGCTGGTACAATTCATTCGAAATTTGTGAATTTGCTAACATTGTTTTCCCACTCATACAACAAAAGGTAGCAAATTCAAAAGCAAATAACTTTGCTCCACAATGAGGACACGGACTCCTTTCCTTTAAGACACGATGGTCTCTAGGTATACCATCAAAAACAAATTTATATGGATCCTCTTCTATGTTTTCATCTTGGATGGATGGTTGATTAATAACTTCAGAAAATTGAGGCAATAGAGTACACGGTTGAATTCGAATACCTATGAAATTTGTTGTGTTAAGTAAAATCTTAAAAGATGTTAAAGTTTAACAAAGAAAGTAATGTTAAATAAATAAAAACCTCGCGATATTTCCGGCATGACCTCGTCAATCACAGATAGGAGTGTGGTTGTCGGCGTACTATCATCCGTTGGAGTTTGTGTAATTAGAATCCCATTCGAACTACATGACACATAATCTTTTGTCACTTGAGTCATTTGATTAATAATATTGGTTTGTAAAGTTCTTAATGGTAGTCTTTCTATTGAAGATATTAATATATCACTTTGAGAGACGTCATGAGCACGAACTTTTGGTACTTTGTTATTCTCTTTGCGTGAAGCATAATATCGTCTATTATATTCTTTTCTTTTTTCAACTGAAGCAGATGCAGTAGAGGCATATACATCATTCTCTTTGTGTGAAGCATAATATCGGGTATTATACTCTTTTTGCTTTTCAGCTGACGTAGATGTACGCGAGGTAGATACATAATTACGATCTTTTGGTTGTTCATTTGTCATTGTAAATTGATAAATACCTTGTAAATTAAATAAAAAAAGACTAATGATAGTTAATCAAGATCAAAAAGTATCATTACAAGAACAATACATGATACATACACTAATGAGAATATTAACTAAAATCAAACAAAAAACTTGGTAAAACAACAGTCTCTACAAATACTACATCTTTAAAATCATTCGAATGGAATAAAAAGAAACAAAAGTTTCTCAATTTATTAGTTTGAGCAGTTAAATTCCTTACTGTTGGAAAATAAGGACTGACGAAGCAAAACCACCTTTCAAATAATCTTTGTAATAAATGTTGCAGGACACTAGCTTCCGAAGACAAGTCTTCAGAAGAACCTTCGGAAGAGACAAATAAAAGCCAATTGCTTCCGAAGACAAATAAAAAGACACTAGCTTCCGAAGACAAGTCTTCAGAAGAACCTTCGGAAGACATGAATAAAAGACAACTGCTTCCGAAGACAAATAAAAGAAAAATGCTTCCGAAGACAATACTTCAGAAGTTGCTTCGGAAGACTCTATCTGAAGACAAACCTCAGTAGACACTATCAGAAGAGAACACTTGCTTCCGAAGAATAAAAGTCATTTACTTTGGAAGACTTCCAAAGACATTCGCATCGGAAGAAAAACAATATTTCAGAAGACATATGTTTCTTCTGATGAAAGAATAAATGTAACCTGCTTTTGGATAACTGTCTACATTAGATAGTTTTCTATAAAGAGCTTCCGAATGAATAATGTATTAGCATCAGTACAAAAGTCTGAACTAAGATCTTTAAAGATCCTATGTTGACTTTACGCTTGTACTATTCTGATGCTACAGTGTCTGTAATAGTGTCATCAGTCTTATCTGTTTGTCTTCTTCTTGTATTTGTCCTGAAACATTAAATGTCGGGGCTATTTATACCCCAACATCTACTGAATAAACATAACACAGAACAACACTTTTCTGAATCTTCTTTGTGTTGCCCTACTGTTTTCTCTTCTTCTAATTTATGAAAACTAAACACTAAAATAACAAAAGAGCAAAACTCAAGAGGGAGCAAAACACCAAAAGCTTTGTCTAAGCTCTTGATCCTGGTTAAGTTAGTCTCTCCTCAGCTCACCAGTTTTCTACAATTGGTATCAGAGCGTGGTTTCTTAGTCTTGGTTTAACCATCAAGGCTAAAATTCAAAGCTCGCTTTAATATCTGTGTTTAGTTTTCTGTTATCATCTTCTTTTCAAAATCTGCTAAAGATTGATTTTTGAAACTTTAAAGTGTTCAAAAATCCTTCAACCAAACTATCTTGAGTACTCACTATTGATTTACTCAAAACGGTTTAAATAAATGGCAGAAAAATTCACCTTAGACCCGCATAACACTGGTTCTGCCACGAAGCCACCAATTCTGGTTAGGCATCAATATAATATTTGGCAGAGACGGATGTTACATTTCCTGTCAAATAATCATACAGGATGTTGGAAGTCTGTCATGTTCGGACCTCATAAACCAATGGTCTTGGACACAGAGACTGGAGATGATGTCCCTAAGGATCCCCGAAACTATACTGAAGAAGACTTTCATAAATTGGAGCTTGATGCCAAGGCACATGCTCAGCTGGCCATGGCCCTTCCGAATGAAATCTATTCGGGTCTTCTTCACCATGAGTCTGCTAAGGACTTATGGGATGCTCTAAAAGAGCAATTCGGTGGTACTGATGATGTTGTAGCCAATACTAGAGAGATATTGGCTCAACAATATGAGACATTCTCCCAACTAAATAATGAGTCACTGACTCAGCAATTTGAAAGGTTCCATTCTCTCTTAAGTGAACTAAAATTAGCTGGTCAAGTGTATCCTCCTGTCTCAGTTCTAAATCGATTTTTAAGATCTCTCCCTGAAAAATGGGAAACTTACTCTATAGTCATGAGATCTTCACCAGATTTTGGTAAACTCTCACTTACCCAACTTCATGGTAAGTTACTCACTTTTGAGCGAGAGATTGACCAGAAAAGAAAACTAATAAAATCTGGAAAATCAACTGAAGAGTATGTTCAAGGGAACACTGCTCTCCTTAGTCATAACTCTGTGATAAATGATCAGGGTTATGATGAACATATTGACATAACTACTGGTATCACCTCTTCATTCTCTTCATGTGATGACCACTCTCTCCCCTCTGACCATCCTTGTTTTATCATGGATGATCTTCATCAAGTTGCAAGTGATGACTTGGAAGAGATGGATATTCTCCATCAACTGGCTCTCTTGAGCATAAGAACTAACAAGTTCTACAAGAGGACAGGAAGAAAATTTCCTGTTATCCATGGAAAAACCAGGATTGGTCTAAATAAGGCTACTGTCCAATGTTATGGATGTCATGGCACTGGACATTTTGCCAAGGAATGCACTAATGTTTCCAACTCTAACCCTTCTTCTTATGTGCCCTATCCAAACATACCTTCACACACCTCTTCAACACCACATTCATCCACCTTTTCTTCTTTCAGAAGGTCCAATAATCCTCAAGAATCAGCACACATTGCACAAAACTCTTCTAACAATGTGCAATATGTACAAACTGCAAATGGAAACATGTATCAACTTACTCCTGCCTCACTTCAAGTTGTTACAGCTCCTTCTTCACAAATAAATGCTCCCGGACATGCTGTCAAATCTTCATCATCTGATCAACAGGCTCTTTTCTCTCAAGAGTACATAGACTGGAGCAGCTTGCCTGAAGATGTTGGCCATGCCCTCATCACTTTTGAACCAACAAATTTTGCTCTTATGGCTGTTGGTGAAGATTCTTGCTCTTCTGATCAACCTGAAGCAGATATTTCTAATGCTCAGGTATCCTCTTCCACCTTAGAAAAATTATGTTCCAATGCTTGCATAGAGGCTTTTGCAAAAATAAAGAAAGCCAATATGTTGCTTCAAAAGCAAAATCAGGATTTGGAACAACTTCTGGACAATAAAAATTCTGAAATGGAAAAATTAATAAAAATAAAAGATAATGAACTATGTGCCTTGAAAACTGAGAAAATCAATTTACAAGCATCTTTTGATCTACAAAGAGAAAAATATTATGCTTGTAAAGATGAACTATCTCAAACTCAAGTAAGCTGTGAAAAGTGGGTTGAATCTTGCAAAGGATTCAAGATGCTTTTACAAAAGCAAGTTCACAGCAAGGCAAGATTTGGAATTGGGTATAATCATACTGCTCAACCAGATGATTATACACCCATTGATAATAATAAGGAAGAAACTACTCCTGAACCTGTTTCACCAACCTTTCTTCCTGATGAAATTCCTTCAATAACAGATACTCCTTCGTTGGTGTATCAGCCAAACTATTTCTCTAAGTTTGTATATCCCGCTAATACAAATCTGACAAGAATAGAAAAATCTCAGTTGAACTCAGTTCAACACAATAACTCTTCAGAACAAAGTGAGATTGCTCCTGATATGAGCCCTACTCCTTGTTCAGAAGAAACAATAAAGTCTGGATTCACTTCTAATATCAAGTCAAATCTTGATAAAGGAAAAGAACCTATGATAAATATCCAGTTTCCTCCTTCTCATCCTCATCCTCCTTATCCCACAATGAAAGCAAACAGACCTTTCATCCCAAATTATTCCTCTCTTTCCCCAGCCTGCTTAAAATGTTTTAAGTACAATCATGCTACTAAAAACTGCAGAACAAAAACACCTTTGGAGAAAGCTAGGATAAAGGCAAATAAGTTGAAAGCTGATCATACTTCTTCATCTAAAGGGAACCTCCCTAATAAGATGAAGAAAGTAAGAACAGCAAGTAACAAATCTGTTGGGACACATCCTCATTCTTCCTCTATCTTACCCTCTTCCTTGAGAACTAACTCCAAACCTTCCATTTTGGGAACACCACCTCCTTACTCTACGGTGAACCCAGTTTCTTGCTCTAATAATGGTGCTAACTCTTCTCTCGTGGATTCTCAAATCAATCTTCTCCAACAAAATCAGCAACAACTGCTGTTAATGATGCAGAAATTGATGAAAGATACACAACAAAATAAACCAAACAAATAAATAAAATAAAATACCCCATGTCTAATCTTTTGTACATAATTCTCATGTGCAGAAATCCTCTTCAAACCAAAATCATCTCTGGTATGTGGATAGTGGAGGATCTAGGCACATGACTGGATGCAGATCCATTCTAAATGACTTCATTCCAAATAATGGTGGATCTGTTTCTTTCGGAAATAATGCAAAAGGTTGGATAGTGGGATCCGGTTCTGTCTCAGGAGGAAATTTGAAATTTAAAGATGTTAGCTTAGTTGAAAACCTCAAGTTTAATCTCTTGAGTGTTTCTCAACTAGCTGACAAAAATTTTAATTCATTTTTCACTAAAGACAGTTGCAAAATTCTTTCTCCAGAAATAAACTCAAAAATAAAGGTCTTGATTGATCAACACACTTTGCTAACGGCTAAAAGAAGTGGAAACGTCTATATTGTAGACATGACTACTGATTCTCAAACATCTTCTCCTACATGTTTGATAGCCAAAGCATCATCTTCTGAAACCACTCTCTGGCATAGGAGACTCAGTCACCTTAATCACCAAACTCTTCATAAGCTTTCCACCCTTTCCTTAGTAAGAGGATTGCCTTCTAAAGAATTTCATTTTGAAGGTCAATGTGAATCTTGCTTAAAGGGAAAGCAACATAAAACTTCACATAAGTCTATTGAGGAATCCAAAACAACTAACTGTCTTAATCTGCTTCATATGGATCTATTTGGTCCAGTGAAGGTAGCTAGTTTGGCAAGAAAAAGATATTGTCTAGTTGTTGTAGATGATTACTCAAGATTTTGCTGGACCTTCTTCCTTTTCAGCAAAGATGAGACTTCTGATAAAATAATTGCTCTTGTCACTCATCTTGAAAGACAATTCAGTCTTCCTGTTAAAATGATAAGGAGTGACAATGGCACAGAATTCAAAAATCAAGTTCTTGATAAATTTTGTATTTCTAAAGGAATCCTTAAACAATATAGTGCTCCTAGAACTCCTGCTCAAAATGGAGTTGTAGAAAGAAAGAACAGGACACTGATTGAAGCTGCAAGAACCATGCTTGCAGACTCAGGATTACCTTTATCATTCTGGGCTGAGGCAGTAAACACTGCTTGTTATGTATTGAACAGAGTTCACATTGTAAAAAGACATAACAAGACTGCCTATGAAATTCTGTATAAAATAAAGCCTCTCATTTCCTTCTTCAAAGTCTTTGGATGTCCGTGTTTTATCCTAAATACAAAAGACTCTTTGTCCAAATTTGCTGCTAAAGTTGATTCTGGATACTTTGTTGGATATTCTCAGACTTCTAAAGCATATCGAGCTTTCAATCTCAGAACAAAAATAATTGAGGAATCTATTGATGTAAAATTCAATGAATTAGCATCAACCTCATCCTTTCCTTCTGCACCTGATGATCTTTTTGATCTTGAAAGCTTCTCATTCATCCCTTCCATCCCCTCTTCTTCTCCTTCATCA
The DNA here is from genome assembly GCA_009363875.1 of Mikania micrantha. Classification (NCBI taxonomy): domain Eukaryota; kingdom Viridiplantae; phylum Streptophyta; class Magnoliopsida; order Asterales; family Asteraceae; genus Mikania; species Mikania micrantha. The sequence goes on from CM018691.1 coordinate 105,792,740, forward strand.
GAATCATGTCAAACTTCTGAAGATCTATCTTCTATTGAGGACGATTCTGTTTCAAAGTTCTTCACTTCTTTTCCATCTCATCAAATAAATTCTCAAGAAGCAAATTCTCAAAACCAAGACGATATACCATCTACTCCTCCATCTCCTGTCTTGGATAATGCATCCATAGATGTTCCTGATCACATTCCAAACTCTCTGACCCCCATCGAAAACTTATCTTATTCCGATGCTGCCTCCTCAAATAACTGTTTGGACATCATTCCTTTCAACAAAAATCATCCTCTAGAACAAATCTTAGGTGATCTAAGTAAAGGAGTTCAAACAAGAAGCCAGATTTCAAACTTTTGTCTTCATGCAGCCTTTCTATCCTAAATTGAGCCGTCTAAATATCAGGAGGCTCTTAAAGACAATAATTGGGTAGAGGCAATGCAAGATGAACTGTTGCAGTTCAAAAGGAAAAATGTTTGGACTCTATGTCCCTTGCCCGATGGAAAATATCCCATCGAAACCAGATGGGTATTCAGAAATAAAACAGATGACAGAGGCATTATAATAAAAAATAAGGCCAGGTTAGTTGTGCAAGGTTACTGTCAAGAGGAAGGTATTGACTATGATGAGACTTTTGCTCCTGTGGCAAGATTGGAAGCCATTAGACTCTTCCTAGCATTTGCCATCTCACATAACATAAAGGTATACCAGATGGACATAAAGAGTGCTTTCCTGTATGGGACAATAAAAGAGGAAGTCTATGTTTGTCAACCACCAGGATTTGATGATGTTCATCATCCTGATTGGGTGTACAAACTAGACAAAGCACTTTATGGCCTAAAACAAGCTCCAAGAGCATGGTATGACACTCTCTCTCAATTCATTCTTTCTAATAATTTCTCACAGGGAACCATTGATAAGACTTTGTTCATAAAAAGGGTAGATAAGGAACTCTTGTTAGTCCAAATTTATGTTGATGACATCATTTTTGGATCAACAAAACAGTCCATGTGTGAACAATTCTCTAAATTAATGTCTTCTAAGTTTGAAATGAGTGCTTTAAGTGAACTAAAAACATTTTTAGGACTTCAAGTCAAACAAACCCCACACGGGACTTTCATTCATCAATCTAAATATGTAAAAGATCTTCTTAATAAATTTGATATGAATGATTGCAAAATAATTTCTACTCCCATGGCAACAAGTCCTGGCATATGTTCAGACGACAATGGTGAACCTGTAGATCAAACTCTCTACAGGTGCATGATTGGTTCTCTGATGTATCTTACTGCATCAAGGCCAGACATCATGTATGCAACATGTGTCTGTGCAAGATATCAATCTGCTCCCAAACAATCTCATCTTTCATTTGTGAAGAGGATACTCAGATATCTTAAAGGTACTCCTGTACTAGGTATTTGGTATCCTGCTAATCAAATTTGCAAGCTTGTTGGTTTTACAGATAGTGATTATGTTGGCTGCACGCTCACCAGAAAGTCTACTTCAGGAGGTTGTCAGTTCTTTGCAGGTTGCTTAGTGTCATGGCAAAGCAAGAAGCAAACATCAGTGTCAAATTCAACTGCTGAAGCTGAATACATTCCAGCAGCCCATTGCACTGCCCAAATTCTTTGGTTACAATATCAACATCTAGATTTTGGAATAACTGAACTAAAAACACCTCTTCTGATAGACAGCGAAGCTGCCAAAAACATAATAAAAAATCCTGTCTATCATTCTAAAACGAAACACATTGAAATAAGGCATCACTTCATTAGAGACTGTTTTGAAAAAGGACTAATAGTTCCAGAACATGTCTCTACAAGTGATCAAATAGCTGACATATTTACCAAGCCCTTAGACTCCACAACTTTCTCTAAGTTTGTAGCAAAACTAGGCATGATAAATATGAGTTAATAAACATTAAAGGATAATTTTTTTAATTATCCAAACAATGGATATTGGATACACAGATAGGATCAGTGGCTATATAATCACTGCTTCATATCTATCTGATGTTTAAACTTTCCATTGTTACATTCCTCTTCTTCCGATGTCTTTTCTTCCGAAGATATCCTCTTCTTCTATTTTCTTCTTCCGATAACTTTCATAAGTTTATTTAACTTGTGTCTAAAATAAGATTCTTCCGATTCTGCAATAAAAATCTTGAGCTTTGCATTTGATGTGACAGTTGTCAATCTTTCTGATAGACCCGAGTCTCAATACTGACTCTCACGGCTCAAGAAGATTATTACCGCCATTTTCTTTTAACCAATAATCTTCTCGGATTACTTCCCTTATTTATCATCTTCTTCTCCATAATTCTACTTAAACCCTATTCCTTCTCTGGTTTTTCAAGAAACTCTTCTTCCTCTTGAAGACTCTAAGAAATGCTCATGGTTACGGATGATAAATTGTCAGGCATGTCGTCTGGCACGAAGCACTTATGCTTACCTTGTCGCAAGCTTCATGCTTATGATAATGGCTTAACGGCTTCGGACCAGGCTTCATTCCTCACAAAATTTCGTCTATACTTTTCGGATGTGCATGAACATGTCTTCTTGACCAAATGTGTAAGTCTCAACCTCTCTCTCTTATTCTAACTCAGTTTTGTAATTTCATACTTAATCATGAACTTTTTAGGTTAACCTGAAAAACTTGATTATGTAGAAGTCAGTCCTGTTGATATTTACAGGCAACTATTTCAAATAACATCTGTTTGATAACCTGGTATATCATCCCAAATGTTCATAAGTTCCGGCTATGCTTTCAGTTTGTCTCTTTGATCTTCATAATATTATGACGGACTTGACTAACTGATGTTCAACATGATGGATGATACTAAAGAAACACCCATCTTTAGTAAACCCACATCCACCCTTCTTCCACACCTAAATTAGGTACTGGCCATAAAATACTTCTCCAAAACCCTCCAAGCCTAATAAACCCAAAAGAATCTGTTCAGGAAGATGAGATCCCTGAACATGATTGTGTTCCCACTGAACACATGGATACATCTGTTTCATCCTCACAGATATATCAAGCATCTCTTCCCATCCTGCTCCTCATTCATCCTCTTCACAGGATGATGTTGTATTCCTAAGGGAACCCTAACTAACCATTGAAATGTCCGTTGACTTTCAGTTGGTCGTCCTCTCTCCCAGGGACAACTCTGTTTCTAAAAGCCCCCCCACTATCCATCAACATTTCTCTACCCTATAAAAGAGGATGAGATCCGGTCGTCAAGTCCATCTTGACTTCCTGATCATATATCAGGAGCATCCATTTCATATGCAAATCCAATGGCTTTTCATTTGAATGGATTAGGCAATAAGACTCCTGGTATGGCAACAGCCAATGAAGTTTTTCTTTAAACTAAGGCTAGGAAATCCCCAGAACCAAGAAAAAGGGGTTTATGACATCTCTGAGATGGACTCAGGTCATAATAAAACTGACTCTCTAGTCAGGGATTCGGATGACATCTACAAAATGATGGACGGATCAGTTCTTCACATTATGGAATTAACGGATATCTTTAGTCCTGTAATCCAAATCCAACCCCATGCAGGCACCTTCATTTGAAGGTTTTCTAATCTTCTCAACCACCTTCACTACTACTACTCTTCCTCCACTGCCTTTCAAGGAGCATTTCTCCCACCTCTCTCTGCCTTTCTTTCTTCCCTGCCTTGTCTCCGGCTGATTAAGCCAAAAAGAGGGAGATAATCCATAAACCATTCTCAAAAGGTGGTTAACGCTTAAATAAACAAAAGAATCCTAGCTCTGATAAACAAAGAAGCCTTTGCTTTACTGAGACCCATTTGAACCATTCTCATGATTCTTTCCCCACTGAGTCTGATGTTCTAGAAATTGATTGGGATCTAACATTAAGTGGTTTTGGCTTCATCAGTCCAGAGGGAGATTGTTGGAAAATAAGGACTGACGAAGCAAAACCACCTTTCAAATAATCTTTGTAATAAATGTTGCAGGACACTAGCTTCCGAAGACAAGTCTTCAGAAGAACCTTCGGAAGAGACAAATAAAAGCCAATTGCTTCCGAAGACAAATAAAAAGACACTAGCTTCCGAAGACAAGTCTTCAGAAGAACCTTCGGAAGACATGAATAAAAGACAACTGCTTCCGAAGACAAATAAAAGAAAAATGCTTCCGAAGACAATACTTCAGAAGTTGCTTCGGAAGACTCTATCTGAAGACAAACCTCAGAAGACACTATCAGAAGAGAACACTTGCTTCCGAAGAATAAAAGTCATTTACTTTGGAAGACTTCCAAAGACATCTGCCTCGGAAGAAAAACAATATTTCAGAAGACATATGTTTCTTCTGATGAAAGAATAAATGTAACCTGCTTTTGGATAACTGTCTACATTAGATAGTTTTCTATAAAGAGCTTCCGAATGAATAATGTATTAGCATCAGTACAAAAGTCTGAACTAAGATCTTTAAAGATCCTATGTTGACTTTACGCTTGTACTATTCTGATGCTACAGTGTCTGTAATAGTGTCATCAGTCTTATCTGTTTGTCTTCTTCTTGTATTTGTCCTGAAACATTAAATGTCGGGGCTATTTATACCCCAACATCTACTGAATAAACATAACACAGAACAACACTTTTCTGAATCTTCTTTGTGTTGCCCTACTGTTTTCTCTTCTTCTAATTTATGAAAACTAAACACTAAAATAACAAAAGAGCAAAACTCAAGAGGGAGCAAAACACCAAAAGCTTTGTCTAAGCTCTTGATCCTGGTTAAGTTAGTCTCTCCTCAGCTCACCAGTTTTCTACACTTACAAAATGTAAACCTGCTCAAATCCATTCTTATATAATAAATAAACTACTAAACAACGCAACCATGATGAACGCTTTAGACCTGCCATAAGTGTTACATCGCAACCAAACAAATATAAGCACAAATAAAAAATCTGAGTCAGAAAGGCATACCTTAAACTGCAAGAGAACTCCTAGCAAAACGACAAAAAGAAACCTACAAAAAACAAACGAACCGACGAAAGTAAGGATGCAAGTAACCTAAGACATTTATGTGAAGTGATTTTTATCTTGTAAAAAAGATGCGATTAGAAGCCGATAATAAGCTATCAAATAATGTTGTTATTAAGCTGATAGAAGCTGTCAAAAACTGTCAAAATAATGTTGTTAGACGTTGTTAAAGCTGTCAAAACAATGTTGTAAGAAGCTGTCAAAAAGATGTTTAGAAGCTGTTAAAACAGTGTTGTAAATGGAGGCTGTTTAGTGTTAACTGCTGTTTAAGGACTGGAAATAGGGGTGTTTTGGTGTTGAATTCGTGAAGGAAAAGGGCTGTTATTAAGCTGTTTTGGTGCTGAATTCAGTGCAGAAACAGGGCTGTTTGATTGATAAGTTACAAAAATTATAACAAAAATAATGATGCAATCTTTTATGGACAACATAATGCATAATGTAATAAGCATTTGCACATGCTTTGGACTGACTTTTACCTTTTGACCCGTTCCACTTCATAGCCACAATTGATCAGATGCATATATAAGTTGATTAAGCATTTGTAAATAGAAATATGGTGTTTACCGTATGGAAGTGCTTGATGTCTTCCTCAAATATATAAGCAGGTGTTAAATCAGTACCCCCACCAAACCACCATTGTCTTGGTGCTCCTGGAAGATCTGTATGCATAAATAAGTAAAAATCGGTTCATTTAGCACACAATTATTTAACCAGCATGGAGGCAAAAAAGAAGATAATTCATCTGAGCAAAGAGTCAATTAGATTACACATGTTATATTTGTCACTCACTCACTCTCCAATCAACCTTTCCTTCATGTAATCAGTATTTTATGGCATAGGGTCAAGCAGAAATTCTTATATAATCCTACTTTAATAATATGTATGATCAATTGATTGGCAAAATTCAAAGAAAGTGTAATAATTGTCTCATAATTGTGTTCTAAATAAACGACACATAAAACACAAGGTGTACATATATAGTGAAACAATTTTCATGAACACATGGATCGTATATGCAGAAACAATAAAAACAAACAAACATATAAACAAAAACAAAGCTTCATATTTTCATTGGATCAAAGCAATTTTAATTCGATCGAAAGGTCAGGCACTTGCAGATGAATATGGAATCAAGTTCTTCGAAACTGTAAGTCAAACTTTTATGAACAGTCATACATCATCAGAGCATCTGCGCATGCCTAAGTTGCTACTTATGTAAACATTCATACAGAGTTCAAGATCAAATATTAATGTGTAGGAGGTCTTCTTGTCTATAGCTAAGGATATAAAACAAAGACTTGCAGAAACTGACTCAAAAGCTGAGGTATACCTATATATAATTATCTTCATTTTTTTATCAATTATGCAAGAAGAGATCCATATGTAAACTTAAGAGATTAGAGGTTTCTGATAAAAAATGAAATATGGAAGTGGCAACATGTGTGGGTCACTTGGGTAACAAATTAAAACATGTAATTTCGGTATGGGTTGTTTCAACCTGCTTACATAAAGATTTTATTACAAGTGTTTTTTGTTTCTATAAGAATAAATAAAACCATAATCTCAAAATTGAATTCTTATTTACATCCTATAACTAATACTTGAGTTTCAAAGTAAACCTCAAGAACACAATTGTTTACCTGAGGTCAAATGATTAACTTAGAGTAGCAGCACGCAATTCACTGACGTGCTTGCACCTTTGCAGCTCCTTTTAAAGGTCTCCTATGGCAGCATATTCCAAAATCAGGAAGACTCTTTTCTGCATAGATTGGTGTTTGTATTTTATGAACTATGTGGCAAACCTTTATCAGATAGCCATATCAAAGGAGTTTTATAGCTGATCTTAAAAGTAATCAGAGTCTTAGGATGTTAGGGTGTCTAAGATTTAACTTCAAAATCAATAATCAAAACGGGCACAAATTAAGTAAATTTGTAACACAGAAAAGTGAAAATTAAGAGATATTATGATGATTTACCTTCAAAATCAAGTAGAAAGTTTGAGATTTATCCAAGCCAGCTGAGATTTATAAAGATTTACCTTCAAAGTATCAATAAGTAATCAGTTTTCAAGCATCTCTTAAGAATTCAATTCTACCTTTTAATTAAACCAGAGTTCAATTCTCCCTATGTAATCAAATAATATTCAATCAATAATTCTTGAAAAATGATTTCTTATGAAATACTACATAACAATAACAACTTAAAAATGAAATTCTCAAATTTTAAATCCATAAGCAAATCATAAATCTTTGTTGGCCATCAAGGGATTATAATTTTAAATTTTACTCGTGGATTGCAATGGTATCTTAATCAAAATATTTCCCACTACTTGATAGCATTTATGATCCGATTGTGACAGGACATTAACATTGCCCATTACTCTATCTTGAAATCTTGTTTTTATATAAAACACTTGAAATTTGCATATGCAGAAACAATAAAAATAAACAAACATATAAACAAAAAAGAAAGCTTCAGATTTTCATTGGATAACATTAGCAAAAAAAAAATGAAAAATGAAACCCTACCAGAATGCACATACGAAACATGCTTGGAATCAAAATAGCATCAAGTATCACGAGATACAAGGATCTGATTCATACTAAAAAGTAACCCTAACAAAGCAAAATGAAAACGAAACATTTACCTAGAGCAAGCGGGAACGACGGATCTGAAAATCAAACTCCCGACCGAAGCCTATGCGAGCCAAAATCAAACAAACGATGGCAAAATTAAGACAAGGATCAAGGCCAACGAGCAACAGAAGTCAGTTAGAGATGCCAGTGAGCGAGCGAGTGAAGTCTTCTAGAGAATCGGTTCGAGAAGGAAGAGGGCAAGAGATGATGTGGAGAATCGGGTGGAAGGAAGCTGGGTGTGTGAACGAACAGGTGAGATTTAGGGATGATAAAAGGGGTAAATGTTTGGGTGTGTGATAGATTGGAAGGAAGTTGTACATGAAGCTTTCAATCTTGTACAACTCTTAAAATAAAGAGTTTTGTGTAAATTACCTTTTTGTCCTTCCTATATGTATTATATAGTAGTATAGATAATCAAGCATGCAAACAGTTCGTGACGACGAGCACAAACTATCAAAGATAATTCGAGGAATTATCGAAACACACAGACGAGTCTCACGAACGTTGGTGATCAAACAATAACCAAACATATGTGTTACTATGTGAATAAGTGCTAAACATGTATTAGATGTTTAGGATAAACGTTAGAAATCAATCCCGAACGAAATCGAATCAACGGAATCGAAAAACTAGAAAATAGATCCTTCGCGGTACGCCGAGCATCCTTGGCGAGATCCTCGGCGGTACGCGAAGAGTGAGGTGGAGTTTTGAACTCCGGATTTATTGGCGGTACGCCAAGGCCATGCACAAGAGTCTTGGCGATACGCGACGTGTTTCGGAATGAAAAATGAATATTATATTCATCGCGGTATGCCGAGGCCATGCATGATCAGCCTTGGCAGTACGCGCTGAGTCCCAGACGACAAAACATTATAAAAACCAACCCCATTCACTTTATATCCGGTTTCTTTCCATTTTCTCCGAACTTCTACCCTCTCTCTCGACCAAAGCTCTCTGAAATCAAACCCCAAGCCTCTGGAATCACTATTGGGACCATCTTGGAGCATCTTGAACCATTGGAGCTTCAAGGAGAAGTCTTGGAAACCATCCACAAGTGACAAGGCCTTCATCAGTCACTTGTAGCTTCTGCCCAGACCAGATCTATCCATTTAAGAGCTTCTAAGGTAGTTTCCTATGCTTATCTATGGTTAGATCGAACATGCAATGGGTGAAAACCCACATGCAACTCCATGTGACTCTTGTGCACGAAATTTGTTGGTGTTCTTGTGTTATTTTGACATAGATCTACTGATTTTAGAGTCTAGGAATGTTGGATTTGAGTTTGGATAAGTTATTGTGTCTATTTGATAAAACTTGCCATAAAAGGAAACTTTTAAGTTGCATGTTGAAGATTTGTTATGATCTAGACATGTTAGACATGTCTAGATGTTGTCAAATGTATATTGAAGTGTTTATAAACACATTTGGGTATTTGATTTTGTGAAAATACAATTTTATGACAAACTTACTAAAAATGGAAAATTTTGTAAATCAAAAGAGGGGTTTTGATGTTTTAACGTATTTTGATGATTTGTGATCCTTGAGATATGTTTAGAAATGATTTCTAAGCATATTGGACACTTGGATTTGTGAAAACAAACTTTTAAACGGATACTTTCTATTTTAGGAAACTTTATTTGGGAAAAACGCCATAAATGATAATTTATGCGCAAATGATATGTTGTAAACGTTTAAACATGTTTTTATAAACATGCTAAGAGTTGTTAATTTTATGAAATGGGATTTCATAACTATACTTTCCAAAAATAGAAACTTTCTAAATATAGAAAGTTTCCTGAAACGAAAACCTTACGATTTTCGAAACACGACTTATGTGAAAGCATCACGATTAGAGTCTTAGGATGCATATGGGTGTCCTACTTGTGTTTATGACACATAAGTAAACTAAACACAACAAAGGCGTCACCAACAATTCGTCGAGTCAACACAAGTCAACACACACACACTCGGTTGAGCACACCGACACTTGGAGTTGTATGGGATACAACACACCACAAAACACATACTCACACCTATATGATGATAGGTGCTTACTAGCAGGGTGCTAACACTCGCAATCGCAAACACACATAACCGGAACTGCTTTGTCAGGTGAGTTCACGCCCATTTTTCTATTTTCCACCTTTGGGGGTGAAAACATTGCATACAAACTGTTTTTGAATAACAAACATACTTTTTGGTTACATTTGGACATGCTAATATCGCGTATATGCATATGTGTGGCACTCATCTACAAAACTGATAAGTCCTCATTAAACACATCTCGAACCGTTAATAGCGCGTGGCTCATAGCGTGGTAATTCTGAATAGTAGTATTTGGTCCTGACAAGCCCCACTATTGCGCGTCGTATGGACACCCCGACTGGAGGTCGAAACGGTGCAAAATTGACCAAACAACATTACCATTGTCTAGTTGGATGGACATGGTGGGAGGCAGCATCTTAGCTTCGGTTGCGAACCCGCATATGATATAACACATATTGACTAGCTATAAATGGATATTGCATTGTAATGAAATGTAGACCTGCAAACTCTTACTTTAAACATTTGATGTTTATTGCTGATATAAAACATGTGCTCTCACCAACCTTTGTGTTGACCCTTTTACTCCCATGTTTTTCTCAGGTAACTAAGGCACGCACACAAGGATAGGATGCTAGGCTGGAGTCTCATGCATCTACATAGTGCTTTAGGCTTTGAGAACATTTATCATTTTGTTTTTTTCATGTAATGCTAAACAACTTAAACCGCTTCCGCAAAAACTATCACTTTATGTTATTTTGAAACCGTATAAAACGCTTCCACAGCTTATGGATTCAACTGATTTAAAACATTTACAATTACTTCCGCAAATCTGATTTTATAAAACTGTTTTGTCCAAGTATTTGGATGTACGTATGAAACCATACATGTAGGTATCGCAACTGTATGACCGGAGACTGCGACCTTGACAGTCGCGTCGCGCCCTCAGGAAGGCCGGGGTGCGATAAAAATTACCAATTCACCAAAGTCAACAATTAATGTATATTCCACATGCATATCTATACATACACACACATATGCATCAAACCATTTAACATGGCAAGTATAATGGGTTGGTGACTTACCTTGCCCTGACAAGTTAACAACTACAACGACCTCCTTTCCGTTTCATTTAGTTCCACTATTGCTTCCTATATCACACTTACATGTCCAATACAAGTGTTGACTATAATTAGTCAAATTACATCCATTTGACACATTTTCACCAATTATACTTAGGTTACATTCAAATAACCCATTAAACAAACAAATCCCACATTTTATGATCACAACAAACTAATTCAACTCACCCATCCCTTTAAACACATTTTTTAGATACAAATCAAACACTTCATCAAACAACTTATGTGCAGGAGTTCTTCTTACACATTTCAATCACATCCAACCCCATTAATCACCCTTTTACGTTTATATTCATCCAATTTCAATAATCACCAAGGTTATACAATTTCAAATTGTTAGAAAACATAAAGCTAGTACCACATACACCACCTAGATATCCTCAGGTGTCAGATGAGGATACAACATCCATTAGACGGGCAAGGAGCCCGATACCCCAGAGAGTCCCGGTGTTTGTTGGGATTAAACGTATGCGGGGGCAAGCCCTCATGTAACATCACTGTATTTCCGGCCGTCTGTACATCCGTATGATTGTACTGTTACGACCTGAGATTTATAATTATTAATGATAATGTGTTATTTGATGATTATCACTGTTATTGGTATACATATTGAGAATATATTATTCTATGCATAAACCATGGTGAGTTTAGTTGAAACTCAACTAAACAGGACCAGAGAGATTATTGCAGTTATATTCACAGATTATGGTGTTAAATGGAAAGGAAGATGGAGTGTGTTATGGTTTGGATGCTAAACATAGTCAAGGACACATGGTCATGGTTTATCGAAATAGCGGTGGGACGGTGGCTGGGGCAGTTGCGACTGACCCCTACATATGCCCTATATATATGCATATTTCGGTTTATCACGGATGTGTCAGTGATATGGTTTAGCGGGTTTTGGATCGGGATTGATAATATTAATGTTATGAAATAATGGAAGTATAATTGGAATTAAATTACGCGAAGGTGAGGTTACGAACACAATTTAAACTCGAATATTAATTCAGAAATATTAACTTAATAACGTATTCGCGTGGGTGACGATTCACACGAATATAACTATTAAGAATAATATTCTGAAACGATATTCCTTAATTCGTAAATCAAATCGAAATACGATACGAGCGTTGGATTCGCAAATGAGACGATCTTTACGAATACGTACGCAAGTAACGCGTTTCGACGAGATAACGTGATAATATTAAACGATCCTAAATTAATAAAATGGGATTTAATAACATTTATTAGGAATCACAACCTAAAACGAATTCGAATAAATTGATTTATAAAATAATTGATTTAACAAAAATAAACGGAGACATTTTATTTAAACGATTTTATTTGAAAACTATTTTATTGAAAACGAAACTTAGTCATTTAAATGTTTTACGTTTTTAATTACGTTTAATGAGTAAAACCGAACATTTTATAAAGTTTATCGCGATAAAAACGAGACCGAGCGCGGGGAAATGGAACGTGATATAAAGAAGAAGAAAAGCTTCTTCTACCTCATTTTCTCAATACTCACTCTCTCTCTACCTCTCCATTTTCGTCACCCACAAAACCTCCAACTTCTCTCTACGATTTCTCCTTCGTTACCCAACGGAATCACGAGATCTTGACACCTACGCATTCATGTGATCGAGGAGAACAAGACTATACGAAGAAACTCTGCTTTTGGGCAACGATTCGAGGTAAATCTACTGTTTTCTTTTCGGTTTTATGGTGAAAACCTAATGGGTTAGATGGTTACCAACTTGAACCGAGTTTAGGGTTTTTCTCTTGTGTTGAGTGGAATGGTACGAGGCTAGGGACACCATGGCTACACTGGTTAAGCCTAGGACATGAGGGTGATGGTGATGAACAGGTTTGGACTCACAAGGGATGCAGGTCGGCGAACCTGTGGCTGGGAAAACTGAGTCGCGAACCTACTCAACCTGGGCTGAACCCCTCCTGGTTTTGGCCGAACCTATTACAGCAGCCATGGAACTCACGAACCTTTTGAGTGATGCCAGAGGATGAACGAACCTCTGGACCTAATCCAGCGTGTTGGGAGAACCTTCTGAGTGTTGTAATGGGTAGCCGAGCCTTGTGTTGACAAACCCTGTGCATGCAGAACGAACCCCACCCTGGCGAACCTATGTGCTTCATGGCCGAACCCTGTGACCTCTGAAAGGCTACGAACCTAGCCATGCAATCCCTTAGCTGAAGTCACAGACTCGCAAACCTGTGGTCATGTATTAGTAGGTGAACCTATGACCCATAACGACGAACCCGGCATAGGGGCCGAACCTTCCCTATTAGCCAAACCATCCCTCTAGGACCGAACCTTATATTTAATCAGCCAAACCATTCTTTTGTTTTGGCCGAACCTTGGCCCAACAAGCATTCCTTTAGGCGAACCAAGGCCCAAGCTAACCTAAAGGTTCGCTGGAAGGGAGTGGTTCCGAACCTAAGACTGTGCCGGGCTAAGGGCAGCGAACCTTAGACTAATTTAATTTGAGTGTGTGGAAGTAGGGATCTAAGGAGAATAAAGGAAATAAGGTTTTGAACACACATGCATACATACAAAGAATTCAAATTGTCACCTTTTATAAATGAAAAATAAGTTAAACTTTAAGAATTGATATGTTGAACATTTATAAGGTTAACATATATATATTATTTCTTAAGCTTAAAATTAAAATGTTATAAATGTTGATTTTATGAAATCTAATTAATCATGCATGATAGTGTGAGTATAGATATGTTAAACAAGGAGTAACACCTTTGACTATGTACATATCTATGGGAAATATATCTAAAGAATTCACAATGAATTATCATTGGTAGGTACTTAAAATTAACGAGTGCGAAATTCCGTTTAGATGATGATCAATAATGAAATCTGAAGTATTACGATTTAACTTAGATTAAATAAACAAGTTAAAGAGGCATTTAATAATTTAAAGGAGAACACATATGATAATTGAATTATACGCACATACTTATGGATATGAAACACACTACAATTACAGATTGTTGAGTTGGCTTCGATTTCTTATACTCGAGCGCGCATACAACTAAAACGTTGAATCTAAGAACTCGGGTTAGTTCTCATACCCTCCCCTTTAAACTGTTTTTTTTTTAAAACTCGGAGGTGAAACATGTATACCGATTTTAAATATTATTTTGATAACACAAGGATGATACCTGTTTATCAATATGATATTCACATTATAGACTTAACATTATTTACGGATTATCACTTATTATCATATATCCGTGTAACATTGTTATTGACTTCGGTCAATAACAAAGATTACATGTATTGCCACTTGGATTATCACAACTCCATGAATTATTGTCTTTCACTTCGGTCAATTACATTGATTTCATGTATTGTCACGTGGGTTGCTTCCACTCCATGGATCATGTCTTTAACTTATGTTAATCACATTAGTTCCATGTATTGTCACATATACTAATTGAGAATATTGATTGTTTGTGATTGGTTGAATGGATTATGGATGATTATCTATGATTGTCTATGATTATATGAGATATGTGACTAGGTGTATATTTATGTGTTTGACTGTTGTGTTGGGATATGTGTTGGATTTTCACGCAGGTGCTCTTGTGGATTTTCACAAAAAGACCATAAGCTTTTATACTTATTTTAATCAAAACTTTTTATAAAACCTTTTAAACATAAACTTTTATACTAATTTTTATAAAACACTTTTAAGTATAAAAACTTATGATTACTCACCAACTACTTCGTAGTTGACACTTGATTTTCTTACATGTTTCAGGTAATGAAGCTAAGTAGGTTGAGGAAGATGAACTCACACCTTTGGACATCATCATATAGGATCTTGGACTTAGCTAATTAACTGAAATTTTGGCGACTTGAATTTAGTTAGATAGCTAATTCTCTTTTGTAATTGATGTAACTAATTCATGATAGACATGATTTTTGTGTAATTAATTTGGTTGATTGAATGATATGTGATGACTTAATTTAGATGCCCACGAGCTTTTGAACAATCTATACATCCCTCGTGGCATCCCGACGTTTCCGCCATCGGTCGGGGTGTTACACCTCAAGACCACAGGACTTCCACCTAGACATCAGCTAGCACCTAGGTACTTCCCAGGACTTGCCCATGAGGTAGGGGAGTCCTCCAAACAGGCTGAGCTTAGAGCCCAGCTTCAGCAGGTCACTCTAGACCTGCAGGGCAATAGGTAGTAACTGATTCAGTAACGTGGATCTCTTCAGGAGAACCGTGGTACGCTGATGGAGACTCGTATAGCCCATCTGACACGGATGAAACAAGTAGTCTCCCTAGAGGCGGGGATGAGGGCTTGGAGAATGGTGACCGAGGAGAGGATGTAGTGGACATTGATTGTCTTGTTTTGGTAGTATGTGGAGAGAGAGAGAGCGCAGGTGGATAGGTTTAGGAGTTTAGGTTTGGAGACGAGTTGATGCTAATGGCTATAGTGATGGCCACTATATCCATAGTGACGGCCACTATATCCATAGTGACGGCTTGTTTTTCGTACTTCTTACTATAAGTATGATCAGGTACAGATAACAAAATTCGAATTATATGTTTTATAAACTTTGTATAAAACATTACGTGGCTTATAGCCCCAATTAAATTGAATTCAAAGTTTAAAAATTCAAAAAAAAAATATTTTATCTATACACCACGTAGAGATCTATAAGTGGCGTATAGATCGTGATTAGCCTGTCGTCTTCCTCCATACGCTGCACACTTTTCCCTAATCTCCCGTCCTCTCTCCTATTCACCCTCTCCTCTGTCACACCCCGATCGATGACGGAATATGTCAGAGCATGATTTGTGCAAGGATTGTCCATAAGCTCATGATTTCTAATTCGAAGTTTCATATTTAAAATACCAAATTACAATGTCTAAATAAATGTCATTATATTACAAGTTCGAAGTCAAATACAACATTTAAGAATTACAATGCATAAGCCTTTATTAAAACTATCTAGGTACACTTTCCTAGATTGTCACATTGTTTCAATTTAACGTGTCACACATGTAAAATAACTGTCAACTAAATAAATAGTTGGTGAGTAGTCATGTTGTTGAGTTAGTATAAGTGTCAAAGTATGCAAACCCAAATGACTATAAGTATGAATATTATCATTGTGTATGAATCAAGCATGTATAAATGAGGTACCGACCCTTTTTAACACGATATTGACACGCGAAGCGAGCGCGGCTCTCTTAGGAACCAAGTACAAGAATACGTTTATGATTACGATTTCAAGTAGCAAGTAGTTTCACATAAGCACATAAGCAATCAAGTATACGATACAAGGTCAACAAGTAATAACACTTCAACCAATATGTATTACAAAGTTTGCATAGTTTCAATAAGTATAAGAGTATAAGTTATTGAATAGAGACACGTGTAAAAGCCCTAAAGTAATGTTAAAAAAAACGGAGATATAAAAACTCACAGGTGTTGATAAGCAATTCCAAAAATACAACTTAAGCTATTTGTGCAATAACAACACTTGTCAACCTATTTTAAACACCTATATATGAATGTATCTATGATTTTTTAAGTATTTTAGAATGCTAAAGCATAAGGAAAGCTTAAACTTCTAAAGATTTGGGTTTAGTTTTTTGACTTATTTTGCATAAAACTTTTATAGCCATTAAAAGTCAATATCATTTTAATGATATGTTATAAATAAAATATTTTAGAAGTTCAAACAAAGTTTTTTTGAACTAAATATTTGATCACTTAAAGTCTTAAGTTTAATAACCATATTTTACTTAAAATAAAGTGTAGCATAACTTTTATAAAGATATGTATAAAATTAAACCAAATTTGTTTAAGCAAAAACTTGTAATTATATATATTAAAAAATGCATTCGAGTCTAAATAAATTAAATGATTTAAATAACAAGATTTCTAGTTTTAAAATGATTCAGATTATTTAAAAATGGTTTTTCAGAATATTTACACATTTTTTGAATTAAAATATCTTGTATATATTTCGTTTATTGTTTTATAAGTTAAGAATAATTATTTTAAACCTCTGTTTATATTTAAATAATTAATATTATTAATACATTATTATGATTATTTTAGAATATTATAATTGTTTCAAAAATAATTTTTATAGTTTTCTAGATGTTTTGAAGGATGAGTCGGCCTATGTGCCATTGGAAAATGTGGAAGTTGTTGACAAATTGAATTATGTCGAGAAACCGATGGAAATATTAGACCAAAAGATTAAGCGACTTAGAAACAAGTCGCTGAACCAAGTCAAGATGCAACGGTAGAATAGGCGAGGATCCGGCACAACGTGGGAGTCAGAAGATTGAACGAAGAAATTCTATCCTTTTTTGTTTGATATGTAAACTAGTTTCGAGGCCAAAACCCCGTTAAGGGGGGGAATTTGTAACGACCCAATTTATTATTAAAATAATTGATATGTGATTTAATTTTAAGTTAAATTGTGTTGTTATGTGTTGATTAGTAGGTTAAATATTTATTCATTTGTAAATGTTAAAAAAATGTTAAAAGGGTAATTAGAAAGATGAGGGGCTAAAACTGTCAATAGTTGAAAGATAAATTAAAAAGGGGGTTTTAAAGGGGAATATGGGTCAAACTTGGTCAAAAATCAGATTTATTGTGTTGGGTGGAGAGGAGGTCGACGACCAAGAGGAGAGAAAAACAAGGATTCGGGTTTTGAACCAAAATTCAACCACCAAACCCGTTCTGATCTTGAATGCAAGCTTGGATTTGTATTCCTCATCCAATTTCACAACTCTAGGTATGTAATTTCTTATGTGTTATTGAATTTTTGTGGGTCTTCATGTGGGGATGGTTAGATGATGATGAAACTCAAATTTTGGGTTGGTGTAATCCAAATCATGAGATGATGTTTGTAATGTTAGAAAACAACTAAATAATCCTCTTGTATGTAAAATAGATTAAAAAATCTAGAGTTGAAGTTTTGGGGATTTCATGGGTTTTATGAACTATATGAACGTATGAAGCAACTGTTGAATTTGAGGAAGGAGTGTTGTTTTGTTATTATATGTGAAATGAATTGTTGAGAATACATAAAATGAGGGTTTATGGTTTGCATGATTTGAATGGAAATAATGATACTTTAGAATGTTGATGTTTAAAGTATTGAGGTATTATAAAATCTGCACATAAGGTGTTTGAAGAAATGCCTCAAACAACTTAAAAATTCATGAATGAATAAGAGTGTTGGTGAACTTGGAGGAAATGGTTCACAAACTTAATTAAATAATTTAATAGCGAAGTGTAGACTAATTTCATAGATTGTATGAAATTGGAGTGTGAATTAGTGAATTAGGAGAATTTGACTATAGTAAAGTCAAATGTGTTGATAACGGGTCAAATGGGTGGAAGGGGATAACTTGATTTCTTGTCCTTGTATTGAATGTGTTTTTGAAATTTTATGAACTAGGAGGAGGAAACTTAAATCAAAGACCCGGTAAGGAGAAGATTGAACAAAATGGTATTAAGGACTAAGGAGAGTAAACCTACACATGATTATGTAACCATAAGACATAATCATGATTTTGTTAAATGGTTGACTTAATTGCACTACTTGATGTAGTTACTTGTATTGAAATGGTGTTTGTTATGTATGCATAACTTAAATTTCTGTAAATGTTTGTTAGATTATAATTGACAAACTATTGGGGTGGAGGATCCACATTCGTGTGGAATATTCGTATGGAATATGAAGTAAGACCACAACTTGGTGGCAATGGTGTGATGATCCACATTAGTGTGGAAGAATGTGTAAGTCCATACTCATATGGCAAAGGAGATGATCCACATTCATGTGGAAGAAAATGGATATAGGTAGAAAAGTGGGTCAAACAACCCGTTAAGAAATATTGTAGTAATTACATGTTGTAAGTCACCAAGATAGGTTTAGGACTTAAACATATATTAAAATAGTGTCATAGAACGGATTTAGAGGTAAAGGATTGAGCGAAGGCGATCGGAAATGGTCGGAGATAGTTTGACATTTGAAATTGGTGAAATTGTCAGGTCTGGGAGTATTTTACTCCATTTGGAGTATCTTACGTCGGTTGTGGAGTATTTTACGGCAAAAGCTTCTCTTACAACCGGAGCAGGGCGTATAATACGCCAGATGGAGTAAAATACGCCGGCTAGTGTTTTTAAATGCCAAATTTCATTTCCTTGTCGGATTTTCATCCGTAAGGTGTACGGGGTCATCTAACTTAGTCCTTTAGGACTAACACTTGATTGTTTGTGGTTGTTTCAGGTCAAAATTAGGCTCAGCTACGATTCGGAGTGATCAAACAGTTAATGTGATCGAACCATGTTTCTGAAAAGATTAAGTAATGGGTTGAAATTCTGAAAAACTACTCTTTTAACATGTAGTAGTATTTTTGTAAATACTATAAACAAGTCTAATTTGTCATGTTAGGGCGTTTAATGTTTTTGGTTGAATTGTAAACATTTTAAACCGATGAATCTGGGTGTCACAGTGAGGGACTCATTAAGGAACATGGTATGATATTTACTTAACCTGTACTTCAAGTTCTTCCCAAACCTTAAAACCGAAAACCCTAGTTTCAAATCCGTTCGAATTCGGACAAATGATCGAAGCGGAGCCTCTACAACCATAGGGCTTTTGTTATACTCCTAAAAATGAGTTGAGTTATAGTTCTTTGGGTTCGAATTAATGATGATTAACGCGTGTTAGTCGATTCAGTGCATTAATTAACCTGTTGGTTGTTAGTTGAGGTTAAACGAGCTTGCCATGTTGTTTAATTGTCGAATCCGAGCAAACCGTAGGGTGGCGGTGGTTCGAACGAGGAAGAAGGAGGGGGGTCTTGGCTGAAAGTTTGGTGGTTTCTGCTTTGTACCGTTTTTTCCTAGAAACTCATCACACACACACACACAAGTTTGTGTTTTGATAGAATTAGAGCTTTAGATTTTGGAATCTAATATAATATGTTTAAGAGTTTAATAAAAGTTTATAAAACTTTAGATAATTTGTTTAAACTTTATAAAACTTAATTATTGTTTGAAAGTGTTTATTTTATTTTTATTCTTTTATTTATTTTAAACATTATTTTTACAAAACGTATTAATTTTAAAGCTTATATATATATATATATATATATATATATATATATATATATATATAAGTATAAATAGGTTTTACATATATATACATATATATACACACACTTATTTAATTTAATTTAAAGCTTTATAAGTTTAAATAAATCGCAACAATAATTATATGAGACTTATTATTCGTTTAAGTATAAGTGTATATATATATATATATAATTCACATCCATTCATATTTATACACACTTCTATATATATATATATAGACATATACATATATTTTATGGTTATACACTCGTAAAGTAATACAATTTTTAAAATAATGTTTTTAAAGTTTTACAATCATTTTCGAAATTGCTTAAATGTTACATCATCTTCATCCATACGCCACCCGTTCGTGGAGGAATCTTCACTCATTTTCAGATAATTTTCATTCCTATGTTGATAATTTAGTGTATATTAGATTTTTTTTGTGTTAGATTTGGTGGAAAATGGGAAAAAACACCATATGCAACTTCGGTTTTAAGAACTACACGCCACGTATAGCACTCTACGTGATGTATATTTCCTGCATGCATCTTTGTTATAACCTATAATTGTACATTGCGTAGGGATCTCTACGTGACGTATAGTGTTAAAGAGGGGGGCTAAGAGGTGGAGTATACGTGATACGCTGGTGAACCTATACACGTAGAGGCCTGTACGTGACGTATATTTTTGCAGTGGGTTAGGGGCCCTGGTGTGGAGCATAGTCCATACCCTGCTAATATATACACCACGTAAAAAGCTGTACGTGGCGTATAGATCGTTATAATAATTTTTTTACTAATTTTGTTAATTTTTTTGTTTGCGTCTTCAAATATGTTGTCATATTTGGAGATTGGGGGTGATGAGCTGGCACTACACCTTTTCTTGTAGTCCCCCATGGCATGAGTGCGCACGGTCAATGCACGAAGTTTCATCGGATGCGGATTAGCCCTCAAAAGGTCGTGGACTGGAAAGCCATGACTAAGACTGGCGAGCATGGTCGGGTCACATATTATTAGAAAGGAGGACACTCTGTGGAGACGCATGTTCGATCTTACCTTTTGTCCGTCATTCAGGGAGATCACCGTCGAGCTTTCGTCGTCGTTTGCCTATCGCACCCAGCTGAAGGGTGATCAGGATTGGGAGCTAGAGACGGAGATTTCATTTCATCTCTTTGGACAAAGACATGAGACGTCGTTGGCTTAGTTTTCAGTCTTGGTGGGCTTTTACTGTGAGCCAGAGACTATGACCCCTTTGTATACGAAGGGGATTTCTGAGTTTAAGGAGGAGACACTAAGGTTGTGGTGGCCCTATATTGGTGATACTGCCGAACAAGGTACCAAATATAGGGTCACCCGCATCCGAGATCCCCATCATCCGATACGTGCACAGACTCATTGCTACGTCCATCACCGGACGTGGCATAAGCCGAGAATGGTGCACTATACATGATTTTTTTTATCTGTATTGCCTGTTGAGCGGCAGGACGTGCCAAATTGGTCATTGCTTAGCTCAGTACTTTGTGAGTTACTGTCATAGGCAGCATCATGAACTATTTATGGTGGTGCATACATCATTGTCATCGCCCGCTCTTTAGGCCTCTTCACGATGAGAGTCAGGAGGAGTTGTTATTGGATATGTGATGTCTGATCATCGATAATATCAACGTTGCTATCGGGGTACGATCCAAAGAGTTACACTTTGGAAGATAGTAATGCGATTATGTCTAAAATTTGTTTTAGACATATTCAATTTCACGAATTATTTAAAGTGGTGTGTTATTATTATTTGTGAAATAATAATAATATTGGAGGAATTGATTATTGTGATAATTAATTATAATTAAATTGATAAAGTTTAATTAATTAAACTTTAGACATTTAATTAAATGTTGCTAACTAGTTGCTAGTTAGTAATATGGAGAGTAGTAATTAAATGGTTTAATTACTAAAAGAAGTTAATTAAATTAAAAGAGTTTAAATTAAACTAACATGTGAAATAAATGGTGGGAAACCAATTTTGAGTTGGTAATCCAGAATCCTAATTTTATGAATCTTCTTTGACTTTAAAATGGTGAGAATTAGTTTTGAATTAGTAAATTCAAAATTACTAGAAAAGTGGATCTACATTTGACTTTAAATATAGATCCAACCTACCACTTTTAAAAGACCACATTTTTTACACATAACCTACTCTCCCTCTCCTCTCTTGTTTTCGGCCGAACCCCCCCTCTCCTCTGGTTTTCGGCCACACACCACCAAGCACCACCACACCATAGTCGAGCCACCGAGGGTGGTTTTGAAGTACGCGGTTGTTGCGGTGATACACGATAGAGATCGTGGTTCGTGATTCAAGTCATCTAGCGAGACTACTATCGAATCCAAGGTGTGTTTTTGAAGGTTCTTTATTGAGGTCAATTCAAAACACCCTATGGTTGTTTTTGTTTATTCGTATGTAACTGGATTCCTGGTTTTGGGAATTTTTTTTATGAAACAAAAATGTGTAACCTAATCGCTTCCGCTATCGTAAAATCTGATTTTATAATTAATATGATTAATTAAAAGTTTAAAAATGGTTACTACAATTCCCAATAGTGGCATCATGTAACAACCGGTTTTTAATAAATGAATGTATTTGAAATAATCGTTAATTGAACGATTGTGGTTGTTGTGATTTGAAAATATGTGAGAATTACGTCATCAATGGCAAGAGCACATGTGATCGTTCTATAAATCCACGTTGATTTGATGATTGTAATTATTATAAGTTGATAGTATGAGAAAAATGGTGAACGTGGGCGAAAACCGTGCGTGAAACAGAGTTACGGATTGTCCGGAATCGCGAAAAGAAGATAAGATCAAAAATTGACGAAATAGACCTGGGGCGGTACGCCCCGGGCCAAACCTCGGGCTGGGGCGATGCGCCTGGCGTGTTAAGTCCGCAAAATTGGGTTTTAAGATCAGATTTCGTTTCCAGAAGGGTTTAAACCCTTTCTCTCGTGTTTCTTACACCCACAAACAACATTTGGGGCTGCAAAACTTGGATTTGAAGCCGTCTTAGCCTACGGATCGTACCAGAGAACGTATCGGCAACATCTGATCGTTGTTTTTCAACCGAGCATCCGTTCGATTGGGTAACGATTCGTTTTATCCTACTAGTTTAATATTGTGTGGATTAAATCTAGTTTTGAATGTATTACTATGATTATGGGTATTGATTAGTGCCTAGTTGATAACTAGGGATTGTTAGAAATAAAGAACTTGTTGTTTTGATGGTGAAATCTTCGTTTTGAAGCCGGTATAATGTCTGGTTGTTATGAAACCCATATCATGGTGTGATAACTAGTAGGAATGGGTAGATTATGGTTTTAAATGAAATATGGATTATGATCCATGGGTTAAATGATGATTTTGATGAATTGATGTTACAATTATTAATAGTTATTATCATAAATGAATTTTTGAATAATAGAAATGATTAAAGATCATAACTAATATAATGAACATCAATTAATTGATGAAATGCCTAGGAGAGGCATGAAATGTGATTAATTGTGATAATTGACTAAAACTTGCTAAAGATAGTAAGATAAAGTCAATTATGTGATAAATTGACTTTGATCAAGTCAAACCAGTCAAGTGCGTTGAACTTGATTGTATGTGCTATATGTATTGAAATTAGTTGTATATATGTGAATACAACTAGGTATTGACGGTGAAAGTCAAGGGATAAGCCACAAAAGTGGAAACGAGGTTGTAGGAAGTGAACAACCGTATGCACCAGGTAAGTTACCCAACTTACTGTAACATTACATATAAGTAGTAGAAAGAGTCTACTTGATTGTGATGTATATACATTGATTGGTTTGAATGAATGTGCATAATTAAATTGGAACAAATTGAGTTAATAGACTCTAATGTATATATGTTAAGTTCCAATGTGTTTATGTCACGATTGAATTGAATATGCAACATAGATTGCATAAGAATAGCCGGATGACCCGGTGTTTGAATAAGTAATCCCATAACTACGACATCACATAATGAACATTGAATGTGTTGTCGAATGAATTGTATGATAAATATGGCATTGGTGATAGGGGAAAGTTGAATGGTAAAAGTTCAACAACCTATGATAAATCCAATACCTTGGTGAATGAAAGTGTGGGAACTCTATGATGGAAGTACCGGTGGGTGAACATCATAGTAATTTGATTGAAATAATTATGACTCCACAATGGTGGATAGCCAGAGGTGCTGGCAATTGTCTTAGATGGAAGTACCGGTGGGTGAACATCTTAAGACTTGAATTATTTATGACTCCACAATGGTGGATAGCCAGAGGTGCTGGCAATTGTCTTAGATGGAAGTACCGGTGGGTGAACATCTTAAGACTTGAATTATTTATGACTCCACAATGGTGGATAGCCAGAGGTGCTGGCAATTGTCTTATATGGAAGTACCGGTGGGTGAACATCTTAAGACTTGAATTATTTATGACTCCACAATGGTGGATAGCCAGAGGTGCTGGCAATGGTCTTAGATGGAAGTACCGGTGGGTGAACATCTTAAGACTTGAATTAATTATGACTCCACAATGGTGGATAGCTAGATGTGCTAGCAATTTGTCTTTGATGGAAGTACCGGTGGGTGAACAACTCAAGACTTGAACTAATTATGATACCACAAATGTGTGAATAGTCAGAGGTGCTGACATTTAGCTATGGTGGAAGTACAGGAATGTGAACACTATAGTGTAATTTTGATTAAACTATTGTAAGCAATAGTTGATGATTGGTAATATGATATTATTACATTGTGAGAGTCAACTCGAATAGAAACGACTTAGTTTGAATATTGATTGTGAAAAATGTATTTTTACATTTTGTTGTCATACCACAAATGTGTGGATAACCGGTTAATCCGGAAACTAAATTGTTGAAACCACAGGTGTGTGGGTAATTGGTTGAGCCTATATATATATATATATATATATATATATGGTGTTTTAAATCTAGCCAGAGGTGCTAGTGGTAGAGTTGGATTAGATAATATACTTATATTTGTGAAAATGTCCCATTAAGGGAAATAAATGCACCATGTGTGTTGGGTGCAAGTTGATGTTTGAATATGATATATTATTATCTAAACATGATTAACATCCATATGATATGTATGTGGATGAGTTTAAATAAGTTTTTTGGGAACTTTGGGAGGGGTTACTTACTTAGTTCATATGAACTAATTGTGACCTTATATGTGATGTTACAGGTCAAAAATAGATATGCATCGGACGATTAGATCGGGCACCTTTTGAAGCTGAATCGAGCGTTATGTAAAACTCTGGTAATATTAACCTTAAACACACTGGATTTTATTAATAATAAAGGTAAGTGGTGTGTTTAACTCATGAAATGGTAATTTCACGCTTCCGAACATGATTTTGTGGTAAAGTTTTTAATCTGGGACCAAAATTTGACACGTGTAAACGTGTGAAAGAAGTTTGGGTGTTACACATCAGAGCCGCTTTTACATGCGAATAAATATTTTGTTAATCGATCTTGTGTTTTATTTGTCAAAAACGTTTTGTTTGACAAAAGATCGAGCCTTTGATTGTTTGATTGTGACTATGATGATTTGAGCCCTAGGTTTGACCCATTTGAATGGTTGTAATGTTTTGGTTTTTCATTTTTAATTGGATGTATTTTTTACGGGTATTTGGACCCGATGTAATAGATTAGATTTCTATTTTTTGTAAATAGATAGAATTTATTTATGTAACCGATCAAATGGATTTGAAGACCAAAATGAAGACATTCAAGGAGCATGAAGATAGGGATCTTGGATCTAGTGGGAGATTACAATCAAGGCGTTGATTTGTAAACCCTAGACCTAATTCGGTTTACGTTTAATGGCTCGAACGAAACCGAATAAATTAGATTATGGCTCAAATCATAGTTATATATTTTGTTGTTTGTGGTTGTGAATATTTGGGAAATATGAAACTAACAAAACAAAATATTTGTCACAATTTTAAAAACAATAGTAAATATAAAAGGGGGTTTATAATTACTATAAAGGCAATTAAATAAAAGGTTGTTTTATTTAAACGATAAAACAGATTATAAAATAAAAGTGTTTATTTTATAATAATATTTTAAACTTGTTAGTTTAAAATCGGTTCGCATAAACTACCGACTTAGATTAAAATAGGATATATAAAATTAATCGAGTCGAGTGTTTGAAAGGAGTTTCAACCAAACGCAAACCACATGTAAAATTGGATTTTACTAAAAGAAATTGCACGACTTGTTTCATGCTACAAGTCGTCCAATATGTTTTTGACCCGAATGATAAATAAACATAAAAGAAATCCCAATTATTAAAAATGGATATTCTGCACCATCCTTAATGAGTAAGACTTTAACCAATTTATCCGAACCCTCGGTGTTAGAGATTTACCCTGCATCCGGGCCTACAGTTTTGGTAAAAGGAAAAATCGCGATTCCTAAGTTACTTAGGCCGGTTTTTCAGTTACAAATTAATGAGGAATATCACTTAAAGAGTTAAGTAGGTGCAGTTGGGGTTAAACGTACAAATGGTCGACTATACTCGTCAACCAACCCCAAAACCGAGAGTTGTGTGGAGACACAATTGGTAATCGTTACCTACCTGTCTAGTAATAACAATGGAGAGTGCTAAAGCCATTCATTGATTATAACGAAGCAGGATCTCATTCCTAATAAAATATTTATGTATGGGTCATAATATAATTAGGACAAGCATGAAAATACTAAATTCGATAATGTTGAAATTTGTAGATGTCTGCTGACGCAAACACCACTAATTCCTCGTTTACTCTTAAGTCTATCCTTGAGAAGGATAAGCTCAAAAACTCCAACTTCATGGATTGGTATCGTAACCTGAGAATTGTTCTCACGGCCGACAACAAGTTGTATGTCCTTGAGACACCAATCCCAGAAGAACATGTGAATGCTACGAGTGCAGCCCGTAAAGCCTATGATAAACATGTAGATGATTCTGTCAAGGTTTCTTGCCTGATGCTTGCATCCATGATTCCAGAACTCCAAAAGAGTCTGGAACACATGAAGGCATATGAAATGATTCAGCATCTGTTGGAAATGTTTCAGCAACACAGTCGACATGAACGCTTTGAAGTGATAAGATCACTCTTAGGTTGTCACATGCAAGAAGGTTCTTCGGTTAGTACTCATGTACTAAAGATGAAGGGTTTCATTGATCATCTAGCACGTCTTGATTGTCCACTGACAAATGAATTAGCTGGGGATATAATCCTCAATTCATTGCCAAAGTCATATGACCAGTTCACTTTGAACTATAATATGAATGCTTGCAACAAGACTATCCCAGAGTTGCATATGATGCTTAAAACTGCTGAGATGAATATACCAGGCTCTAACAAAGCTGGTTCAGTGCTGATGATCAAAGGGGGTCCAGTTGAGAAATCCAATGGTAAGGGCAAGAAGAGCATGAAAGGTAAGGGTAAGGGCAAGGGCAAAAGCAAGGTTGTTGCCAAGACCAAACCTCTAAAGGATGCCAAATGCTTTCATTGTGATGAAACTGGGCATTGGAGGAGAAGCTACCCATACCTAACTGAGACAAAGCAGAAGAAGGGTTCTACTGCAAGCACCTCATGTATTTTCGTTATGGAAATATTCTCTTTTTCTAGCAAATCTTGGGTGTTTGACACCGGATGTGGTTCTCACATATGCAATGATTTGCAGGGACTAAGGAAGGTTAGGAAGCTGAAAATAGGTGACCTGGAACTCCATGTGGGAAATGGACAAAAGGTTGCAGTTAAGGCAGTAGGAGAATATGTTCTTTTACTACCTAATGGTTTAGAACTTGTTTTGAACAATGTCTGTTTTATTCCTAGTTTGACTAGGAATATTGTTTCAGTTTCAGCTTTGTGTGAACATGGCTTTAAGTATGCTTTTAATGACAATGGTTATTTTTCTGCATATTTGAATGGTGTGTTTTATTTTGATGCAAAGCCTCATAATGGAATCTATGAGATAGATGTCCATGCTAATAACGAAATATACAATATCTCCAATAAACGTATGAAATTGGATTTCAATGATACGTACTTATGGCATTGTAGGCTTGGACACATTAACAAGAATCGCATGAAGAAACTCCAAACCTCAAGAATATTAGATTCAACTGGTTCGGAATCTTTTGATGAATGCGAATCATGTTTAAGTGGAAAGTTGACTAAACAACCCTTTAAAGGGAATAGTCAAAAGGCCAAGGATCTACTTGAGATAATACATTCAAATGTATGTGGTCCATTCAGAACCACTGCTAGAAATGGAGAGAGATACTTTGTTACATTTACTGATGATTTCAGTAGATATGGGTATGTTTATCTTATGAAGCATAAACATGAAACGTTTGAAATGTTCAAGCGATACCAAAACGAAGTACAAAATCAGTTAGGTAGAACGATTAAGATACTTTGATCGGATCGAGGAGGTGAATATCTTAGTCAAGAATTTGATGAACATCTGACAAATTGTGGAATTGTTTCACAACTTACTCCCCCTGGAACACCACAGTTGAATGGTGTGTCTGAAAGGAGGAATCGAACTCTATTAGATATGGTTCGATCAATGATGTGTCGTACAAACTTACCTCACTCCTTTTGAAGTTTTGCTCTTGAAACCGCCGCACGAATTGTTAACTTAGCTCCAACAAAGAAAGTTGAAAAGACACCATATGACATATGGCATGTGAATAAACCCAATGTGTCTTATCTTAAGGTATGGGGATGTAACGCGTATGTTACACGAGAATCTCAAGACAAACTAGATCCCCGAGGCGATAAAGTTGTTTTCGTTGGATACCCTAAGACAGTTGGTTATTATTTCTACAATCCCAATGAAAATCGTGTTTTCATTAACAGGAGAGCTACCTTTTTGGATAAAGAACTATTAGCTAGAGGGATTGGAGAAAATAATGTGGATTTAGATGAAATCCGTGAATCTTAAATAACCGATACACTAGCTAGTACATCCAGACAACATAGTGATGTTGAACTTGAATCTGAAAGGACTCAAGAGATGGATATAACTCCAAGCATCTGTAGAAGTAATAGGGATCGACAGGAGCCAGATAGATATATTGGACTTCATGAAAATGTCGACAGTTTGGTTGTTGATCAAGCTGAACCTACTTCTTATAAAGATGCCATTATGGATTCGGAATCCACAAAATGGCAGGATGCTATGAATGCAGAGATGCAATCCATGTATGAAACCCATGTATGGGACTTGGTTGAACTTCCTCCCGAGTGTCGGACTATAGGATGCAAATGGATCTTCAAAAGGAAGACCGACATGGATGGAAATGTACAAACCTACAAAGCTAGGCTGGTAGCAAAAGGCTTCACCCAAACTCAAGGTGTTGATTTTGAAGAAACCTTTTCACCAGTAGCCATGCTTAAATCAATTAGAATCTTATTAGCCATAGATGCATATTATGACTATGAAATATGGCAAATGGATGTCAAAACCGCATTTCTAAATGGACATCTTACTGAAGATGTCTATATGGTGCAACCTGAAGGTTTTGTAGATCCAAAGAATTCTAATAAGGTTTGTAAGTTGAATAAGTCCATTTATGGACTAAAACAAGCATCTCGGAGTTGGAATATTCGTTTTGATCAGAAAATCAAAGAGTTTGGTTTTATCAAGAACGAAGTCGAACCTTGTGTTTACAAGAAGGCTAGTGGGAGCTATATTACTTTTCTGATCTTGTATGTGGATGACATACTGATCATTGGAAACAATATACCTATGCTAAAAGATGTTAAATCTTGGTTAAGTAAATGTTTTGCAATGAAAGATCTTGGTGATGCCGCTTATATTCTGGGAATAAAGATCTATAGAGATAGATCTAGACGACTCATTGGGTTAAGTCAAAGTACATACATTGATAAAGTTCTTAAACAATTTTCAATGCAAGATTCCAAGAGAGGAACCTTACCCATGGCACATGGTACAATACTTAGTAGTAGTCAATCTCCTAAAACTAATGAGGAGAAGAAGAAAATGGAAATAGTTCCATATGCTTCTGCAATTGGTTCAATTATGTATGTCACACCCCCACCTCTCGTCACCTGAGAATGATGTCATCAAAAGGGTAGCGGAAGCATAGTGGTGATGTCTCAGAGCATGAGGGGTGACTTACTTGATCCGGTATCATCATAGCACACAGATTACGAACAGTAAAACTTACATTACAAGGTTCGTGGTTACAAATATTATTACAGTTTATACATATTACAAGTTATTTAATTACAGTTGTTGCTAGTGCTGTGAGTGCATCCTCACCGTTGTCCTTGATTGCCTGCAAAAGTTTTAGTTTCGAAAACATCAGCACAAAGCTGGTGAGTTCATACAGTTTAGTTAAATCATATGATATGACAGTTAAATTCAAATACATGTTCACAGTTCCGGATAACCATGGGACCCGTATCTAGTTCCTTTCGGACGATATGTTCAGTTCTCGATATTACCCGTCGGTAAATATCTTATTGCCTCATTATCTTAATGTCTATCACACCATTAAGAAGTTCAGGAAACAGATAACAAACATTCACACCAGGGGAGATGCAATCCTCCCAGTGAATGGGGTGTCAACCGATAGTACTATCAATGTTTTCTGCTCGGCCACACATGGGTTCACTAGATACAGTTCAAGAATGAGGACTTTGATATCATGATAGAGATACTAACGGCAACAATCCCATGAAATCCACAAATTCAGTTAATCACATGAAATCACGCAGATAACAGTGACACATATCATATGATCAAGAAAAGTTTAGCAGTTATACCCCGATGTTTATACAACATTAAAAGAACAGGGGTGGTACGAAACTCACCTGAGTTCAGATGAGTGCTAAGACCTCGCGTAACTGGTGCTAATAATGTAAATCTGCATTAGGTTATATTTGCTTAATGATTTATGTTCTAACCTGCTGATTAAATCTGTTTGAACGTTCAATGTCATAGACATTGCTTAATAAATCATCAACTCGATATTAATTATATCATTAACCAATTTAAGGTTATATCATACAATGTATGATAATGTAGGAGCCTATATTGCATTAGGTTCCTAACACATAGTTGATGACATTCTAGATTAATCTTAAATAATCTCGGATTAATCAAATAGTTAATATTGTTGATTATAATATTAAGACAATTTTTAGATGATTTAATGGCTTAGAAATGATTAATCCTTGTTATTGATTACCCAAATATCATGAAATATTACAATGTAGCATCAGAATAGGTGAAATAACCAGATTTAACATACTAATCTGACTGTTATCACAAACATCAGATAATCATTCCAATGAGTATGTTAATGATTATGATTAGTTTGAAACACTTGGATTTAACCTTTGCATTTCAAAGATTAATCAAACTAATCACCTACATTGTCATAATCAAATGGTTTAAACCATTATAATCATAGGTATGATTTCATGCAAACCGGGCATCACAACGGATCAAAACAAGGATTTAACCGTTAGAACTTCGTGTTCTTCGTTTATAATCAATCCTAGCCATCATCTAGGCAATAATCAACAATCCTAACTATCTCATTACGTTCAAAATCAAGATCTAATCAATCAAAATCAAACTAGAAGGTTAAAACGAATCATTACCTAAACAGACGGATATCTGCGGATGAAACTACGATCAGTACTTGTATACACGTTTTCTGGCTTCAAAGATACGATCTGGTGGCTTCAAGATGGTGTTTTGATGGTGTATGTGTGTGTATTTTCGTCTGGGAACGGAGCAGAAGCGAAGAAGAAGAATAAACTTCTTTCTTGCATGAAATCTGATTAAAAGGATCAGATCATTCCACCGCCTCATCCGTCGCGTACCGCGACGGAGAGTCTATTTTGGCTTCGCGTACCGCGAAGTTTTTCGGGAATCTGAGATATTTACAATCATTGCGTACCGCGGAGGACTCTCAAGCACACCTCCGCGTACCGCGATAAGCCCTTTCGACCAATACTTAGAGATTTTTCTTCGTTTTTCGATTCCGGACAATCCGTAACTCCGTTTCGCGATCCGTTTTCTCCTATGTTCTCGATTTCTCGCATACTTTAAACCTGCCATAATTACAATCATCAATTTCGCGCGGATTTCTAGAACAACCAAACGTGTGAACGTCATTGATGACGTAGTCTTTACCTGCAATTGTCACAGTCTCCTCCTGTTACAGAAATTTCGTCCCGAAATTTAGTGAAGACTTATCTGTCGACAATTGTCTATGAGAACAAGTGAGGATATTTTGCTTTCATCTGATCTTCACGTTCCCAGGTATATTCAGGTCCTCGTTGAGAGTTCCAGCGAACTTTAACGATTGGTATGCGACTGCGTTTGAGTACCTTAACTTCTCGATCCATTACTTCTACCGGTTCTTCGGTAAACTGAAGTTTATCATTGATCTGAAGTTCTTCGAGAGGTACCATCAAAGATTCATCGTTTAAACATTTTTTCAGATTTGATACGTGAAAAACGTCATGAATGTTACTGAGTTCAAGAGGTAATTCGAGTCTGTAGGCTACAGATCCAATTCGTTCAAGAATTTTAAATGGCCCTACAAACCTCGGTGAAAGTTTACCTCGTTTACCAAATCTGAAAATGCCCTTCCAGGGTGATACTTTCAACATTACACGATCACCAACTTGGAATTCTAGTGGTCTACGACGGTTATCAGCATAACTCTTTTGACGATCGCGAGCAGCTTTAATTCGTTCTTGAATCAATGTGATCTTATCAGTTGTTTCCTGAATGAGTTCTGGACCAATGATTTGATTTTCTCCTATTTCCGACCAGCAAATAGGAGATCTGCACTTGCGCCCATACAGTGCCTCGAATGGAGCGCATTGTATGCTGGTATGGTAGCTGTTATTGTACGAGAATTCCACAAGTGGAAGATGAATATCCCAGCTACCTCCAAAATCAATCACACAACTTCTAAGCATGTCTTCTAACGTTTGATTTGTTCGCTCCGTCTGCCCATCTGTTTGAGGATGATAAGCTGTGCTCATATTGATTTGCGTGCCCAGAGCATTCTGAAGAGTTTGCCAAAATCGTGACATAAATCGACTATCTCTGTCAGAAATGATAGAGATCGGTACTCCATGTCGAGATACAATCTCATTAACATAGAGTTTAGCCAGTCGATCCATAGAGTAATCTTCTCGGATGGGTAAGAAATGCGCAGATTTAGTAAGGCGATCAACGATAACCCATATCGAGTCATGGTTACGTGACGTTCTGGGTAGTTTTGTAATGAAATCCATAGAGATCTGATCCCATTTCCACATGGGAATCTCAGGTTGTTGGAGTAACCCAGAAGGTCGTTGATGTTCAGCCTTCACTTTAAGACACGTTAGACATCGGTCCACGTATTCTAATACGTTTCTCTTCATCCCAGGCCACCAGTAAAAATCTCTAAGATCTTTATACATTTTATCGGCACCTGGATGAATAGAATACCTGGATTTGTGCGCCTCATCCAAGATGGTTGTTCGAGAGTTACCGAATAGAGGAACCCACATTCGGTCTTTGAAATACAACAGTCCATCAGCCTTAGTATCGAGTAATTTGTCTAATCCTCTTAGGTTCTCAGCAGAATAGTTCGTTGCTTGTAAAGCTTGTTGCTGAGCATTTTTAATTTGGGGAATTAGACTAGTTTGGATAGTCAAACCTAACGCTCTCACACGTAGGGGTTTGACCCGTTCCTTGCGACTCAAGGCATCGGCCACAACATTTGCCTTGCCTGGGTGATAACGGATTTCACAATCATAATCGTTCAAGAGTTCAATCCATCGCCTTTGTCGCATGTTCAACATTTTCTGATCTAGAATATGTTGGAGACTTTTGTGATCCGTGTACACAATACACTTGGTTCCGTACAGATAATGTCTCCAAATCTTGAGTGCAAACACAACTGCACCAAGTTCTAGATCATGAGTGGTATAGTTCTTCTCGTGTACTTTCAACTGCCGAGAAGCGTAAGCGATCACCTTATCGTTCTGCATTAAAACACACCCAAGTCCCTGATGGGAAGCATCACAATAAACCGTGAAGTTATCTGTACCTTCCGGTAGTGCTAAAATAGGTGCATTGCAGAGTTTATGTTTCAACAGTTGGAAAGCCTCCTCCTGTTGGGAACCCCATATAAACGGTTGGTTCTTCTGAGTCAAAGTGGTAAGTGGCAGAGCGATTTTTGAAAAGTTCTTGATAAATCGACGATAATAACCTGCCAACCCCAAGAATTGACGTATTTCAGTCGGGGTTCGGGGTGTCTCCCATTGTTCTACCGCTTTGATCTTACTGGGATCCACTTGAATACCATTCTCATTCACAACATGCCCCAGAAACTGAACTTCTCGTAACCAAAATTCACACTTGGAAAATTTGGCATATAGCTGTTCACGTGCTAGAAGTTCTAAGATGAGTTTCAGATGTTGGGCATGTTCCTGCTGGTTCCGGGAATAAATGAGAATATCATCAATAAATACAATCACAAACTTATCCAGATAAGGTCTACATACTCGGTTCATCAGATCCATAAAAACTGCAGGTGCATTGGTTAAACCAAACGGCATTACTAAAAACTCGTAATGTCCGTACCGGGTTCGGAAAGCAGTTTTTGGAACATCATTGTCATGGATTCGTAACTGATGATATCCGGACCTCAAATCAATTTTTGAGAAATATGTAGCACCTTGCAACTGATCAAACAGATCATCAATACGAGGTAATGGATAACGGTTCTTGATTGTCAGTTTATTGAGTTCCCTGTAGTCGATACACATCCTGAATGATCCATCTTTCTTTTTCACAAAAAGAATTGGTGCTCCCCAGGGTGAAAAACTGGGTCGAATGAAACCTTTATCAAGAAGTTCCTGTAATTGACCTGAAAGTTCTTGCATTTCAGATGGCGCAAGCCGATACGGGGCTTTAGCAACAGGTGCAGCGCCAGGAATCAAGTCAATACGAAATTCAACCTGTCTTGTTGGGGGTAATCCTGATATATCTTCAGGAAAAACTTCAGGAAAATCTTTGACTACTGGGATATCAGTGATACGTGTAGGTGAAGAATTGTGCTCGGTCACGTGTGCCAGGAAAGCATAACAGCCTTTCCTTAAAAATTTCTGAGCCCGCATACAAGATATGAGACCAAGTTTTCTACCGGCTCGTTCTCCTTGAACTACCAGTGTATTACCGTTAGGTAATGGAATACGGATCACCTTAGTTTGACATACAACTTCCGCTTGGTTATCAGAAAGCCAATTCATGCCTACCACGACATCAAAGCTACCAAGCTCAATAGGAAGTAAGTCGATACAGAAAAGGTGATCATTCAGATTCAAGGAACATCCTTGAATAACACTGCTAGTTTTGATCATCTTGCCGTTTGCAAGTTCAATGACATAAGGAGTTTCTAGTTCTACCGTAGGCAATGAAAGTAATGATGCAAATTCAGGAGAAATAAAACTCTTATCTGCTCCTGTGTCAAATAAAACTGATGCATAAAGATTATTGAGAAGGAACGTACCAGTGACAATGTTTGCATCATGTCTTGCCTCGGCTGCACCAATCTGAAAAGCTCTACCCCTAGCTTGATTCCCTGGATTGGTGTTATTGGTTGGACAATTGCGCATGAGGTGATCAGGGCTTCCACAAGTGTAACATGACCGGTTCGTTTGAGCAGTGGGTCGTGGAGCTTGGTTTGGTTGACGAGCAGGAAAGTTGCAGTATTTAGCATAGTGTCCTACCCGATTACATTTTGCACAAACAGGACATGGTCCTGTGTGATGGTAGGGACACCTATCACATTTGGGCGCCGGCCCAGTGTAAACTTTCCTCTCCGGTACCGCCGCTCCATAGTTTTTCACGGTTGGTTTGTTCTGACTGGTTTCAGCTGGAGCTTTGGTCTTGGACTTGCCAAACCATTTACGTTTGGTACCTTTAGAAACGTTCGAGGTACCAGCTTCACTACGGCCCACGGCCGTCTGAGATTTTGAAATCAATGTACCACTTCTTACCGCCTCATCGGTAAGCTTGGTGGTCAACAGAATGGTTCTTTTAAGGGTTGTGGGTTCAGCAGCAGTTACATTTCCCCGAATCTGGGGAACCAACCCTTTGATATACTTCTCAATCAATGCTGCCTCAGTTGGAAACATATTGGGAAGTAGACAAGTAAGTTCATGAAAACGATCGGTGTAGGCTAAAGAATCAGCACCGACCATTGAGTGACTCCAGAATTCCTCCTGAAGTTTTTGGATTTCAGTGATTGGGCAGTACTCTGACATAATCAGAGTTTTGAATTCATTCCAGCCCATAGAATCAACTGTAACAGAACCCAAAGTTTTAGCCTGGGTATTCCACCAGGTAAGAGCTGATTCTTTCAAAGAACAGGCAGCATAAGACACCTTATGCTCCTCCAGACACTGGCTGATTTTCAGTTTTGTTTCCATCTCCTCGATCCACCTAAGGAGTCCAGCCGCTCCTTCCCTACCTGTGAAAGTAGGTGGGTTACAGGAAGCAAAGTATTTATACGTACATCCCTGTCGTGGTGGATCAGGAGCAGTAGTAGTTGTGTCTGTGGTATGAACAGTTTCAACGTGTCCACCTGTGGCATTATGTTCCACATGACCAGACCCAGAAGTGACATGTGGCTGTGGTGGTATTACAATGCCAGCAGCCGATAACTGTTCCTTTACGATTCGGGCTATAGCTGCTTCATTCAATACCGACCCACTAGGAGCTGCCATTGGTGTCGGGTTTGGGTCCTGGTTTACCAGAGGAACGGTATTTGTTTCAGAAACAGGTGGTGGAACTGGATTCGGTTCAGGGGAAGTAATATTCTCGGTAGCTTTCTTAGCTGGACGACCTCTTTTCGGAGCCATAGTTCTGCTCACATGCAGACAAACTCAGGTCAGTTCAAGAATATTAAAGATATAACCCTTTTTAATCACATAACTCAACCATGTTCAGACATGCTGATAATTTCATGTTGAAATGTGATCATTCAAGTATTCAAGTATAACTACATTGAAAAGATCCAGATACGTTCTCAATTCACACTAGTCATTCAGATATTCATAGTTATACTTAGTCCTGTTATTTCAAAACATGTGTAGAGTATAACCCAACTCATTGCCTCGCAATACATGTTTTTAGAGATATGTTCATACAGGACTAGGATATGTTCTCACACAAGTCCTCTGATATGTTCTCAGTTCATGTACTAGATATGTTTTCACACAACAACAGATATGTTCACGTGTTCTCGTACAGTATGGCTCTCGTACTGTACTTTAATTACAGATATGTTCTCATTAGTTATGTTCTCGTTCACATTACAGATACGTTCTCGTTTAGATATGTTCTCGTACAGTATGGCTCTCGTACTGTACTTTTAGTAACTGATATGTTCTCGTATAGTATGGCTCTCGTACTATACTTTAGTTACTGATATGTTCTCGTTCACATTACAGATACGTTCTCGTTTAGATATGTTCTCGTTCACATTACAGATACGTTCTCGTTTAGATATGTTCTCGTACAGTATGGCTCTCGTACTTTACTTTTAGTTACTGATATGTTCTCGTTAGATATGTTCTCGTTCACATTACAGATACGTTCTCGTTCAGATATGTTCTCGTACAGTATGGCTCTCGTACTGTACTTTAGTTAATATATCCGCATACAGTATGGCTCTCGTACTGTATTTTCGCGCAATATATGTTTTTAGTTAAATATATTCGCATACAGTATGGCTCTCGTACTGTATATCAGCGCAATATATTTTCAGTTAGATATATTTGCATACAGTATTGCTCTCGTACTGTATTTTCGCACAATATATATATTTTTAGTTCGACATATTCGCATACAGTATGGCTCTCGTACTGTATATCAGCGCAATATGTTTTCAGTTAGAAACGTTCTCATACTGATATGTTCATAGATACGTTCTCATACTGATATGTTCATAGATATGTTCTCATACTGATATGTTCATAGATATGTTCTCATACTGATATGTTCATAGATATGTTCTCATACTGATATGTTCTTAGATACGTTCTCATACTGATTTGGATATAGTGTTCACATAACATACAACAGATATATAGAAACAAACGTTTGATTAAAACAACACTGTTATTATAAAACCATAAAGTTTATGATACAAAGAGTGCCCTCATAATACATCCATACAAACAACCTATCCGTCTATGAGATGTACAATGAAAATCCCAAAAATGTGGGTCAACTGATCTGACTTACCGTAAGAAATACGGTAAACAGGCTAACACTATAGCTATAGTAGCGAGTACTATAGCTAACCAGATAAGTCTAGCCTCGGTGCTCAGCGTACCGAGCGTCCAGATCAGTCCCTGCAGCCTTTCCCCAAAGGCTGCCACCTGCTGCTTACATGCAGCAATCATTTCCCTCCACCAAGTCCTCCGAAGGCGATCCTCAATGGTCGCCCTCCAGGCTAGGATGTCCGCACCCTGAGTAGTCACATGGTCCATAAGAGCCAGGTGAGACGCGAGAATCTCCAACACCGTATTACGGGTGTCCTCCATCGTGGCATGGTGCTGCTGCAAATCCTGTCGGAGGCCCAGCAGGTCCTGAGATACCTGCTGTACCTGAGCCCGAAGCTCAGCCTGGTGGGAGGATTCTCCCACCTCGTGTACTGGTGCTGGCTCGTCACGTGGAGCCATGGGGCGTCGTGGAGGTAGTCCCGTAGTCTTGCGGGCCTGGCCCCGCATACGCCTGAGCCCGTCCCATGGCGGGGCTCTGTGTGGTGAGGAGCTCTGCCTCCTCATGGCCGAAGCGTCGGCCAGCGGTGAGTGGGGTGGACTGTGCACCGGTGGGGATCCCGGTGGTGGTGGTGGTATGAACGGAGATCCGGGCGGTAGTGGTGGTACAAAAGGAGATCCGGGTGGTGTAGCTGATAGCTGTGGTCCCACCTGAGATGATACAGAAGACGCATGAGATGGTACTGCACCCGAGCTCGATCCCGAGCTATCACTGGGTGTGTCGTCAAGGATGATGTAAGGGAATCTCTGGTAAATATAGTTTTCTCCCGGGTTCGCCATTGCTGAATAAACAAAGTTCTAGATCAGTATCATGAAATAAACATTGAATAATAATATTCAATACAAACATGATATGATATCTCTTCTTATCTCAAAGCAACTATTAGTCTTTAGAATTGTTAGTGTTTTGCTTGAATTAAATCAAACTAGAATGCACACGTGTTGCAAATTTCAGTTATGCTGGCCACTCATAACTGGAATTTGTACCACCTGATTATCCTGGTTTAATTCAAAACAAGTTTTGTTCAATATTAATGTTCGGTGCTCTCTGTGTTACTATACGAACCTATGGTTATAGTCTAGGTTTCTAAGTCAACCTAATTCTCTATAACCTGTGTCTCTGATACCACCCTGTCACACCCCCACCTCTCGTCACCTGAGAATGATGTCATCAAAAGGGTAGCGGAAGCATAGTGGTGATGTCTCAGAGCATGAGGGGTGACTTACTTGATCCGGTATCATCATAGCACACAGATTACGAACAGTAAAACTTACATTACAAGGTTCGTGGTTACAAATATTATTACAGTTTATACATATTACAAGTTATTTAATTACAGTTGTTGCTAGTGCTGTGAGTGCATCCTCACCGTTGTCCTTGATTGCCTGCAAAAGTTTTAGTTTCGAAAACATCAGCACAAAGCTGGTGAGTTCATACAGTTTAGTTAAATCATATGATATGACAGTTAAATTCAAATACATGTTCACAGTTCCGGATAACCATGGGACCCGTATCTAGTTCCTTTCGGACGATATGTTCAGTTCTCGATATTACCCGTCGGTAAATATCTTATTGCCTCATTATCTTAATGTCTATCACACCATTAAGAAGTTCAGGAAACAGATAACAAACATTCACACCAGGGGAGATGCAATCCTCCCAGTGAATGGGGTGTCAACCGATAGTACTATCAATGTTTTCTGCTCGGCCACACATGGGTTCACTAGATACAGTTCAAGAATGAGGACTTTGATATCATGATAGAGATACTAACGGCAACAATCCCATGAAATCCACAAATTCAGTTAATCACATGAAATCACGCAGATAACAGTGACACATATCATATGATCAAGAAAAGTTTAGCAGTTATACCCCGATGTTTATACAACATTAAAAGAACAGGGGTGGTACGAAACTCACCTGAGTTCAGATGAGTGCTAAGACCTCGCGTAACTGGTGCTAATAATGTAAATCTGCATTAGGTTATATTTGCTTAATGATTTATGTTCTAACCTGCTGATTAAATCTGTTTGAACGTTCAATGTCATAGACATTGCTTAATAAATCATCAACTCGATATTAATTATATCATTAACCAATTTAAGGTTATATCATACAATGTATGATAATGTAGGAGCCTATATTGCATTAGGTTCCTAACACATAGTTGATGACATTCTAGATTAATCTTAAATAATCTCGGATTAATCAAATAGTTAATATTGTTGATTATAATATTAAGACAATTTTTAGATGATTTAATGGCTTAGAAATGATTAATCCTTGTTATTGATTACCCAAATATCATGAAATATTACAATGTAGCATCAGAATAGGTGAAATAACCAGATTTAACATACTAATCTGACTGTTATCACAAACATCAGATAATCATTCCAATGAGTATGTTAATGATTATGATTAGTTTGAAACACTTGGATTTAACCTTTGCATTTCAAAGATTAATCAAACTAATCACCTACATTGTCATAATCAAATGGTTTAAACCATTATAATCATAGGTATGATTTCATGCAAACCGGGCATCACAACGGATCAAAACAAGGATTTAACCGTTAGAACTTCGTGTTCTTCGTTTATAATCAATCCTAGCCATCATCTAGGCAATAATCAACAATCCTAACTATCTCATTACGTTCAAAATCAAGATCTAATCAATCAAAATCAAACTAGAAGGTTAAAACGAATCATTACCTAAACAGACGGATATCTGCGGATGAAACTACGATCAGTACTTGTATACACGTTTTCTGGCTTCAAAGATACGATCTGGTGGCTTCAAGATGGTGTTTTGATGGTGTATGTGTGTGTATTTTCGTCTGGGAACGGAGCAGAAGCGAAGAAGAAGAATAAACTTCTTTCTTGCATGAAATCTGATTAAAAGGATCAGATCATTCCACCGCCTCATCCGTCGCGTACCGCGACGGAGAGTCTATTTTGGCTTCGCGTACCGCGAAGTTTTTCGGGAATCTGAGATATTTACAATCATTGCGTACCGCGGAGGACTCTCAAGCACACCTCCGCGTACCGCGATAAGCCCTTTCGACCAATACTTAGAGATTTTTCTTCGTTTTTCGATTCCGGACAATCCGTAACTCCGTTTCGCGATCCGTTTTCTCCTATGTTCTCGATTTCTCGCATACTTTAAACCTGCCATAATTACAATCATCAATTTCGCGCGGATTTCTAGAACAACCAAACGTGTGAACGTCATTGATGACGTAGTCTTTACCTGCAATTGTCACAATGTATGCCATGTTATGTACTAGACCCGATGTATCGTTTGCTTTGAGCATAACAAGTAGATACCAGCAAAATCATGGTGAAAGTCATTGGGCTGCTGTAAAGAACATATTAAAGTACTTACTGTAAGGTGTTACACAGACGCTAGCTTCCAAACAGATCGAGATGATTCTCGGTCACAATTGGGGTATGTGTTTACCCTCAATGGTGGAGCTATCACTTGGAGGAGCTCGAAACAAAGTGTTGTTGCTCAATCCACGACAGAGTCTGAATACATTGCTGCTTCGGAAGCTGCAAAAGAAGCTGCTTGGATGAAGAAATTCATGACTAATCTCGGTGTGGTTCCTAGTATTAGGAAACCAATAGAGATATTATGTGACAACACTGGTGCTATTGCTCAGGCAAAGGAACCAAGGTCACATCATAGGTCAAAGCACATACTCAGACAGTTTCACTACATTAGGGAAGTAGTGGAAAGAGGAGACATCAAGATAGACAAAATTCACACAGATCAAAATCTAGCAGATCCCTTTACTAAGCCTATGCCTCTGTCTAAACACGAGGAGCATGTTGAGAAGATAGGTCTTAGGTTTGCTAGTTATTGGATTTGATCTGTATTGAGTATTTGGGTGCTTTCGAATTAAAGTTACATTGGATATTTATTTTGATTTAATGGTTAAATGCATAATAAATATTGTTTCTTTATTTGATATTTTGTACGTTTTAGTATCCTTGAATATGGTATTCTAAATGTCCGTAGTATCAGATTCATGAGAATCAATCTGAATGAAGACTACTTGAATGCTTGGTTAGTTTATAAGATAAAAGCTCAAAGTGTTGAGGACCAAGATTCATAGACATACATTAGAGAATGATGTCGAACGTAACTCGTTTCAAAACTTTCTTCATGGATCATTGTCATAAGAAGTTTTGAATATGGTATGATCTATACATATCCTTAGACCTAAGGAGCATATTAGAACTGACATTAGTCTAAGGTCATTCTTTGATCTTATCTAACGCTGTTCTGAAAATGGGTAGTAATAAGGATATTTGATTGGGAATGGTTCTGAAACTAAGTGGGAGTTGTATGCTGCCAAAGGGATTCTATACTCTTATATGATTAAGAGATGATATTCTGGCGCCCTCGTTAATTTAAACTGGTGTAAATGCATGGCCGTGCTCAAACTAAGAGTAGTTTGTTAGACCATTTTAAATGGGAGAACGAGAATCAGAATGTTTGAACAACATATGAGAATGAAATGTGATCCATGTCTCATGTTCAAAGAATATCAATTAGAAAGGATAAATAGATAAAGGTTACCATGGCTATAATTTTAGTTAAGTAAAGGGTTACTTGAACTAAAAGTTTAGTTGACTTTAGAAGTCATACCCCGCTAGGGGCAGCGCGATGCAGCTAGGTGTCCAACACTGTCTACGTTGAAGGAATTATGCGATGAATCGT
This sequence comes from Mikania micrantha, assembly GCA_009363875.1. Classification (NCBI taxonomy): domain Eukaryota; kingdom Viridiplantae; phylum Streptophyta; class Magnoliopsida; order Asterales; family Asteraceae; genus Mikania; species Mikania micrantha. Next base: position 105,835,879 of record CM018691.1, read on the forward strand.
CCAAGTGGGAGTCTATTGGATATGTGATGTCCGATCATCGATAATATCAACGTTGCTATCGGGGTACGATCCAAAGAGTTACACTTTGGAAGATAGTAATGCGATTATGTCTAAAATTTGTTTTAGACATATTCAATTTCACGAATTATTTAAAGTGGTGTGTTATTATTATTTGTGAAATAATAATAATATTGGAGGAATTGATTATTGTGATAATTAATTATAATTAAATTGATAAAGTTTAATTAATTAAACTTTAGACATTTAATTAAATGTTGCTAACTAGTTGCTAGTTAGTAATATGGAGAGTAGTAATTAAATGATTTAATTACTAAAAGAAGTTAATTAAATTAAAAGAGTTTAAATTAAATTAACATGTGAAATAAATGGTGGGAAACCAATTTTGAGTTGGTAATCCAAGATCCTAATTTTATGGATCTTCTTTGACTTTAAAATGGTGGGAATTAATTTTGAATTAGTAAATTCAAAATTACTATAAAAGTGGATCTACATTTGACTTTAAATATAGATCCAACCTACCACTTTTAAAAGACCACATTTTTTACACATAACCTACTCTCCCTCTCCTCTCCTCTCTTGTTTTCGGCCGAACCCCCACACTCCTCTTGGTTTTCGGCCACACACCACCAAGCACCACCACACCAAAGTCGAGCCACCGAGGGTGGTTTTGAAGTACGCGGTTGTTGCGGTGATACACGATAGAGATCGTGGTTCGTGATTCAAGTCATCTAGCGAGACTACTATCGAATCCAATGTGTGTTTTTGGAGGTTCTTCATTGAGGTCAATTCTAAACATCCTATGGTTGTTTTTGTTTATTCGTATGTAACTGGATTCCTGGTTTCGGGAATTTTGTTTATGAAACAAAAAATGTGTAACCTAATCGCTTCCGCTATCGTAAAATCTGATTTTATAATTAATATGATTAATTAAAAGTTTAAAAATGGTTACTACAATTCCCAACAGTTGTCCCCTTGCAACGATCCCATCAGATTGGATCGCCGCACCATCCATGGGATGCGTATTGTCAGAGTTTTTTCAGGGGTCGGCCTCAGATTCTCGCTACGAGTCGGCCAAATTTGGGTGCGACTTCCTACACAAGCCGAGGCCATGCTATAGAAGTACTATCGTCCACCAGAGAGCTCACTCGTCGTTTGGATTGGGTAGATGCTCATATTGACCGTTTGGGCGATCATATAGACTGGTTGATCGTGCGTGAGGTTGAGCGCTCGAGGCAGGCTGGTATCAAGCCTTCTCCTTCGCCACCACACCTTCAGTTTGCAAATGACCCTGTATTTTGTATTCAAACTTATTTTGTACTGAAACTTTTGTAGTTGTTATGTACATATTTAATTTTGATTGTTGACGATTTATTATTTCGTATTATTTTGAATTATTCTTATTAACTAACAATTCATATAAAAAAACAATTTTCATAAACAAACACTATGTATTCTTAACAAATATTTAAAACATAAGTTATACAAAATATTTGATAAAACAAAAGTTCTAAAAAAGTAAGGTTAAATAAAATGTAAAAGAAAAATATCAAAATGATGCAAAAGTAAAGTTATACCATTAAAATACTTGATAAAACAAAACTAAAGTTATATAAAAATATTAATTTAAAAAATATTTTAATAATTATATGTGGTGTATAGATAGATCTGTATTCCACGTACAACTCTTAATCGATTTTGCAAAAGTCCAACTTTAAAATATGTAAACATATACATGACGTATAGTCCTGTAGTCACGTACAACATTAACCGTCAATAAATGTCATGGAATTTAAGGTTGTTAACTGTTGTACTTCTAAGCGTGTCGTAGGGTAACATACGACATGTAGAGTTAGTGTGTCAAGGAATTTAATATTGCAGCTTTTTAAACCTATACGCCATGTACGGATTTATACGTGACGTATAGAAGGCACGAGCGTACACGTATAAAATATAGGTGTTCAAATAACCAAAGCCACTTTAATATGTTATAGGAATATTTTTCTAGGTTTGAAATAGTCAAATGTTAGGTCACGTGGGGCAAAGCAGGGGTGTTAAATATGTATATTTATTATTTTAGGAGCTTATTTTTTATATCTTTTACATATCCTAGTCACTTCTCATGCTATTATTTCATTTATTTTAGTATTTTTTTTAACTATATATTTATGTTTCTTCTTTGATTATATTTATTGTACTTAAGCTAGTTGTCTTTTTAAAATAGTTTCTTTTTATTTTTTTAAGATGAATATAGGATTTTTTTTATATATCACAATTACTAGACCCTACAAATTAGCATGTTATATGTGGAGCTTACTAAGCATGTTTCTAGTTATAATATTATTTACATTTGTTTAATATATAAAAATCTAATATTAATAATTTTTATACAATGTATTAAATAAACAATTTAATCGATAAAACAAATGGCCAAACAATATTTAATACTTCACTTTGTAAAATGTTACATTGTTTCTCTTAATTTTCTATAATTCATAGCTTTTCTACTGTAATATATATATAATCTGATTTTTTTTAATAATTTGCCTTTGCAAATTATAATAATAATCATGAATTATATTGGCTAACGGTACCCACTATAAAAAATGAGACTGACATTTACTGAAAAACAATTATACCATTATATAATTATTAATTATGTTTTGATATTAATTATAACCTAGTCGTTGTAACTTCTTACATTTCTTACATTCTTCTATTAAATTATATTTTTAAATATAATATTATGTCTAGTTGTCTTTTTTTAACATGATGTGACTCGATCCAACTCAAGATCAACTGAACAAATTAGAAAAAATATATATCTATCTATTATAATAAATAAAGGTTTTTAGGAACACACGACATGTTTATAAAGCACATCAACTTTATTTCTCACTTCTCTCTCTTATTAATTACATCTTATATTAAATATATTTTTATACATTTTTAAATTAAAAAAGATTTTTAATACAACAAAAATATATTAATGTTAAAATACACACTTTTTAAAAAAATATTATAAATTTTAAAAAATGAAATGTTTGAAGAAAATAAACTTCGAAAAAATTAGGGATTTAAGAAATAATATAATAATTTTATTAATTAAAGTATTAAGTTACACTAAATTTTAATTATATTATTAAAAAACATCTTATAATGTATATATTTTCATTAATATATATATATATATATTATCTTTTTATTTAACCCGTGTAATACGCGGGGTATTAACCTAGTATATTATATACAGATGTTCAAACGGGCATAAAAATTTTCCATCTCAATGAAAAATTTTCTAGGTATTAAGAGTATATATCAAATTGCTATTAATCAAAAGAAGAAGAAATAAATAACTAACGGGATTAAACTAGTAATAAGAAACCAATGGTAGGTTACTAGGTTTTAATTAATTTTTTAACAACTATATATGGTTTGATAAAAGGATGCGCCCTGAAGAGGGAGCCTGTTTGATAATATGAAACGAGGCTATCTGACCTCGAAGGTAGGGCAGGTTTTGTGGTTGTGAGTTGCTGTGCCAAGATTTTCAAGATTTCTGGATTTGAACTTGTCAGTAAATGGAATCCAATAGCTCCATAATTGGAGACTACCAAATTGTACACTTTCTGCATATTTAAATCCACATCACTCACATGCAAATTCAGATCTATCTTCAATTGCATACCAACAACATTCATGCGAAAAACAAACAAATAAACAAAAACGTCTAGAAAATTCTCAATTTTTAGTGAAGTTTTGGTAAAAAAAAAAATATGAAAACAAACCCTTAGTTGATTCAAAATGTGGTAATGACGTTTGAGAAGAAATATGAAGACAAATAAGAGCCGGCTTTTACTTCTTAAAATCTGAGGCACTTGCCTAGGGCCTCCAAACTTTTGGGACCCCAACGTCTACATTACCGTCCAAATTATTTGTTTGGTCGTTAATGTTATGAAAAATACAGATTTTCTCATATTCACAAAATAGAAAATTTGTTTAGGTTCTCTTTTTTCAAATAATTACACATTTTTTTGTTTTTGTTTCATCTTTGCTTTACGTTTGAATAGATATATTATAAATGATATGAAATAAAAGATTTAGACAAGCTCTATATTGGTATATAAGGTAAGGGGAAGGATCAAATGTTAACCCTTTTGCCCGAATCTTTGTTTTTTTTATGGTTTTTATTATACATAAATAGGAGGTTTCTTTTTTGTGTTTTTGCTAATTCATCACCGTTTAGAAGTTATAAGTGTTACTATAACTTCTAAACGGTGATGAATTAGCAAAAACACAAAAAAGAAACCCCCATATTTATGCATAATAAAAACCATGAAAAAAAACAGATTCGGGCAAAAAACGCGAGGGTTAAGCGGTTAACGCTATAAGAAAGGGTTAACAATGGAACCATCCCCTATAAGGTAATTATTATAAGTATATGTAGATAGATGCAAATTAACATTTATCTTTATGATTTTTAGAATTTATGAACAAAATTTTTTTATGGTAAGAAAAAAAGTATAATGAAAAGCCCCAAATTTTGTATTTGCCTAGAGACTTTAAAAAACTTGAAACGGTTCTGAGACAAATCTTACTCTTACCTAAAGTGTGATAGAGAGGTTACGACAAAAGACTTAATTTCCTGTTTTATTCATCTTTATTAAATATAAACAACTAATTAAAGTTTAAATCTAATACCAGCAGCAGTGTAAGTTTTGTTTTCTTCTTTATTATCATCTTTTTAAATGTGTGCGTTTTGGCTTCTGGTATGTATTTAATGTATACATGAATGCTAACGTGAAGATCCTAGATGCAATAGCCCCAGTGTCAGGTGTTGGGTCCATATGTTCAAATTTGATGACTAGTCCTTATTGCTACTTATACTATACTATTCATTCTTTTTCGCTCGTTGATTCGAGTCTTCCGTAGCGGTGTATTTCTCTCAACTCACTTCAATCTATTCCGACACTTATTAAGCGTATGTTTGAGATTTCATTTGAAAATAATAAACTTAATTATTTGCTTTATGAAGAAGTCAATAAGTTCAAAAAATGTCTAGCAATGTTAAAAGGATCTTTTTTTAACTTCTTAAGTAAGGTTAAAAAATTGTTTTTAAAACTTATAATTTGTAGGTTTTAAAAAGGTTTCATGGGTTAAAGTTTTAAACCTAAAAAAATCTCAAGTTTCTGTACGGTGAGAATTCATGTTCTAAACCACTTTGGTGTTTTCTATTTTTTTGGATTTTGTGTGAAATAGAAGTGATTAAATATATTATAAAAATATTAAGATTTTGCGCCTGTTTGTAAATGTAAAATCCTTCCATGGATAAACAAATAAAAAAAATAGACGTGTGTCACTTTTGTGAAGTATTTTCAAATTATATGTTTGTCTCTCTTGCATTCAAATAAAATCTCTATTTTTATAAATAATAAAATTAAATGTTAACCTTTTGGGGAAGTGGTGTAGTTAAAGTTGAGGAAAGAAAATCTAGGTGTCTCAAGTTTAATTATCACTTACAACGATTTTTCTTGAATGTAAGAGACCCGGTTGGTTACGCTTTACATGTTTCTCTCATTAGTCGGGTATTTTGGGGGGCGGGGCTGGGGATTCCAATGTAAGTGGGTTCTCACGTTAATAAAAATAAATAAAAATGTTGAAAAAAACAAATGTTAATTATATTATTTAATTATATTGATAAAAAAATAGTTTTCTTGAAATATTAAAAAATACACTTTATGGAAATACGAAATTATTATAAAAATATGAAATTTTTATAAACCATGTTTTTTTTAAATACAAAATATTTAAAACAGGTTTTCTAAAATAATAAAGATTTTATTAAAACATTAAAAAAATTTAGATTACAAAATTAATTAGACAATAATTTTTTAAACAATGAGATATTTATACAAAATAGAATCAAAAGCAGTTTAATAAAATACAAACTTTTTAAGACACGAAAGTTTAGAAAAACAATACTGTATGTTTTTTAGCATTTAATTATATAATAATATTATATCTCAAAGTTTATTTTTATTATATTTATTGATAATTAGTTAGGATTTTATTTATTTACCATTGTAAATTTGTAATGTATTAGTCTAGTTTTTATTTTTAATATATTGATATATTAAAAACTTTGGGCCTGTGTAAAAACCAGTTATTGGACAGCTACATAACAATTGTTTTCAATTATAATTTCAAAAGCAACGGGCCTATGTGAAGACCATTTATTGGACAATTACAAAGCAACTGGTTTGGACTTGCAACCCAAATGACAAATGTGAACCATCCACAATTTTGCGTAGACCTAGCTAGAGGTGGCCAAGTACCCAGAACCAGAACCGAGGAACTGAACCGGAACCGGTGGGTACAGGCGGTTCTGGGTTTTCAGAGAAATTGGAACCTGAACCGGTTCCACCCTTAAACCGGTCAAACACGAACCGGAACCGGTCAAAAACCGGAACCGGTTCTTGACTTTGTTGTCCGGAATCGTTTGAAACCGAAACCAACTCCAGAACCGGTTCTGGTTCAAAAAAGATCCCGGTTTGGCCACCTCTAGACTGGCAAACAAAACCCATAACTTTATTTTTGGCTTAAAATGGGTCTTTTTTTTATGCTGATGGGTTATATTGGATAACCTTAAATAGTAAGAGGGTAAGAATGGGTCATTCTTAAAACATTAATAAGAAAACACGGGTCAGGATGGGTTCTTAGCCTTGGAAACTCGGTCACTCGCAGATCCAACCGATTGGGCAATCGCAATACGATTCAACAGACGATTTGATGAAGATTCAATCAGCTGAATCACTAGACGATTTTTGATCAATCGGTTGGAGCACTGGACGATTCAACCACAATTGGAGCACGTGATGACGATTTGTAAACGGTGTCAACCCTAAAAAGTCTCTAATCTTGCCTGAAAGCAGAACTCATTGGTGTACTGTATTTGTAAGTGATCAACTTTGAATGACCAGAGAGGGCAATCTGCAAAATCTTAAACAAATTGTAAGTGTAGTTTGAGTAATCCTAGATTTAGAGAGTTTTACTATCATCACCTGAATCTATTTTCTGTTCAATTATGTTCATGCGCATGAATCTGTGTTTGATTGTAAGCTTTGAACAAGTGTTGTGAATGTGTGGGTTTAAGGTTATTTAGTGATTGATTCGGGCTTTGGTGTATGGGTTTTAGTTAATTGATTCTTATTTTAGTGTTTGGGACTCGTTTTGATACAAATATGATGAGAAGATGCATATGCAAATTCGACAGAAACTTGTGCTAATTGTTGCATTGATGTAAGATCAATTCCTATTTTACCATTTGTTTTGGATCCAATGTTATTATGTTATTATCAATTATTGCAATTCATTTTAACGAATTCTTAGAAGATTTGCAGCTTTAATTCATATAACGTTTGTTTTTTAACAAAAGGTTTGCATAACCTAGGGGTGTAAACGAACCAAGGCAGCTCGTGAAATGCTCGAGATCGGATCGCTAAAAAGCTCGAACGAGCCGAGCCTTAACGAGCCCGAGCCCGAGCTCGAGCCCAAAAGTGTGGCTCGTTTAGTTATCGAGCCCGAGCTCGAGCTTTACTTAACGAGCTCGAGCTGGCTCGCGAGCCTTAACGAGCTTTTTGTTTATATAATTTTTATTTATTATATTAAGTGTTTATATATAAAATTAATTATTTTTATATATAAAATTATGATAAATATATTTAAATTAAATATTTTATGTTAAATTTATAAAATATAGTTATAAATATAATTAAATTAGTAATTAAAGTAAATAAATTAAATAAATAACGAGCCGAGCTCGAGCCTTAACGAGCTCGGGATCGGCTCGGCTCGTTTACACCCCTAGCATAACCTCTTATGTCTGAGCCATTCAGACCACGCGCAGATGTTGACATCTGCAGACTGTTTGTTTTTTCGAAGACGTTTCATTAAAAAATGTCTGCGTGAGGTCTTCTTAGTGCAGATGTGGACCAACCACTTCTAGGATCTTCTAAGTTCTGCAGAAACTACCCACCATCACAGGCCACCACCGCTGCCCACCACCGTCAGCACCGCTGCCACCCACCGCCGCCGGCCACTGCCGCTGCCACCAGCCGTCGGCCGCCCCCCTCCGACCACCACCGCCACCCACCCTCGCCTCCCACCCCCGCCACCCACCACAGCCGCCCACCACCGCCCACCACCGCCGCCCACCGCTGCCGCCCTCCACTGACGATCACCCCCACCACCTCCACCACCGTCAGCCACCCCATCACCCCCACCGTACACCACCACCAATTTATTTTAAGAGTCAACAGACTTTAAAAAACAAACACTCTTCTTCTTGCAGACTGCAGACATTTAGTCCACCTCTTCTCCTACAGATGTCTGCAGATATGGTCCGCAGACTGCAGACATTTTACCTCTTAAAAAACAAACACCACCTTAATGTTGTTATCATCTTTGGTGCATAGATTTGCAATCCTATCAATCAGATCTTAGTCATTTTTAGAGTTTGTAGATGACCCGTTCTGACCCGGACCAAAATGACCAATTTTTGAAGTAACCTATCTTGATCCAAACTCATTCTAACCCAAACCCGTTCTAACACGCTACCCAACCCGCGCATTTTGCCAGGCCTAATTTTGCGTCATCAAAAAATTATTTTCATAAGCATATATTTTAATATTTTAAAATGAGCAAGGCATACCAACTCTATTAGGATATTTGAACACCATGACAAGTTATCTAGATACTTTAAATGATTCAAATCAGTCCATTCGTATTCTTATATGACAATATTGATAGTCTGTAAATAACATATTGAGTGTATCTATAACATGTGCCCCTGTACGTGTGTGTAACAAAAACCATGTGACAATGAAGTTGCACATGAGTGAATAACATGGGACTATGTTTTAAAACAAAAACTGTTGGCTTGTCTTTGCCAAATTAAACATGTATTGAATATAACTCCAAGTTAAAAAGGAATTTTACATATATTCACATACTAAGAACCTTTATTACATATTTATCCAACCCTTAAATTTAATTACATATTCCCTCTTGAGAGAGAAAATATGTAATAAATAAAATTCGAAAAAGAAATATGTAAATTATCCTGGTGAAAAAGATCAAATAATTGATGTTTGGTGACCAAAGAGTTTCTAGACTCATGATATCTCCTTGACTTCTCTTACTTAAAGTCTTGAGTTCAAGTCTATCTGAAATCAGTTGATACGAGATGAACATAAAGTTTTCATTGTAGTGGGTTTCTTCCTTAATTAGAGAGACATAAATTGTGTGGCTAATGTACGAACTTCCTTTCGAATAATAGCTTCTAAAAACTTCAAACAGAACTAAATAACTAATAAATAAAAAAAATCATAAATAATTCTACTCTACCTGCTCACCAATCAAATCCAGCCCAACAAGAAAAAAGGCAATTCCTTGAAAAAGCAAAAAATAAAAATGAATTCCTTGTGCTGCTAAAACACTCCTACCAGCAGCTGCCAACAAAAGAAAAGCCAGCATCAACTCCTTTGTGTAAACCATATTATACTTCTTCTTTCCATAACTTCTCATCTCTTCCTCTTTAATCTTTTTCTCCAAATCGGGCTCCGAAACACCTCGCGGGTCTCGTTTTTGATCTATCTGGATTAACGACATTAGATCGCCCTCTGAGGCCCGGCCCGATTTCTTTGTGACAACCCATTCGTACGCATTTCCGAGGTGGAAAAGGCCCGAAATCATGGCATTGAATTTGGTTACTGACATTGTGTTTTCAAAGAGAAGATAAGGGACGATAAACGGGAATGATTTTGGTGACGGGAGGATGTTGAGAAACGACATGGTGACGGGTATGTAACATATGATTAGCAACGGGAGGGTGGCTTCGGGTATGAACATGGTCATTGGGAGAATGATGCAGAAGAGGGTGAAGGAGTAAAATGGTAGGATGAGTTTTCTTAGTAGAAAGAAGAGAAGTATTAGATTTGCTTTCTTCCATATGCTAATCTGTATGTATACACATCAAATCCAGTCATTTTATTTTTTTATTTTAAAGTGATCATTTTGGTTTTAAAAGATTAAAGCTTACAAAAGCGACACGGTCTATAACCAAGGCTAAAGCGCGCCTCAGACTTGCGCCTTATGACTACTTTATGTACACTTCTCATGAAGTGCAAAAGCACTTTCTTTGTGTCGCCTCAACACAGCCTTAGGCGCGCTTTTTAAAACAGATAGTTTAAATAATTATTAGAAGATATTAAACATTAAAAACTTACCCTTTGATGCAATTCAAAAGTGTTTAAGGTAGGATACATTTTCATGTGGCAAGTTTTAAAAGTTAGCTTCTTGCATCAAGTTTTAATAATGTTCAATTGGCACCAGGGTGAAGTTAGATACCTTAGATTTGAGAATATCAGGCAGGCAATGCCTAAACAACTGCATCGGCCCCGAATGCCATCGATGTTGTTGTTTCCTGTAAGCTTCGTATGATTCAGGTAACTCACATCGACACTAAAAATAGAAAAAAAAAAATCATCAACAATCAATATATCCTTCAATGTGATGGCGTTACTATTTCATTTAGGACCATTGTTATATGTTTTTAAGCACGCCCCATTTGCGGTACACACCTATAATGTATACATGTGTGGGCCTCTCAAAGGCCAAAGTAAAATTGCACTAATTTTAACGTTATTTTACTTATTTTGTGAATATAACGTTAAAAATGTTTAGATGATCAACTTCAAATGATAACTTTGAGCCGAGGACTCCTTCGGAGCAGACTCTCTATCCCAACTGAGATAGGGGTAAGGTTTGTGTCTATCCTTCCCCCAGACCCTACTGAAAAGTGGGAATATACTAGGTAAGTTTGTTTGTTTGTTATATGTTTTTAAAAATTCAAAAAGTGTCGCTCATACAGTAGGGTCTAAGAAGCCGAGAAGGGTATAATAAAGACAAATCTTACATTTATGATTTATCTCAACACATAAAAATGTTTGACATTTAGATCTAAACTTGTTGAAATGAAGGGAATGGATAAAATACCTCTACATCATTGAGAAAGACCATTTTCCATCCATGAAGATGAGCTCTAACAGCAATGTCCATATCCTCAACTGTGGTCCTCTCCAACCATCCACCAGAATCCTCCAAAGCCTTGATCCGCCACACTCCGGCCGTCCCATTAAACCCAAAAAACTTCAAGAAAATCCCATTCACTTGTTGTTCCACTTCAAAATGGAACGCGAGATTAATATATTGTAACCTCGTCAGTAAGTTCTCATCTTTGTTGACAAACGACCATCGCGTTTGCACCAATCCTAATTCCTCATTATCCTAAAAGTTTCAATCCATTAAACCAAAAATGTGACACATGGTTGCAACAACAGGAATACCCAGTAAAAATCCCGCTAAAAGACAACAAAATCTTGTACCTTAAAATGAGCAACTGTTCTTGTGAGGAAATCAGGGGATGGTTGGAAATCAGCATCAAAAATGGCAACAAATTCATAATCTTTAACATAACTACAACTCATAGCAGATTTAAGATTACCAGCTTTATATCCATCTCTAATAACTCTGTGTCTGTAAACAATATTAACACCATTATGTTTCCATTTATGGACCTCCTCTTTGATCAACCATTGGACTGTTGGATCATCCGAATCATCCAAAACTTGTATTAAAATCTTGGATTTTGGCCAGTTTAAATTACACACTGCCTCAATCGATTGCTGATACACCTGAATATGATGTTTAATTGAAGTTTAAAGATTATGTTTTTGATTTCATAACTCTGAAATTAGCTATTTGGGTTCTTCAAGAAATGATACGAAAATAGGTTTAAAAAGGCGACCTTACTCATAAGAATAGAGAGGTCAGGTCTATTCTTATCTCACTGCTAAGAAAACTAAGGTTTATAAGGCTAAGATATAAGCCTAAGATGTAAAGCTTTATATAAGAAAACTAAGGTTTATAAGCCTAAGATATAAGCCTAAGAATAGAGAGGTTGCTTTCAATAATAACTTTGAGCTCCGGCTTATGATGCATGATTAACCGACTAACCCAAAGTTTTTACCGTTATTTTCGCAAAAAATAAATAAAATAATTGGAGAATTAATGTAAACTTACTTTTACCCTTTGAAGGCGAAAACATATATTCATTATATAAAAAACAATTAATAGACAAAAATTATAAAAGGTTTTTAGGTACTAACCTGCAAAAATAGAGAGGTTTCTTTCGATTAGACCCTAGGTCTCAGCTTATTATGTCTAATTAACCGACTAACCCAAAGTTTTTAACGTTATTTTCATAAATAAATTAAGTAAAATAACTTTAAAAATACTTTACCCCTTGAAGACTAACATATACATTCATTATATGCAAAAACAACCATAGACAAAAATTATAAAAGGTTTTCAGGACCTAAAGGCTAAAGTAACCAACCAATTTGAGATTTGAGAACCCTAAAAATATGTTTACTTTCACCATGAAAAAACTACAAATTGGCCGAATTTTATTCTAGATTTCAAGATAATATTGAAAACCGAGTAAAAAAATTGCAATATTTTCATAAACATGCAAATAGGTGCTTCAAATTTTCAAACAAATGATGTTAAACCCCAACGACGTATTTAAAATTCATACAAAAATTACCTCTTTTTCATTACACATGGGGATCTGAACAAGAACCATTGGGAAAAACCCATCACCATCGCCAGATTCAAGGTCTTGCAGGGTTTGTTTGGCAACGGGTTTAATCTTCATAACCCGAATCCAACAACAACCCAAACAGAGCACAAATCTGTCTAAACTCTGTATCAAAAACAGAGCAACACAAACATTCGCCAGAAACTGGAGCGGTGGAGCAAGATACTCGACCCGAATCAAAACCCATTTCGAATAAATCCAATCAAACAAACCCTTAAACGCCAATGGGTTCATCAACGTATATAGATACTGCAAATGCAAATCAGGAGTACGAAATTGCCACCCTTTGTAATAAGCAGCTATCTCAAACCCTAGCAATAAAAAAGATAGCCACAAACACGCCTTTATGCAGGCATAAAAACGAGCGGATGTCTGGACGGAATTGGGTTTTCCGGCGTTAATTTCGGCGTCGGTCCGGCCGGAGGTCACACGACGGCGAACGGCGTACGTTAGAGAAAACGTGGTGGAGGCAATTGAGGTGATGCAACCGGCGGCACGGTGGGCTTTGAGGAGTAAAACCCATGTGAGTTGTTTGGCATTCTTGTGACGCTTGTTTGATGAAACGTTGTCGTTTAAGAAATCTTCTCCGGGTGGAAGATTGACCTTCACCATTGACCATTTTTTTGGGTTATCCATTTTCACAACCACAGGAGTCACACGGTGGGCCTTTTTCACCCACCAACTGGGTGCCATTTTTTCAAGAAATTTATAAAATTATGTTGTGATTATGAAGAACACGTTGATTTCTGCATGAAATCATGAAAATTGGGGTTTTGTAATATAACAAATGAGGTTAAAGTGTGTGTTTCTTGATTTGATTTACAGGCAGCAAGCTGCAATGCAAACTGTAAATAGAAAACTTGATGATGATGATGATGATGAATTAGAAATTGTGGTTTCAGATGAATGAATTATCTGAATTTTGTTGTTAGATGAATTTGGGAATATTTTAAAAGAGGATGAATTCGCCGGGAAATGTTTAATCGAACAGAGGAGGAAGAAGATGAAAGGTTCCGACAAAACAGTGAAACACAAAACACACGTGCTTTTAAATTTGAAATGCTAAACTTTATGTTCCCGGCATTTCCATTCCACAATGTAAATCTTTTCGTAACCAGACCGGACGTCTTACTTGTTACTGGTCGGATTGGTTGAACCGCATTGGCATAATAAATATATAAAATATTCCAAAAAAATATATAATTATGAACATATTTAAAGAAGCATAATTAATATTCAAACAAGCATAATCATTTTAAAAAATGATGGATTTGATTTTTAATTTTTTGGATTTTAATTAAAAAAATTTTAAAAAAATATAAAAGTCTGATCCGACCAGTGAACCGATTCCCAATTCGACCGGTAAACCAGCTCAACCGGCCGGTTTGCTTGATGGTGGTTCACATGTTGATTTTGGGCTGGCTGATCCCCCGGTTCCCAGTCCGACCGACGGGTCCGATTTTCAAAGCAATGCACAAAGTTTTCATCCAAAATAAATGTCCCTTTTTTTCCCTTAACATCAAACATGTTGTTAGCCGAGATCATCTTGTCAAACATATTATCCTTCCAACTATCCGTTCGAAAGGAAATTTATAACCAAAAAAACCTTTTAACTCAACCCAAAGTAATATTTGTTATAAGTAAAACTTCAAACCATGACCTATCATAATAGAAGTTAGGAATTACCACTTAGCTAGAAGACCGTTAGCAAATGACCCCTTTCGCATCTTAAGGAAATATGGATGTTTTCTTCTTCCTTTTTTTTTTAATTTTAAGAATTAGTTTACAAGACCGACCAGATTCACTTTCACCTGAAGAAAGTTTGATACAAGGGGTTTCTTGGTCCAGATTTTATAGTTTTTAGGTGAAATTGTTTACCAAACTGTTAATATCGGTTTTTGAAAAATGAAAAAAAAATGTTTACGGTTTGCGCCTTTAGGTTTTGGAATTTTGAGTATGTTAAAAATAAAAACCAAATTAACCCGAACTGTTTTACGATTTAAGACAAGCTAAATATACCAAGCCAAACTGTGTAGTTTTTATAACATATAAATCAAGAACTCAATCCACACACACGCATACATACATATAGATATATATGTGTGTGTGTATATACACGCACGCACAATCCCGTCTGGTTTTTACGAAAAACGTAAACCAAACCATTTACTATTATCTTGAAGCTTTTGAAACTTACAGATCAAATATTTGGGAAAAAACGGTTGTAAAACCAAACAGCAGTGATTACACCTTCATTTTTGTTTAGATTTCTCTTTTTCTAAGTAATTACACATTCATTTTTGTTACACTTTTGTTTGGCATTTGAATAAATTTTTATTAATGTTACAATTGAAAGATTTAAACAATCTTCCTAGTGATAAAATAGAATAATCAAACTAACAAAGAGAGATAGATTTGTAAAATATTAACACAAACTACTATCATACTTTTGGACTCTTTGTTTATATATTTATTGTATTTATATTTCTTTTAAATAAATTGGAGTTTAAGTATCTAAATGATAAACTGTTAACTGAAATTAGAGGTAGGCAAAAAAGAAAAGAACCGAAACTAATCATACCCAAACAGATGGGTTCAGGGGTTCCGTGTTCTTAACAAAATCTTAACCGTAACCAGAATCAGAAACACCGAAACTGGTTACACCTTTACCCTACCAAAACCCAAACCGAAATGGCGAAAAATCAATCATTAAGAAAAACCAATAATAATTCTTGCTGATAATTTAAGTAATAAAAATCTTAAATTTTACTTCTATTCTAAGTTAAATTTCACTTGTATAATCACTAAAATATTTACAATCAAATGCAAGTCCTGAATAATTATGCTACCAAAAGTATAATTATCATTAAGTAATTGTTCTTATGAATTATTTTCGACTAATGAGTAAATTCATGTAAATAGAGGAAAATTAACATTTTCTGTTTTTTTTTTTTAATTTATAACCAAAACTGTCATAAGCAAAATACTTTTTACTAAAAAATTTTCAACTTTTTAATTGTCTCGAGTCATGAAATAACTTAAGCAGGCCTTGTTAGTTTAAAAATAGTTTAAAAGTTTATTTAGCAAAATCTTTTTTTTTTTTTTTTAAATTACATATACCATTTTCATTAACAAAGATGAAAGATTACAATAAACTGGCGGGTAAGCGGACAACTAGTTGCGCCGCAACCCCCTTTTGAATTGCAAATCCAATCCTACTAAAAACAATTTTTTGGGTCCTAGGAGTCGTGATGTTGCTATGCATGACCCTCTGAACACGGTTCAGAAAATTCACAGCCTCCGGGGCCAAGAACCCAAATGTATCAAAAGCAAAGGGGGTAAACACATGTTGGTTCTCCAAGCAAGCTTTCTCATGTTTGGCCCAAGAAAGCAAAATCTTTTAATTGATATAATATTTTTCTTTTCCTAATGTCAAATTTTATTTTTATTGTGCCCAAGAAAACACCTAATGTTTTCACTAGTCTGTATACAATCATTTGGCAATTATATAATATTTATATGCAAATAAAAAAATAAAAAAAAAATCTGCAAGAAACCACAAAACTGTGTCATCTATTTCATGTTCTTTCTTTCTGTCTTAATGGCCTCATAAGAAGTCATAACCTCCTTAAACCTTGCTTCAGCAACCTCTGCAGCAAATCAGAACTGTCCTAAATCCTTTGTTGATAAGAATTAAGATATAAAATATCCTAATTTAATTTTGAATGCTTGCATTAAGCATCGATTGTGTTTAAGAACGATTTCGTGAGTCTAAATAACATCAAACATTTCACAAATTACAGATTTACCCGTTTTATAATTAATGTTAAATGTTACACAAAAGTAGGGCATCAAATGTAGATTTCAAATTAAAATGAATAAAAATTAAAATTTTTTTTTAAAAAAAAAAACATGAATTTTAAATTGTGTTTGCATCATCAAGGCTCGTCAATAAAGCTATGGAATTTTTATAAAATAAGATTATTTGATTTCGAACAGAAAAGATGTCTACCTTTATTGTCTTGATTCTGGTCAGGGTGAAATTGCTTTGCTTTGCTCCTAAATGCAGTCTGCATCAAGAAAAAATATGCACATCTAATGCAACAACAACAACAACATTACCCAGTATATTCCCACTTTTCAGTAGGGTCTGGGGGGGAAGGATAGATACAAACCTTACCCCTATCCCAATTGGGATAGAGAGGCTGCTCCGGAAGAGTCCCCGGCTCAAAGTTATCGTTTGAAGTTGATAATCCCAATGATTTTAACGTTATTTTCACAAAATAATTGAAATAACGTTAAAATTAGTGCACTTTTACTTTTGCCCCTTAAGGGCCCACACATATATACATTATATGCGTGCACCACAAATAGGGCGTTATGCACATCTAATGCAAGATAATAAAAGCACAAAAATGAAAAATGTAACAAACTAACAATTACTGGGTACCTTAATCTCATCATCAGTGTATGGCTTTGTTCTTGACCTATTTACAGGAAAAATAAATAAATAAGTAAAGGGTGTTTCATTTATTTCAAAACATAGAAACAACCATTATATCCAATTAAGTAGGATAGGGATAGGGGTAAGGTTTGTCTCCATCTTTCTCCCCCAACCCCTACTGAAAAGTGGAAATATATTAGGTAACTTTGTTTGTTTGCTTGTTTGTTACCTGGAAATATATCCAGGTAACATTGATAAAGAAGTAGAGACCGGACCAAAAATAACAAAAGAATTGAATTGAAAAGAAAAATGACCACAAAGACTAAGAATAAAACTTAAGTAATGATAGTTTGCTGATCAAAATAGAAGCTGATAACAGCAAAAAGTCTGGGGTCTAATGGTTACTATTAAATTTGTGTGACCAAAAAGTCCGGGGCACTTTGTTACCAAAAGAAAGATTGTATACAATACTATAAATTGATAGTAGGTCTTACATGTATGCATGCTGTGTAACCCGAAACAGGTTGCATAAACTGAGATCTATAATCACATTCAAATAAGAAATCACTAGTAGTTCTTTTATGTCTTTTTCTTTATTGGTTGTTAGTGATATATGGATTGTACATTCTTATACATTGAAAAAGCTAAAAAACAAAATTGGGAGCCCTTAGGTACGAGGGGCCCTAGGCGGCTGCCTCCTTTTCTAAGGAGGCATAGAGCGCCCCTGTTAACATTAGATGGTAGCCATATAAAATCAATAGAATTTGAACAGCAAATCCACTCTTTATTTTATCTTTATTAAGACAGCAAAAATGAAATAAGCAACTAGAAGAACAGATTAAAATGCAAAAGAAATAGTTTTACCTGCTGAGACCCAAGATTGCATAGTGATGTGACAGCGAATAATTAACAGGGGAACGAGGAGGTTCCTTAAAATTATTTGTATGCCCTTGTGATGTTTCGGTTTTCCAATACCAATCTTCCCTTTGAAAGTGTTGATGATATCCACCAGCGTTATTTTCCTTCCAACTTTCATAACTCCTTTTTTGTTTATTTTTTTCCCTATTAAACACACTTTGCATGCGCCTTATACGTTCCTATAAAGAATACAAGTATATTTAGTGATATGAAGCACAATAATAGTACTAGTAAGAATACACTACTGACTATTTAACACATAAAACTACTTGTTCCCCATGCTAACCTAGTCTCAAAAACATACAAAAAGATAATAACAAAATACTAATTTAATTTACTCCTAAAGAAACAAAATTAGAAATAATAAATCAAGGAGATATAAAATTGTGAAAAAAAAAAGAGAAAGGGCAGGTTAATTCATGAATACAACGAAGGCTCTAATCAGTTTGCAGATTCCTATTTTGAGGGCATGGGTCTTTTGTGTTGAAACATATTGTATCTGAGGTTAATTGGCAAATTAGACAAATTGATACATAATTAAATCCATATGTATGGTTTAAAAGAGGTTAGTTACAATGGTTTGATTGGATAAGTAATTAGGCATTGTACAGAGAGGTTCACCTTTTGAAGGTAATCTGGTTATTACTAGAATGCATCCATACTTGTGTTATAAAGTACGCAATAGAAATATTAAACTTACCATCTGTACCTCATTGTCAACTTGGTTTCTCATATATAACTTGAATTCAGATGTAAAAAGCAAATGCATGACAGTTTTGATATAGTTAAAATTGGTAAAAAAATAAACAAAAAAACAAAATCAACAAACCATACGCTTCTTTACATTAAATTATCAATTTGTTCAATACGTCCAACAGAATCATGAATTTTTTTGTTACAGTTATGTATTTATGTTTAAAAGAACTAATTATACTGATCTTAACATTGTATCTACTTACAAGTATGAATCCTAGATGATAAGGATAAATTTAAGACTATAATTAAAATGATATGCATAAATTTTATGTTTAATCAGACATCCATGTGTGTTCAAATTATTTGTGATTGGTTCTTACCGAGAGTAGTTTATACATGTTATCAAGAACACATTTGTGAGTTTTTTCTTATCAACAATTTTTATTCTATCAATGATTGTCTCAAAAGATTTCAACTAGTAATAGGGGCTAGAGTCAATTATCAACTATAAGTTAGTTGTGTTGAATTGCATTTAGATGGCCATTGATACTTATGACAATATGATCACATATGTTCATCATTATAACTTCGTTGAAAGTGCTTATTAATAAATAACTTCTAATGACTAGTGAGTAATGACAAAGTGTTAAAAACATAAGTTTTTGTATCTAAAAATTTACAATGATGTTAACTCCTAAACAGTGATGAATTTACACATACAAATAAAAGAAGAAAGTGTTCTGCATGTGTAACAATAATGTTCGAGAAAAAAAAAACAAAGATTTGGATTGATCTTGGCAAAGTTATAGTTACCGCTTTAAGAGTGGGTTATCATATGATCCCAATCATACGTATACATACGTACGTAGGTAGTACGTATGTATGTATGTCTATAAATATGTATATGTATCTAAATGTTTGTGTGTATATACGCATGTATATAGCATTTATGTTGAGATTTCCCTCTATTCATAGCTGGATTACGTTCATGGTTTCTTAAAGGGCGCCTAAGTTACATACTTACATTACATTACACAATTAAATAAGTCTTAAGATTCATTGTATCGTGAACCCTAAATCCAAAATTCATATAATTTCATACACGAACTTAAAAGCAATCTTAGTAAGAAAACTTTATCATCTGCCAATTAAAAACCTAGTACATTGCTTATTTTGCACCAATTTTATACATAGATTTTGGGAAAATTCATAAATTACAGAAATCTCAACCTCCGATCCAGGAATCCAACTAACTTTTAAAGAAATATTATGTTCTTCAGCTAATAATTCAGCTAAGTTATAAGTTATAACATTCCCACTACAACCCTAACACATTTACCAAAATGTGGGCAGAATCACAGCTAGTTTTTCGTACTCCCAAAAATTAGTAATCCCCCCTATTCGCAATAAACCCAAAGCCTAAATTAAACCAGATGATAAATCAAATCAACAAGGTTACAATATTTCATGACGGATCTACTTGAACCCAGATGGGAAGTCAAAATAATAAAATTATTAAAACAAGATGGAAGATATAGCATACCTTCAGAAGATCTGTGGCTAGAATCTTGAACCAAACATAGTAAGATTTCGTAAAATTATAGTGAGAAGAAAGTCTAAATTCAACTAGGTGATGAATCAAATCAAACTTACAGTATTTCATGACAGATCTACTTGAACCCAGATGGAAAGTCAAAAAAATTTAATAACACAAGATGGAAGATATAGCATACCTTAAGAAGATATGTGACTAGAATCTTGAACCAAACATAGTAAGATTTCGTAAAATTATAGGGAGAAGAAAGGGTTTATGTTCTAATTTTGGTGAATTTGAAATCTTCAAACTAGTTTCTTCTGATTTTTAGACACGATATATGGAAGAGAAGGAAAAAATGCCATGATGGGGGTACTGGACGACTTGATCTTATTACGTAGCAAATAAAGTCATTACCAAATAAGTAGCAAATAAAGCAATGTAATTTGAGTTTTGAATCTTATTAAGTCATTACCAATACATGGAGTCAGATAATCAATTTTGCTAATTAGTTAGAGGTTAAATAAACAATTTATAAGGAAAACAAAAGCTATCTATTTATCCCTTCTTTAAACTCTCTGAATGAATTTTATTCCCTTTTCACTGGACAACTCTCGTTCAACCACAAAAATGTCCATTTGATCATTTTACAAAGTAATTCATATATAACCAAAAATAACCAAACACTAAAAAATCATAAATGACTTACAATTTAAGATAAGCACATCCAAAGCCCATTTTGTCATGCTTAATTACGTGTTCTAATTATTTCATATCATATAATCGGTTTTAAAACCCACATCAAAAATCCCATTAAAAAGCTTAAAGAAATTAGATGTTGTGATTGGGACATACCACTCTCTCCATTTCTTCTTCATAAGCTTCTTGCATGCGACGGTTATATCTTTTCCAAGATTCTTCTTGAAAACTTGATCTAAACGATCGACCACTAGAGCCTTTCCATGAGTGTGATCTAGTTATCTTGTTCGACGTAACACAATCATCAGAATAAATATTTTCATACACATAAACATATGTTTTTGTATAATAATCATGTATAAATTTTCAGATGTACTACCTGAGAAGAAAACCAATCAACCATCTGGCGCATATGTCCAACCTATTAACAAATCGTTTAAGAATGCCCTGAAATTAATCAATTGGTCTGAAATCCACTAAATTGGTTCAAAATGCATGAAACAACAAGAATACAAGATATATATTAAATTATTAATCACCTTTAATTGCCCTAAAATGTGTTTTTATTTCAACAAGAAGCACACTATGTACCCCAACACAATCATGTTTTCCAAGATTGAAAAATATACCAAAAATTTATGGCTATAGCCAGATTAAAAAGCTAATTTGCTGTTTAAACACTCACTAACACTAATTAAACCATTAATTTTTGGTAATTTCATCTTCAATCTAATTAACTCAATGCTAGCTTTCAAACAACATGACTTCAAAGATAATGAATAGATGCAGGAATCCAGAGCATATAAGTATAAAAAAACAAATACATACAGCAAGAGTAGTGGCAGTGGCTCCGATTAGTCCGAAAATTAGGATTCCCCAAATGCCAATATCATGTTCTGCTTCCTTTCTGTTGCGATAATAGGGTATGTTTTGCTGGGTCGTTCTTGAATTATCCCAATCACCTTTACCTTCTTCGTCATCGTCGTGGGATTTCTTGTTGATGTCTTCCGACATAGCCAGAATCGTTGTTTTCTTCAGAAATTCATGAAATTGAACTGGAACCCTAGAATCATCGTCGTACTCATAAGTTATAGTAGCAATAAACGGTAACAGATAGATGAATTTCGTAGTATTTTCTGGCGTTGATGAACGACGATGATCGAAACTCAAGAGTCCTCCAACGATTAAACTTGATTTAGAGATTGAAAGTACGTACAAACTACAGGGGTTGCGTTTTAGATTGGTGGCAGCGAGTCGCCTTCCTCGTAGAAAAACCCCTTTGGACAATTTATTTATTAAATTTTTTTTATAAATAAATATCAATAACATGATTTAAAGAGAGAGGGTTCACTGGTTCAGTTTTAAAAAGATGGATATATGTTGCAATTAGGGTTTTAATCAGCTCAACTCAATCAAGTTTCGGGTTAATTGGATTGGTTTAGTTGGGTTTTTTTTTGTTAAAATTGACTTGCAACCTGACCCCAATAAGGTTTAGTTAGTCCGGTGGAACCGGTTGGTTAATATTTTATATTTATTTGATATAATCTTTCCTAATTTTAGATTATTACAAACAGTTTTTGTCACGAACATATAATTTAATGGTAAAAAATATGTTGCATATAACTTGATTAATAAACCTAGTTATAAAATATTAATCATCTTTAGTCTGGTTATTCGGCTTACCCTAAACCCGACTAACTTTTAAAAATATACACAAACTCTAACCCTATTAAAAGGAGTGGTGATTGCATTTCAAGGAATGAGACGTGTTAAGAACATGAGTACCATCCAAGTTGAAAGAAGCACGGAGCTCATCAATGTATATTCTTTATATATCCCTACGTATGGGCAAGGTACATCAACTATTGTGAAGGATGAACCACCCTTTTACACTATTTTATCTTTACAAAGAGTGGTGATTACACTGAGGGCCGGCCCAATAAGGTTTATAACTAGGCCATTGCCTAGGGCCCCATATTTATTAGGGCCCAATGTTTTGTATATTGGGCTGTATAATTTCATTGGGCTTGTTAGTAATGATAATCTAGGCATGGGTTTTTATAGAGAAGAGAGACGGGATCAGGGATCACGTGAGACGCAAAGAGTGGGATTGTCAGAGAAGAAAATAGGAAATTTGGGTTTTACACTTTCACTTTCTCCTCTTCGGCTTCAGACGCGAGAGTGGAAACTGAAGCGGCAAGGAACAATCGAACAATGGTTTATGGTTAGAGGAGCAGTCGGCCACTCCTATATTCCAACAATCGAATGAAGTGTGCAGTGTCCACATCAATTCAAGTTCAATATTTCAATTCGACAATCTGACTCTAGTGACTCACGACTGTAAGTCTGTAACTTTGTAATCTTTAAATCAGCCTTGCGTGGTTGCGACCCTTTCAGAGTGCCACGCTGCACACTGACATCCTGTAATGCCGAGTGCCGCATCTATTCATCGGTTCTGATTCATCGTCCTGGATTTTATTGGTGTCAACTGACCATTTCGCTAAAAGGTATTCTTAAATCTTAGTTCTCTATTTGTTCATTTGTTCTACATCTTGTATCTTTTGTGTTGGTTAGTTATTTGTTGATAGTTTTAGTTTTAGTGTTTTAGTTGAATTAGTATTTAGTAATTTAATATTGAGTAATCTGTAAGACTGTAATTTAGTTGATTATTCCCAGTCCCAAACTCGGAAAAACATAAGTGTTTTTAACATTAATCATTAGGTGTTAGGAAGGGCCTCAGATTTTATTTCCGCCTAGGGCCCTGAAAGCTCTTGAGACGGCCCTGATTGCACTTCAAGAAAGGTTTTCTAACCCAGAGTTTGTCTTAACTAAGGTTAACCTCATGATGTTTGAACAAGCAAATTTTGAAAAGGTTTCCATTATTGATGATACCACTCACATTCTCTACAAAATAGTGCTTATGACATTAGGAACTCAACTGTCACACCCCGAGCCGGCGGGCTGGATCGACTTTCCCACCGGGCGGAAGGTTCCCGGGGCGCGATATCGTTGTGATAATCGAAATGATTAGATTGTTTACATAGCACATGATAATCAAATGGGAAATGCTAACATGACATGAAATAGAATTAGAAAGTTAAATTACATTGTTTCCTCATAATTTAACTAAGTAAATCTAATCAAAAGAATCAATGAGTTCATATCTTGTATCTGTACAAGATATACAAAAGATGATTCATAGTTTTGCCATCCAAAGGTATGCAACACAAAAGTAGCTAGGCCTTCTAAAAGTCCACTAGCTATGTCCCTGTAATCCTTGTGACAAAACCTGTTCGTCACCTGAGAAAACATGCGTTTAAACAAAGTCAACACTAGGTTGGTGAGTTCATAAGTATGACAATTGAAAACCTTGATATGTTCACATGCACAATCACAATGTCATTTATGTTACTTGTATGTTGTTTGATTCACCCATTCTCCCATTGGCCTTTCAATAGTTATATTTACAAGTAGTATCTCATCCTAGTAGTTATGCTTATATATAGGACATATGTAGGGGAACCAAGCCCCAGCCAACATCCCATCACATAACTACTAGAACTCCACACTACTTGCAATACAACTATCGATATCCATTTCCATTTTACCTGTTCCTCTCGTTTGTTAATCACCTGTCAAAACATGTGTAGAATAATATAATGATAAGGGTTTAGTTATCAAACCGAAGTATTGATAACCCTTTTATGTATTAAGGATATTAGATTAATCAAATCTGATCCTTGTATTATTCTATTACTTATGGGGTTAACCGTTGATCACTTTTAAATATTAAGAGTGTTAGTTAACCAATTGTTATTTGTTCTCAACTTGTAAAGCATAGAGCCTAAAAGGAATCCATTGCAATCCTCACGTAATCAGATTTCAGTGCATCCGATTTACCTCTACCACTTTGTGTGCTCATAGTCCTCATCGAAACTGTTACTAGTTATATGACATGAGAGAAAATAATTTCCTTTGTCTACTAATCCACAGGTAACGATGGATTGTGCTCATCGATGTTGTTGTTTGTTCTCAATGTTGTATGTTCTCCATGCGATTAACAAGGTTAAATAAGATCTTGTCTTATTTCATTATGTTAATCATTGTATGAATGATGTTGTTATCATGAAGTTATGTTATCATGATTATCATTCCTTGTTTTCCATGTAGTCACCATGTTGTCACTAAGCCGTGGTAAGAACTAGTCTTACCACCCTTAATCGACTCAGGTGGTGGATGATAGTTGTTCCATGTTGTCACCATGTTGTCACTAAGCCGTGGTAAGAGCTAGTCTTACCACCCTTAATCGACTCAGGTGGTGGATGATAGTTGTTCCACGTAGTCACCATGTTGTCACTAAGCCGTGGTAAGAGCTAGTCTTACCACCCTTAATTGACTCAGATGGTGGATGATAATTGTTCCATGTTATCTTGTAATGTGTGTTGAGTTGTAAGCTAAGTGTTCTAAGAACTTGTCTTATGACACTTATCTAACTCTAGTGTAGAATGTTATTATAAAGATATATTATCTTCATAGCATTCTTATGTTTACCTGTGTTTATTCCATTGTTTGTTCTTGTAAGAATAACTAAGTGTTGTGAGATGTAATCTTACAACTATATTATTCTATTGTGTTTATGAGTTATGATATTATATTATCATATTCATCTTTGTTGTTCCTGTCATATCATGGTCACACAAGCATGCATACAATGATAAATGATAATACAGTAAGCAATATTATCTAACCATAGTATAAGCAATATGTTAAACGTAAAACTTTTAAATAAATAAAAGTTAAGCATGTTTCTCAGCTCCGAGAGTTTAACATCAGTTAAGATTAAAGAAAAGGGGCACATGAACTCACCTTGTTGTTGAAGTGGTTGACTTAGCTTAAACAAGAAATGCACGCGCTCTTTGTTGGATTTGTTGTTGTATTCACGATCCTGTATTGATTTCACGTTGTATTTAACTTATAAGTATGAATCTTTAAGTATAAGTTTGTGTTAGCCTTAACTTGGCTAACACTCACGAGTCTCGTTCATTATCTGGCCCAGGTGTACTTGGTATTAGCTTTAGAATTTCTTAACTATTGACTTGAGATTTGACTTGATTTAGCGTCCTGTAAATAAAGTCCTGTGTATAAACTTAGGTTTTTTTTAGGTGAAAGATTAGTACCCTTCACCTTGTATAACCTAATTTTTGTATAACCTAATTTTGTATCATCATTATTCCATCACTTGTTAATTCATTCTAAAAGACTAGATTATGGACTTTTATAAAATTACATCCCATGTGTTGTGTCACACCCCCAAATTCCCACTCGTGGTGTCAGTCCACGTGGGTGTGACGTGGCCAGGATCACAGTTCATGGTCATATAGAACGACTCTATATGAGTTATACAATCACACAGTTTTTGTAAAATAAACATGTTTTCAAAATAAAGCAGCAGAATGATTATAACAAAAGCAGCGGAAATGTTTTAACATTATAAGTAAATAAAGTCACACCGGAAAGTAAATTGTTCAAGACACTACATAGTCAAACTGTGTTTAAAACAGACAAATGCACACAAAGCCTAGGACATGAGTCTATATGCCATTCAGACTCCTTAAGGCTTCCTTGAGTGCGTCCTAGCGTGTGCTCCATTAGTTACCTGAGAATACATGCAAAAAGTGTCAACTAAAAAGTTGGTGAGTTCACAGGTTTAGACAGACTGAAAAGTAAACAGATATATACTGGGTATGTTAAGTTTGGTTGTTGGATACTACGATCCGTGGAGTGTGTCAGTTCATCTTACCGAAACTAGACTGTTCCTGTTTGCCTCCGCAGGTCATCGCTGAACCCGCATTCACATCGAAATTACACTCTTTATGACCTCCCGTAAACATTGGTGCCGAGTGGGGTTAGTCAAACCCAGTAGTACTACGTAATTACGACTCATTTGTATTCAACTAACGGTAAGGATAAGTGAGGACTTTAAGCGATAATAGTTACACTCGAAAATGGTTTTCACAACATACCAGTCATATATCTAAAATAGTTACATAGTATTCTCACCCCAAAGTTAAGTAAAACAGTTGAATAGTAAAAGTGGGGCTGTAAACTCACCTGAGTTTGTGAAATGCGCTCTTAACAGAAATCGAGTAGCTCGCCGACTAGCAGTCACCTATACCACATAGGTGTTGTAAGTTTGTGTTACATACACGTGGGCCTCACAGGACCGTGTTAGTGTTTAACAACTCTAAGTTGTTATGTGGGTCGTGTTGACCGTGTTTGACCGTTGTCACACCCCGAGCCGGCGGGATAGGATCAGTTGTCCCGTCGGGCGGAAGGTTCCCGGGGCGCGATATCGTGAGTGATAATCGGATTGATCAGATTGTTATATGGCACATGATACATAAATGAGAAATGCTAAATATGATAGAATTACAAAGTTAAATTACATCAGTATTGTTTATAATTTAACAATGTAAATCTACTATTAACATCATAAGTTTCTATCTTGTATTTACACAAGATATACAAAATGGTATGTGTATGATGTCTTCAAAAGTATGCAGGTCCAAAATACTAAGTCTTCTAATTGAAGTCCTAGCCCAGAAGTAATGACTTCCTAATTGACCTGTTCATCACCTGAGAAGTCATGCAAAAAGATCAAGTCAACACATGGTTGGTGAGTTCATATAGTTTTGTAAATTTGAAAATGTTTTGAACCCTTCTTTCGGTAAAGACCCTAACCTCATTAACACCACATGTATCATCCAGATCGGTATGCTTATATATAGGGCATACCCCTGGGTCAAGGCTACAACCCCGCCCAGACGACATCCCACCACATACTAATCCGCATAGGACATTGTTGTTAATGATAATTAGGCGTTTTTACCCTTAACACCATTCCATAAGTTCTTCTGTTGTTTTCCCTGTGTTTACAATCAATTGAAATCCATGTTGATTTCACAAGTTCATCACACAACATGATCAACCATAGTAATTGTATAAGCAGTTACAAATGTTTAAGTAAATAAATAAATAAACATTTAATAAAATCTAAGTCCTAATGATTGGGGCCTTTGGTCAACTCGAGTAGACTAGTCTGTCAATCAAGGTACTTAGTAGTGAAGGAGAGCTGTAAATCTCATCAAACATGTGACCTATAATCAATCAGTCTAGCTAGGACATCTTTTGATATATAGGCTTTCATAGTTCTTTAGACCGTCCATAGTTCTTTAGTTCTTTAGTTCTTTGGCACATGTTATCTTTGAGCATTTCCCAGATTCCCCCTTAAAATAGTTCTTTGTACTTAGTTCTTTGAAATAGATCGTTAGTCCTTTGACATCCCACTCTTGAAATAGTTCTTTGAAAATAGATCGTTAGTTCTTTGAGAATAGACCGTTAGTTCTTTGAAATAGGCCTTTGAAATTAGTCCTTTGAAAATAGTTCTTTGTTGAGATCTTTAGTTCTTTGAAAATAGTTCTTTGAAATAGTTCTTTAGTACGTAACAGTTACCTAAACCTGAGTCTAGGATATCATTTACACATGTAAAACATATAAAAAGCATTCAAGTAAACAATTTACATAAAACAGTTTACGCATGCTTCTCAGCCCCGCGTTTTTAAAACAAAAATGTTTAGAAAAGGGGCAATGAACTCACCTTGTAATTGTTGGGTTGACTTAGCTTAAACGAAAGAATGCACGCGCTCTGTATTGTAATTGAGTTTGTTTTCACGTTCCTGTATTGATTTCACGTTGTTAAGACTTGTAAGTATAAGGTTGTAGGGTTTTGTGTGTGTAAATGTAGATGTTAGCCCTAAAGTTGGCTAATACGCGTAAGACTTGGTCATGATCCCTGTTCGGTCCCATATGTTTGATTCAAGTCAATGACATTATACGTTATCATCTGTCATTAGTTATAAGCCATTTGTTTTGATGAAAGACTTAGTGCTTAGTTTCCAACTCGTCTTTGTTGATCTTGTACGTTTTGAACATTTATTGCATAATTATTTATTAATTAAGCAAACATTCTTTTGGCATATCTTATTTTGATCTTATGAAATGTAGTGAACCCATGTGGGCCTAATCATGGCATATGGACCGAACAATGTGACCAAGTTACTTGTTGGGCCTTTGTGTAGCAAGTTGGGCCTTGGGCCCAAATCCATGGGCCTTGAAATAGTTCTTGAACAATTGAGGATGGTGAGGCTTATTTGAAAGTGTGGGACAATGATTTGGACTAATGGAATACAAAGGCCCGGCCAAATGTTACAAGGCCTAGAATTAAAGTGTTCTTATGGGCCTCTATTGGGCCACAAGGGAAATTGTTGGGCCAAAGGTGGGCCCAGTCAAGATTTGTTGGGCCTATAGTTAGAATGGGCTGTAGGATTCAAAAGTGGGCCAGAAGTAGGCTGTTGGCCAAGTTAATAGCAAGGTGGCTTCAAAATGAGGACAAGGACCTCAAAATAGGCCTTGGATCAGTTTTCTGTGGGCCTCGGGCTGATTTTGCTGGGCCCAATGAGTTTTGTCTCAGGCCTTCACTAACATAGTTCATAAGCCAAGCTGGGCCTTGCTTAAATGGGCTGAAATAACTGTGGGCCTAAAAATTGGGCTGTTGGCTAGAATCGTGGCCTTGGGCCAAAAACAGTGGGCCTGGAGATGATTTTACTGGGCCCCTTGGATTCCATCAAGGCCTGAAGTAAAATATGTCTTGAGCCAACCTGGGCCTGGTTCCTTTGGGCTGAAATCGATCGTGGGCCAATTTGTCCTTGGGTTACCTAATGGATATGGGCCAAAACAAGGTTTTTGGTTAAATACTTGGGGCCTACTAGGGCTACTGGGCTGGAACAGATTATTTGGGCCAAAATATCCTTGGGCCTGGACAGTATGATGTTGGGCCCATCCTGGGCCAACCAGAATGCGCTTGGGCCTACTGTTGGGCCTGTTGGGCCAAGGTAAAAGTGGCTGTAGTACTGCTTGGGCCACAATTGGGTCTGGTTGTTGGTCATTGGGTCTTGTCATGTATATGGGCTGTTAGGTCAACAAGGCTGAATAACTTTAAGTTGGGATATTCTTGGGCTTAAAACAGTGGATTATGACTAAAAGGTGGGCCGTATAACAAATCTGTGGTCTAGCATACGGGGTTTGAGCCACGGCTTGTCTTGGTTGAATGTTGTATTTTGAATATGTGGTAGGTGGTTTGCCCGAATGAAGATGGAAGCAGGAGGTCGAATGTGTGCAATGTTTGGTTGACCACCGAATGGCAAGGGGCGAAGGAGGTTGATGACTGCCGAATGAGGGAGAGTATGAGAGGGCCGAATGAAGAGGGGTGGGCGTATGAGCTGTAACCACCGAATGAAGGTGTCTGGCGAATGTGCAGTGGCTCCTTCGGCCATAAACCACCAGTCATTCGACCACCTGGTTTGGTCATTCGGCCGTAGCAGGAGTGGTCGGGCATCCCTTCCCTTTCATGGCCCAAGATGATTTCGAAGGAGACACCTGCTAGGACTGAAGTTCGTGGTTGTCGGGTTAGAGAGGAAAGGCTTAAAACCGAGTTAAGGTGGTGGTTGAACAAAGGGTGAGAAAACCCTATTTTCGTGACTTTTCACAGCATCATACCTCGTTTTTCGGTGGTGATAAGCTTAGATCCACTGTACTTTCATGTAGAGGAAGTCGAGGGCTACGCGTGGGCGAAAGAATCACTCAATTTCGTTGAGAAATGAGAAAGTTATGGTGATTTGAAGGTGTGAAAATGGAGGGTTTTCTTGTAGCCGGAAATTTGGAGAAGAGAGAGGTTGGAGGTGGGTGAAATGAATAAATTTTGCTCATTTAGGGTTTTTATACCCAAAGTGGTGTTCGGGTTCGTTTTTGTTGCTCGGTTCGCGTTTTCGTTACGTTTCCGGAAAATTACGCGTAATTTAAATGGAATTAATTAAAAGAGTTTAATTTAATTATTTTGATGAGTTTCAAAATTGTAAAATGTTATTTATTTTATTTTATTAAATTACTTTCGTTCGTGTCGTGTTTTCGTTTTCGTTTCGTCAGATCGCGTCACCTTCGCGCGTAATTCGTTCGAATCGTCACCCGAACGAATACGACGATGGTTTTGCTTTCTGACTTTTGTTTTCTACTTTTCAGTCATTATTTCAGAACTCTAAACTCACAGATATGTTTGTGTGAATCGTCACCCACGCAAACACACTGTCAGTTCGTTATTCTGAAATAACACTGTAATTGTGTTTGGATTGTGTTTCCTCACTGTCGGACTCAACTAAACTTCCTGTTTTCACATTGTTCTTGTACTGACTTGTCGGTCATCTGATTCCTGTCATTTGTGGACATCAGATCGCAACCGATATGTTTTCTGAATATTGTTTGAGTACCGTTGTTTCTCGTGATTTGTTGTGTTAACTGTAATTAAGTTTTCACTTAATTAACATAACTAATGTTCCAAATGTACGTTGTACTTAATGTATTTAAGTTTATACGAAAATACGTACAACAATTTCTTGTATTTAAGATCCTGTTAATTCAAGTACTGCTTACAATCGTATAAGTACACACAGTTACTGTAGAAAGTACACGTACCGTACGGACTTGCCGGACGATCTGGTACTTGCTGTTACAACCGTGTTTGACCTAACGACCCGTTGGTGACGGTTTTGGATCAAGTGACTGTGTAGTGTGCGATTTAGTGTCGTGTGATGTGTACGGATACCTGATGTGTTGTAAAACACATCTATTTTTCCATTTGTTTTTGTTAAGTTTCAGTACTGTTTTATTCAGTTTTTGAGTCGATTTAAGCTGGTGCTTCACATTTCTGTAATTTGATGCTTGCAGGTAATAAACACGTTTATTTGGTGCTAAAGTACAAAGAAACGAGCTCACGGTTGGGTAAGGACGGACCCAGAAACAAGAAAAGAAGAAAACTGAATTCTGGATTCCCTCGCGCTACGCGACAACCACAGCAAACCCTGTCGCGCTACGCTAGAGGTGGAAAAGACCAAAATACCCTTTTAAATCTCTCGCGCTACGCGACAGATTTAGAGGTATCTGTCGCGCTACGCCACAGACTTAAAATCGCAGAAAATCAGTTTTAAGCCAAAAAGTCGAAAACCCTAAGAGAAAATACGTTTTTGAACGGCTGGAGGCGACTAGGAGGACGAAGAAAAGATATTCTAAGGTGATTTAAAGGTTGGGAAAGCATTGGATTGAAGATTGAAGGCTTAGGATCAAGGAATTCGGGTGTTCTTCATTCGGTTTTCTTTGTTTCTTTGTTTTCTTTGATTTCTATGTTTCTCATTCACTTTAAGCAGATTATGGATTGTATTCGTATGATGTTTCTTGGCTAATCTTTTAGAACTACCTAGGTTTTGATGATTGCACATGTTTAACATTGGTTTTTATTGGTTTTGGATTATGTTTATGTGATGAACTCATGATGTAACAAACTTGGATTGGATTATTGGATGTTTATGTGTGTCTATGATTGTTTATGGATTGATGATTTACTCCTTGTGTGCCTTGGTGAATGTCTTTCATGTAATAGGTGCATGCTAGGTCAATTACTGTGTGTTTTTGATTATTGGATGGTTTACTACGTACGAGTTTACCATAGGAGTTATTATCTTGATATGGATATATTAGATGTGCAACCAATCTTGATAGCCGTGAGGTGAGAGATTGTCGGTTTGTCTAGGGTGTTAGATTTGCTAGTTTAGAAGCTTTGTGAGAAGATCTTTCTAGTTCATCTTATATCTTTGTTTACCGAATCCAATAGGAAAACCCAAGTCATCCCTAGCATTTAAGAAAACTGTGACTTTCGCGCTGTGAGGTAGATTGTTCAACAGTTACTTCTTAGGTGTTTTGAGATTATCGTGCCGTGAGGTAGATTGTCTAGCGGATACATTTTGAGTATAATTGGATGACCTGTGAGGGAAATCCATTTGGTGGTTTAACGGCTTCTAGGACTCTTAGTTGTCAATCCTTGAGAAGGGTCGAGGGTGCTCTAGGTTTCCTTTGAGTTTAGTATTTTAAGATCCCGGTATCACATTGTTTCCATTACCGATAGATTCTTTGTTGAACATGTGTAGGATTCATGCCTAGGTAGTGTTTTGTCTTCGTCTGATCTTCGTTTCTATCTTCGTTCATTTTGGTGTCTTCTCTTTAGCTTTCTTTTAGTTATTCTTAGTTTTGTTAGCAAAACCCCCCTCCTTATTATTATTTTATTTAAGTACAAATTTTGTATAGATAAGTCATAGAGTCTAGTTAGTACAGTCTGTAGAAGTTTGTGGGTTCGATATCCGGACTTGCTTTGCTCTGCTACATACGATAGGTACACTTGCCTGTCGGTAGCTTAGGTTTTAGAGAGTCTAGATTTATTACTTTGTGTCTATTTTAGAGTCGGTTTTTAGTTAGTTTATTAGCTAAGCTCCGTCGACATCAAGTTTTTGGCGCCGTTGCCGGGGACTTCTTAGTCGATTGTGCTTACTAGTTCTTTTTCTTATCTGTGCATATTTGTGTTTTGGTTTATTTTCAGTTCTATTTTATTTTATTTTATTTATTTCTCTTTGATTGATTTTTGTTTATTTGCAGGTTTGGTAGTGTATGCCACACCTACGTTCACACGGACCGCCACCTGAGCTTTCTTTGCCTTCAAGGAGCGATTCGCGGGACTTTTCTGAAGGTTCTACGAGCGAGGTAAGTGCTTCTACTCCCATTTCTGCAGATTTTTCTGAACACACATCTTCTTCTTCTTCTTCTTCTTCTACTCATTCTAGCCCACGTTTTCATTTTGTCCCACCCATGGCGGCGCGTCGCACTGTTCATCAGCAGGCCACTGCGGGTTTCACGGGGCTTAACAACCCCATTACACCGCCACCGATCCCGAATGAAAATTCGTGGCAGATTCCTTCATATATCATGACCGCTATTAATAATGCTCAATTCAACGGTCGTGATGATGAAGATGCACCCGCGCACCTTGCTCGGCTCACACGCATCTGTGGCACCTTTAATCTTCAAGGTGCCACCGAAGATGCGATTTTCATGCACCTATTTCCCTTTTCTTTATCGGGGCGAGCAGCTACTTGGCTCGATTCTCATCCGCCAGGTACTTTCACCACTTGGGTTAGCCTTCAGGATGCTTTTCTTAAAAAGTATTTCCCACCTGCTAAGGCCGCCCGCCTGAGAGATGAGATCCATTCATTCCGAATGGCCCCTGATGAGCCCTACTATCTTGCTTGGGAGAGGTTTCAAAACCTTCTAAGCCGATGCTCCCAGCATGGTTTGTCTGAATGGGCCCTTGTAGAGAAATTCTACAATGGGCTCACATATGAGACTCGTGCCCGATTTGACACTTCTGCAGGAGGCCACCTCATGGGTAAGAGGGATGTGGCTGAATGTAATGATTTATTTGAGAGTTTTGCTCAGGCCGAGTATGAGCAGCGGTCTTCAAATAGGAATTCAACTCCTATCACTAGTTCTTCCTCGTCAATGAGGGGTGTCCACCATGTGAACACGGACACTAGTGTTGCTGCTGCTCTTGAGTCTTTGGCTAGGGATGTTAAGGATTTGAAGATGAGAGTAGACAGGTGTGAGATTTGCAGAGGTGGTCATGCTACTTCTGAGTGTTTGGTGAGCCAGGAGCAGGCTAACTATTTAGGAGGACAGGGTAGGTTCGGGCACTCATATAACCCCGGATGGGGAAATTCTCAGCACTCCCAGCCTTATAAATCTTCAGGTAATCCCCCTGGTTTTCATTCTGGTCATAATCAGGGACATAATCCAGCTCCTAGTGGTAGTAATCAGGGTAGCACTTCAGGTGCTGGTGGTGGTTTGGGTAGGATAGAGGAATTGTTGACTCAGTTAGTGGCTAAGGATGCCACTACACAGAAGATCCTACATGAGCATGACGTTCTCCTAAAGAACCAACAATCTGCGTTCTTGGATTTGCAGAGAACGGTTGGTGACAACGCCAAACGGTTGGATGAACGACCTCAAGGCCAGTTCCCGGGTCAGCCCCAAACCAACCCAAACGCCCACGTTAAGGCGGTCACCACCCGTAGTGGAAGAGGTGGAGGAGAAGTTTTCATACCACCGGTGTTGGTGGAAGTTGAGAAGAATGAGAGAGGGGTTCCACCGGTTAAATTAGATGAGGAGGAACCGGTGGATGAAGAAATTGAGATGGAGACTCCTAGGAGGGTGCCATTGAGGCTAGTCCCAGCAAGTACCGCACCTAACAGTGAGTCTCCCGTTGAGAAACTGGCAGTTGGTAAGCCGGTCATGTTTAGACCCACCTCAGAGATTGATCTTTCCCGTGTTCCTTACCCAGCGCGTTTAACTAATCAAAAACACGCTAAGGAATACGGGCACTTTCTTGACATGTTTAAACAACTCAAGATTAATCTCCCGTTTATTGAAGCTCTTCAGCATATACCAAAATATGTCAAGTATCTCAAAGAGTTGCTGAAGAGTAAGGATCGGTTGGGAGAGGTTGCCAACACTCCATTGAGTGAGGGATGTTCCGCAGTGATTTTAAACAAGCTTCCCGAAAAGCTTGCGGATCCGGGAATGTTTACTATCCCGTGTTTATTTGGTGATGATGTGAGGAGGCATGCTCTGGCGGACTCAGGGGCTAGCATCAATCTGATGCCATATTCTTTATACGAGAAGCTAGCCCTTGGTGACTTGTCCCCCACACGCATGACCTTGTCATGGGCGGACCGGTCGGTTAAGTGTCCACGGGGGATTTTGAAGAATGTTTTAGTCAAAGTGGATACGTTTGTGTTCCCCGTGGATTTTGTTGTGATGGATATGGAGGCGGACACCGCGGTTCCCATCATTCTCGGGCGCCCATTTTTGAGCACCGCGAAAGCGATCATAGACGTCTTTGAGGGTAAACTCACTCTTAGAGTGGGTGACGAGAGTGTTTGTCTTAAGATAGCCGATTTTGTGACCACCGGTGGTAAGCCTGCCCATATAGTTGATGGTTTAGGTGTGGATGGTGATGAGTTTGTGGAGGAGGGACCATGGGATGTTGGTGATCGTGGTCCTGATGTGATGGCGAGGGAGGAGATTCCCATTTATTCTCCCGGTTGAGATGAGTGTGAGTGAGTTCTTGGGTTAAACTCCCAAGTGTAGAGTTTGTAGTTTTAGTAGTTTCTTAGTGTCGTTGATGTTTTTCATTTTTCGTGATTTTTTTTCGTTTTTCGTTTTCGTTTTTGTGTGTTTTAATTTGTTTTGCAGGTTTTTAATCAATTTGATGCCATAATGATGAATTGGAGCCACCAGGTATGTATTTCTTGCTTTAGAACAGTTGTGGATGGTTTAGTGAGTTTTGGGGTTGAAAATTTGGCTAAGGCATGGAAATCTGGAAACTCTCTGGAAAAAGGGCATCGTTGCGTCACGCGACACCCGCAGAGCAATCTATCGCGCTACGCGACAATATGGTCAACTTCGCGGGTCAACGTTCTGTCGCGCTACGCGACGGCCATTTAACATGTTGTCGCGGTACGCGACGCCCTCCCAGATTAGTTAAAAGCTTTTCAAGCCCTAGAGATCAGATTTTTAGCCCCATTTCTTCTCTTCTACTCCATTGGCCCTCCATTCTCATACACTGTAGGCACCCGAGATGAGAGGAGATGGTGTTGATGAAGGCTAAGTGTGGGGAGGCTTGTGTTTCTTGTCGTTCATGGTTATGTTGATTAGAATTTTTGCAATTTTGTAAATTTTGATTTGTTGGTTTCGGGAATCCGAGTTGGTTTGTGGTTGGACTTAATCATGGATATCATTGTTATCATGTTTTGGATGGGTTGATGCTTGTTTG
Organism: Mikania micrantha; assembly: GCA_009363875.1. Taxonomy (NCBI): domain Eukaryota; kingdom Viridiplantae; phylum Streptophyta; class Magnoliopsida; order Asterales; family Asteraceae; genus Mikania; species Mikania micrantha. The sequence goes on from CM018691.1 coordinate 105,872,729, forward strand.
ATCTTTGTCTTTTTGTAGATCTTATGTGTATGTTTGTAGCCTGTGGAGCAAATTTGTAGATTGTGGAGTTACGTGGAAAGATTGGCACTCGACAGTCTTCTCTTCAACCAGCTAAGTCATTTTCAGTTTTTAGTTTTTCGTTTTTCTTTTGGGTTTCCTTTTTCTCTACATTGGGGACAATGTACAGTTTAAGTGTGGGGATGAGAAACTTAGTTTAGTTTTGTTTTAGTAGTTAGTTTTTGAATTTTTGAGTCAAAATTTTTAAATTTATTTTTATTTTTAGTTTTTTTTTAGCTTAGATCTTTCTTATTTTTGTTTAAGTTGGTTGCAAAAGCATGATGGGAAATGATAGGAAAGTTGGGTTTTGTGGTTTCTCTCATGGTTAACTTGTTGGTTTGGGTTTATGCTTTGATTATGGGATGTGTAGGTAGGCTCAACTGATTGTATTTGTCCCGTAGGATTGGTAAAATCTTAATTAAATGCATCATTTTCATGGGAAACATCTTGGGGTCTTGGAATTGATGAAACTGTTTTCTAGTCAGAAAGAAGTCTTTGCATAATAATAAATGAGAGTTTTGAAAATCTGATTTTGTTTGGCACATAAGTACTCTTTTTATGAGAATAAATCCGAGTCTTATGGCGCCTCCATTTCACCAAACAAGCTGAGTAAAAAGAAAAAAAAAGAAAAAGAAAAGAAGTTGGATTAAAAACTTATGTGTCACACGCCGGGTTGCAGCCTGGTTGAAACACCACTAAGTTAAATTCAATGGAAAGAAAAATAAAAGAAAAATGCTCACGCTTCCATCTGTTTCATTCATAAAAATCTGATTTGAGAAATTTCTTATTTGTTTATATGTAAGGATGACTTGAAAGCTAGAATCCAGGATTGATTTGGTTTTAATTTCCTAAGTGTGGGTCTAATGAAATGAAATGTAGAACTTGAACTTAATGGACCATGACTAAGGGACTGGGAAAATCAGTATGGGTTTAGTAGGATAACAATACTTGCAATCTTTTCCAAGGCATTTAATTTTGAATTAATGAGTTTAATTGTGTGGAAACCATTTTACCTAGCTATGATCCCAGATTTTTGCATAAGTCTTTTTCAGGGACGAAAAAGAGATAAGTGTGGGGATGTGATGTGTTGTAAAACACATCTATTTTTCCATTTGTTTTTGTTAAGTTTCAGTACTGTTTTATTCAGTTTTTGAGTCGATTTAAGCTGGTGCTTCACATTTCTGTAATTTGATGCTTGCAGGTAATAAACACGTTTATTTGGTGCTAAAGTACAAAGAAACGAGCTCACGGTTGGGTAAGGACGGACCCAGAAACAAGAAAAGAAGAAAACTGAATTCTGGATTCCCTCGCGCTACGCGACAACCACAGCAAACCCTGTCGCGCTACGCTAGAGGTGGAAAAGACCAAAATACCCTTTTAAATCTCTCGCGCTACGCGACAGATTTAGAGGTATCTGTCGCGCTACGCCACAGACTTAAAATCGCAGAAAATCAGTTTTAAGCCAAAAAGTCGAAAACCCTAAGAGAAAATACGTTTTTGAACGGCTGGAGGCGACTAGGAGGACGAAGAAAAGATATTCTAAGGTGATTTAAAGGTTGGGAAAGCATTGGATTGAAGATTGAAGGCTTAGGATCAAGGAATTCGGGTGTTCTTCATTCGGTTTTCTTTGTTTCTTTGTTTTCTTTGATTTCTATGTTTCTCATTCACTTTAAGCAGATTATGGATTGTATTCGTATGATGTTTCTTGGCTAATCTTTTAGAACTACCTAGGTTTTGATGATTGCACATGTTTAACATTGGTTTTTATTGGTTTTGGATTATGTTTATGTGATGAACTCATGATGTAACAAACTTGGATTGGATTATTGGATGTTTATGTGTGTCTATGATTGTTTATGGATTGATGATTTACTCCTTGTGTGCCTTGGTGAATGTCTTTCATGTAATAGGTGCATGTAACATCAGTGCCGGAACCGCCACCGGAACAGTGATCTCTACGGTACAGGAACAGTAAAACAGGTATGAATCATACACATTTCAGTAATTTTCATATTCATAGCAATTATCATTATCATGGAGAGTTGTCATAGAACAGTTTCAGACACATTTAACAGAAACACAGTTCAGAACAATGGTTCTTGAGTCGGATAATTATCTGGCAATACAGAACCATCATGTGATTATTTGTTTAGGAATTATTATGTATAAACGTATGTGAGGATTTACGGAACAAAACACACGAATATTGTTATATGAATGCTAAATTGACGGGTTATTCGTATAGGTGACGATCTGTCCGAATATATCTGAAAGTTTAATGTTCTGAATGATATTCTATAATTAGAAAACAAGATTGAAAAGTATAGTTATCGTCGTATTCGTACGGGTGACGATTCGAACAAATACGCGCGACGACTGTACATTTCGATTTAAACAGTTAATTTTGTTTTAAAAAAATTTGATAAATAAGAAGATATTAGTTAATTTATTAGGAATCAACCTAGAATAATTAAATAAATTCTATTTTATAAACATATCGTTTTGCCGCGAAAACTACGCGATCCGGAAATTTTACGCGAAACCGATCGAGACCGAACAAGTGGGTATTTTAACCCACATTTAATGTGACATAAATGCCACAACCACCACCCATCACTCTCCTCTCTCTCTCAAAAATCGTTTACTCTCTCTCTCTAGTTCTTCACACGAAAAATCACCTTCTTTCTACGTTTTGGAGGCTCAAATCTCGTTGGATTCAAGTGTTCTAGGCGTCAAGACGTTCCTCTCAACACGTAGATCACGGAAGTACAAGTATTGTGAGTGTTTATCCACGAAATCTAAGGTAATAATTCACTTTAAATTCGAATTTTAGAGGGATTTCTCAAGTTCTTATGAGTTGTTATTATAACCGGCACTAAAGCACTTAGAACACGTAGATTAGGTTATCACATGGATTAGAATCTGTTAGAGCGAGTTTGTAACAGGTTTAGCTAGTTAAAACGAGGATGGAAGCATCAAAATCCTTACAGGTTCGTGGGATCTACTGGCCGAACCAAGTAGAAGCTGGCCGAACCCTACGTGAGCCATTTAATGTCGCCGAACCCTGGTTCACGAACCCTGCTAGCTACCTGCAACGAACCTGTGTCACTGGTTCACGAACCCTGCTCCATTTATTAACCGAACCCTATAGATAGCAACAAAGCTCATTACCACGAACCTTCATGAAACGAACCCTATAGGCTGAACTTTCATGCATGGCAAACTCAAGAACTCTAAGCGAACCTTGGAAGGAAGATCCATGGGCCAACGAACCTCTCTGTTACACGAACCTGGACCAGTGACTACACAAGGGCCGAACTATGAGGGTTCGTTGGGATTGGAAGGGTTAACCGAACCTATGGTGACTAACTCAATAAGGTTCGCTGCTCTATGCACTATATCGAAGTTAGGAGTTGTATGATGTGGTTAATATGAGTCTAGGAGCAAAGAAATTAATGTTATTATATAAGTAAATGGTTAGTGGATCATTCAAATCTATCGTTTGCATGGGAAGTTGATAACATAAGTTGCATGCATGTATAAACATTTTGTGTATGTATGGGTTAGGGATAACTATAACAAACTAATAAGTTACATGCAACCATAACTTCATGTGAGTTGTTAGTGGACATAATATGGAGTTCTAACCAAATAACATTTTCATGGAGTCAAGAGAATCAAAAGTTCAAGTCTTGAAATCAATTAGAAATCAAAGAAGTTCAACTGGGCCTAAGTGGGCCCAATGAGGCTTAACATAGCTCATCATGTATTATATGATTTAGTAAACCCAAGTAATGAGGTTTTGATAAAATCTCATTTATTTATAACTTGTTATATTTTATTAAATGATCTTGACTTAATAATTGAATTAAAATAAGGTTAATTGTAATGTTTTGATTTAAATACTTATTGTGATATAATTGTTTGGGAACTTGTTGAAAAATAGACAATTTCATTGTCTGGTTTTTAAACAGAAAACAAAGGAAACTCTGCCGAAATTTTCTAAAATATAAAAAGTAAGCTATTATAATTAATCATGGGATTGGGATCATAAGAAGGGTAATTAAGATAGAGTAGACCTTAGATACACTTAGTACTAAGACACTTAGTTGCACACACAACAAGACTCGAAGTCTTAGGCACAACGGCTACTACGCATACTTATCATATCCGAAATTCTTATAAAATAACTCAGGAACTGAAGATACTTAGCTTACATACAGGAGCGCGCATTTTGTGTTAGATCAAATTACATAGCAGCACAGGTGAGTTCATTGCCCCTTTTCTAACATTTTTGTTTTAAAACGCGGGGCTGAGAAGCATGCGTAAACTGTTTATTTAAATTGTTTACTTGAATGCTTTTAAATTATATGTTTTACATATATATAAATGTTATCCTAGATCATGTCTTGGAAGATTTTATGCAGGTTATTAACTGATTTACTTATATATTAAGTGAATAATCAAGTTAAACTAAACTTTTAAATAAGTCAAAACATTTCAAACAGATCAAACTAGACATTTTGACAAAACAAGGGTGTGAGTTCAAGGGATCAAAACAAACATTTTGACAAATCAAGTGGGTGAATTCAAGGGATCAAATCAAACATTTTGACAAAACAAGTGGGTGAATTCAAGGAATCAAATCAAACATTTTGACAAAACAAGTGTGGGACATCAAGACATCAACAAAACAATCTTTGCAAAGACAACATTCAATGTTCTACAAACCAAGTGTTTGTTGAACAATGAATCAAGTGTACAACCGATCAATGAATCTTGTATTCTATGATCAACACATCAAGTACATCTTGTGACAGAATCAGACGATCATTAAATCATTTTTAAGGGATAGTATGGGAAATATCAGAGATAACATATGCCAACACATTGAATCCAGAAATCCTATATTTCAAGAAGTCCTAGCTAGACTGATTGACTTGTAGGTCTTATGTTTGATGATATTTACAGAATTCCCTAACTACTAAGTACCTAGATTGACAGACTAGTCTACTCGAGTATGACCAAAGGCCCCAATCATAAGGACTTAGATTTTATTAAATGTTTATTTACTTGTTTAATTAAGCATTTATAACTGTTTATACAATTGTGTGGTTGATCATATTGTGTGATGAACTTGTGAAATCAACATGGATTTCAAATGATTGTAATGACAGGGACAACAAGCAGAAGAACTTATGGGATTGTGTTAAGGGTAAAAATGCTTAATTGTCATTAACAGCAGTGTCATATGCATATTAGTATGTGGTGGGATGTTGGCTAGGGCTTGTCCCTTACATATGCCCTATATATAAGCATACCGATGTGGATATTACATGTGGTGTTAATGAGGTTAGGGTCTTTACCAAAGGAGGTTTTCAAAACATTTTCAAATCATGTTCAAATCAGCTTCAAATCATTTTCAAATACTAAACTACATGAACTCACCAACCATGTGTTGATTTTATTTTTGCATGACTTCTCAGGTGACGAACAGGTCAACTAGGAAGCTTATGCTTTTGGGCTAGGACTTCATATAGAAGACTTAGTATTTTGGACCTGCATATTTTTGAAGACATCATCATACAATTTATTTTGTATATCTTGTGTAAATACAAGATAGTTATTTTATGATGTTTACAATAGATTTACATTGTTAAATTATAAACTATACTGATGTAATTTAACTTTGTAATTCTATTTTATTTAGCATTTCTCATTTATATCATGTGCAATGTAAACAATCTGATCACTTTTGATTATCACTCCCGATATCGCGCCCCGGGAACCTTCTGCCCGACGGGGACTCCGATCCTACCCCGCCGGCTCGGGGTGTGACAGATTGGTATCAGAGCCATGGTTATAGAGAAATATAGGTCACTTATTTAAATGGTTTGGCCTAGACTATAACCTAGGGACCCTGCATGTAGAGAACGTAGGACTTAAGACTTATTTGCATATTGTCTTCTGTATTCGATCATTGCACTAACCGATGACTTTATTGGTTATGATCAGAATGCCTCCACGAAGACAACCTCCCTTGATACAGCTACCACCACAAGACTTGGCTCCACACTCCTCCACACCGTCTCCGAATGACTCTCCACCACCACCTCCTCCACCTCCTCCTCCCCCTCCTCCATTGATTACTCAAGCATCTGGTTCTGGCACAGCACCGACCATGGATCCTGCTACTATCGCTCTGGTGACGTTACTGAGTAGCCAGATGACAAATCAGATGAAAGAAGCAATACCGGAGATGTTCCTTCGTCTTCGTAATGAGATCCTCAACACTGGCAACACATCAGGAGAAGCCAGTGGAAATACTGGAGATTCCTCTCATTACTCCTACAAGTCCTTTGTAGGATGTAAACCACCCAGTTTTAGTGGGTCTGAAGGCGCCGTTGGATTAATCCAATGGATTGAGAAGATTGAGGCAACATTGGATCTTTGCAGCTGCCCCGAACACCACAAGGTCCGTTACTCAGCGGGAACATTCAACAAAAGAGCTCTGACCTGGTGGAACGGTCAGATCAATGCCCGAGGAAGAGAAGAAGCCATGGCCATGCCATGGGAAGATTTCAAGACACTGCTGCGAACAGAGTTCTGTCCGAAGAATGAGCTGCAGAAATTGGAGGTTGAGTTATCTAATCATGTGATGAAGGGGGCTGATCACATGGGGTATACAACTCGTTACCACGAGTTGGTTGCTTTGGTACCTGACATGGTACCAACTCTGGAGAAAAGGATAGACCGTTATGTAGGTGGACTTCCCGCCTGCATTCAGGGCATGGTTGTTTCAGCCAACCCTACTACTGTTGAATCTGCAGTGAGACTGTCTGGGAAACTCACTGACCTCATGGTAGCCTCTGGAGTTCTAAAGAAGGAGGCTGAACCCAGCAAGAACAAAGCAGAATCTTCAAAGAAACCCTCCCATCATCAGAAGAAGAAACAAAAGACCATCAAGAACTATGCAGTGGCCACACCTCTGCAACAAATAGCAGCAGCACCACAAAACCCCAACCGCAAACCTTACACTGGCACGTTTCCTCTGTGTGCCAAGTGTCAGTATCATCACCCTGCTGACACTCCCTGCAAGCATTGCACGGGATGTGGAAGAAAGGGCCATTGGGTCCAGTACTGCAGGATGACTCCTAATCAAGCAGTCAACAATGCTGCTTTGGCTCTCCCTCCACCAGCTAATCAGAACCATGGTGGATGCTATAACTGTGGCGAACAAGGCCACTTTGCGAAGAATTGCCCAAAGAAGGCTCAACCAGCAGTTCAAGCACCCCGTGGACGAGCATTTGCCATCGGAGCACCAGCTGCACGCCAGGACCCAAATGTGTTCACTGGTACGTTTCTCTTACATGACTTTTATGCATCTGTCTTATTTGATACTGGTGCGGATCAGAGTTTTATCTCTACCGATTTTGCATGCCAACTAGATTCAGTAGAGGAACAGTTAGACTTCCCTTACATTATAGAAGTAGCTAACATGAAACAGATTACAGTTAGCACAGTTTATAGAAATTGCCCATTGACACTTAGTGGTCATACATTTGCCATCGATTTGATACCGATGGAGTTGGGTAGTTTCGACATCATTGTTGGAATGGATTGGCTTTCCTCTAACCGAGTGGAAGTTATCTGTTCTGAGAAGCTGCTTCGAATTCCATTGCCGAGTGATCGTGTATTGGAAGTAAAAGGGGATCAAGCAAAACGAAGTGTCAAAATCATTTCTTGCATAAAGGCGCGTAAGTGTTTACGGAAGCAGTGTGTAGCTTTCCTGGCACATGTGGTGGAAAAGGAGAAAGATAAGAAGAAGATTCAAGATGTACCAGTAGTGAAAGAGTATCCAGAGGTATTTCCTGAAGACTTACCTGGTTTGCCACCAGCGCGACCAGTAGAGTTCCGAATTGACTTAATTCCTGGAGCAACTCCTGTCGCTAAATCTCCTTACAGGTTAGCACCTTCAGAGATGCAGGAATTGTCTAATCAGTTACAGGAGTTACTTGACAAGGGTTTCATCAGACCGAGCTACTCACCTTGGGGAGCTCCGGTCTTGTTCGTGAAAAGAAAGACGGATCGTTCAGAATGTGCATAGATTTCAGAGAGCTGAACAAACTAACCATCAAGAATCGGTATCCATTGCCGAGAATCGATGATTTGTTTGACCAACTGCAAGGAGCTCAATACTTCTCAAAGATTGACTTGCGGTCTGGATATCATCAGCTGAGAGTTCAAGATGAGGATATACCGAAAACGGCCTTCCGAACAAGATACGGGCATTACGAATTCATGGTGATGCCTTTCGGATTGACGAATGCACCCGCGGTTTTCATGGACCTCATGAACCGAGTGTGCATGTGACACCTCGCAAATTCCAGGTCAGCACTTATATTATTTTAATAATAATGTTTATTATTATTTCATACGTGGCACTAGAATAATTGTATTTAGTGTGACACGTGGCAGAACAGACCAAACACACCGATGGTTCAAGGAACTATCGCACAACTCTAACACGTGTCTTGAATAACGAACGTTGGTGAACGGATCAAACCACAGAACACTTTCACCTGCACATTAAGTTCCGGGGAACCTAAGTTAGTAGAACGATGTTCATATGACGAGAAACGATGCTCGTAATCGAAAAATACGCGAAGAATGGATCAAAACATGAAAATGGGCCAAATTGGGCCGGATATAGGGTCCAGGTGGTACGCCTGACCCGAGGATCCCTACCCAGGCGATACGCGCGGATGAGGAGGGACGCCTCACATCTGGCTGCCTCGCGCGTAACGCCTGGCCTTGGTGGTCAACGTCAGTTGATACGCCTGGGGTGTCTGACACCTAAAAATCTTGTAAATCTCATGATTATCACACCATACTTCTTTTACCCAATACTACACGTAAATTCTTTCATTTAAACCCCCAAATTCAGCTGATTTCACTACTACAACACCATATCACACTCATTTGAAACCTTGGAAGCCATGGTTGGAGCTTGGGAAGCTTGTTCTTGAAGATCTTGAAGGTTTGAAGCACAAAGGAGCTCCAAGAACACCACACACTCCATTCTTTCTCTTGATCGAAGCAATCTTAGCCACATCTGGAGCTATTCCAGATCTGCTCAAGCTTCATTTGGGTAATCTAAAGCTCTAAGAAGGTAGATCCATGTTCATTTTGGCTTAAAAACACTTCTAAACACACACACATTGTGAATCATTCACATGAAATCACTCACACACCACATGAACGAATTTCTATCACTTTGAATCTGGATTTGTTGATTTGAGTATGAATATTGATGATCTATGATGTTAGTATGATGTATTTTTACATTCCATGATAATGTTGTTATGATAAAATGGTCATATTAATCAAAATGATGGTTCTAGCAACATGTATGAATAATCTAGATGGAGTTACATGAAGTTTGATATTGAAATATTATTGGATATGATTTATGAGATCTAGAAGTGTTATGAATAGCAAGATATGTCAAAATGTGATTTTTACAAATTGTGGTAACTTTAATATCATGAAAGGTTGATTTATGATGAAATGGCTTAATGCATGTGATTATATCTATAAGTTATGTTCAAAATGATGTTTAGAAACAAAAAGGATGATTATTGATGTGTAAAATTGTTAAAATCACCAAATATATGATTATTATGAATAGTACCATGAATAGTGACTTTATTTCACAAAGTCTATAAATGATGACATATTTGTTGTAATGAATATGATTTAACGATTAGATGAACTAGGATGACGATATTAAGACGAGATTGTTAGCTAGACTTAGTGACACATGCTTATTTTGTAACTTTCGGATTATAGAAACTTTTACGTGCCAACTATGCTAAACCGGCTATGTGTAACTATGTGCTATGTGATAACATGCTCACTTAGGATAAATATGTATAATAGAATAATCGGATTATGATTTATTGCTTGAATTGCCAAATGTAGAAACTTTCCTAAGGTAGGAACTTACTATAAATAGTAAGTTTCCTCACGAAAGTGATTTTGGTATCCGTACACTTCACACGACACAAAACCGCACGTTACACGAACACTTGATCCAAAACCGTCACCAACGGGTCGTTAGGTCAAACACGGTCAACACGGTCAAACACGGTCAACGCGACTCACAAAACCACTCGGAGTGGTTGAACTCAAACACGGTCCTGTGAGACCCACATATATGAACACAAACTTATAACACCTATATGATATAGGTAACTATTAGCCGGCGAGCTACACGGTTCTTGTACGAACACTCTGCTAAACTCAGGTGAGTTTACGGCCCCACTTTTACTCTTTAACTGTTTTGCTAAACTATTGGGGTGAGAATACAATGCAACTGTTTTAGATATATGACTGGTATGTTGTGAAAACTATTTTCGAGTGTAACTATTATCGCTTAAAGTCCTCACTTATCCTTACCGTTAGATTTGTAAACAAACGAGTCGTAATTACGTAGTACTACTGGGTTTGACTAGCCCCACTCGGCACCAATGTTGACTGGAGGTCATAACGAGTGTAATTTCGATAGGAATGCGGGTTCAGCGATGACCTGCGGAGGCAAACGGAAACAGTCTAGTTTCGGTAAGATGAACTGACACACTCCACGGATCGTAGTATCGAACAAACAATTTAACATACCCAGTATATGTCTGTTTACTATTTCTGTCTGTCTAAACCTGTGAACTCACCAACTTTTTAGTTGACACTTTTCGCATGTATTCTCAGGTAATTAATGGAGCACACGCTAGGATGCGCACAAGGAAGCTTTAAGGAGTCTGGCTTGCATATAGACTTTTGTCCTAGGCATTGTGTGCATTGGATGTATTTTAAAACAATTTAAACTATGTAGTGTCTGTTAAACAGTTTACTTTCCGCTGCAAACTTATTTACTTATGATGTTGAAACATTTTCCGCTGCTTATTAATGAAACTATGTTATTTTACAAATCTGTGTGATTGTGTAACTCATATAGAGTCGTTCTATATGACCATGAGCTGTGATCCTGGCCACGTCACACCCACGTGGACTGACACCACGAGTGGGAATTTGGGGGTGTGACAGACTGGTATCAGAGCCTTGGTTATAGGGAACTAGGTTTGCATATAGTAAACTTAGACTATAGCCACTGCTCTACATTAGACACTACACTTAGAATTTTCACACTTATATTATTGTTATCACTGTAAATTAATACTGACTGACTTAGAACTTACAGGATGGACAATAACAAAGATCCGAAAGGGAAGGACACGGGGAAACGCTCGTATGAGTATGAGCTTACTGAGGAGGACAAGCAGAAGATTCAGGAGATAGTGGAGCAGGTATATTCTCAAGAGTCCAAGAGACTTCGACCCTCGACCAGCAGGGGACCATGGGACTGGTACCCTACTACCCTTGCTGTTTGGGCGAGGGAAGAGAGAGTACCCAAGTTGCCTTTGCTAGGAGACACATCTACTGGACCACCCCTACCACCGATTGGAATGCCCATGGAGCGGGCATTCGCGGCATTGATCTCGCGTTATAGACGTGAGTCCTGCCAGCTACGCGTGATGACTGATGGGTTTAGGGATCTGTTGGAGCATAATCAGCATCTCCAGAAACGCGTGGATAACTTGGAGGAGAGACTCGCACGCGTCGAAGGGACGCAGGATGACTTGGTCGCTAGGACTCAGGATGTGATCCAGCGACAGGAGGAGGTCACAGCTGCGATTACAGACATCCATGATAGGACTACGTTGCTCGAGGAGCAACAGGATTTCTTAGCCGGAGTGACACAAGGACACGCTGGGCGATTGGCAGCCGTGGAGGACGCCAACGAGGAGAACCTTGCCATGATCCAGGCAAGCGACGCCATGCTGAATGCATGGGTCGAACAGTTTATTGTGGAACCACAGCCTGAGCCAGAACCCCAATTCGAGCCGGTGGATCTCGATGAGGAAGATTTTGATGAGGATCCAGACGAGGATCCTGATGAGGATGACGATGATGGCCCTGCTGATAGTGGAGATTCACACTCCACGATTATCTAGTTAGGATTTCTATTTCAGTATTCTACTTTTGTATCACTTAGCCGAGCGGGATGTGCTCGTGCAAATTTTGTAGCATCTCTTTTGGAAAATATTGTACACAAACTTATTATCATTAATGGAAAGATGCTTTACTTTGTTGCTTATATATATCATGGCTATGACTATTGTTAACATGACATCTGACCTAACAATTGACTAACACTCTAACTTATGCTAACTAACATCCTGACCTTTCCATATAGAAACATGTCCGGAAGAGGAACCCATGCCCTTCGACTCAAACGTAAGGCAGAAAAGGCACGAATCGACATGATGGTCGAACGCAAATTCAACAAGGTACTCGCGGAGTACGAGGCCAACCGTCACGCCAGCGAGACGAGTGGTACTAACAACGGTATTAACTCTTGCCTAACATGACTAACATAGTATAGACAGTCTAGACACTAACATGTTGCATTGAACCCCGACGCACAGGATCCCACGGGGGAGCGACGAAGGGATGCTCGTTTAAGGCGTTCCTGAGCTGCCACCCTCACAAGTTTCAAGGTACTGAAGGAGCCGTGGGACTGCTTCGTTGGATAGAGAAGCTGGAGTCAGTTTTCTCTATAGCTGAATGCTCGGATGAGAACCGGGTAAAATACGCCACGGGAACACTGGAGGGACCGGCTCTCACCTGGTGGAACACTCATGTCCAAACCCTTGGACTGGACACCGCAAACTCAATTCCGTGGGACAACTTCACCAGGATGCTCCACGAAGAATACTGTCCTCGGGATGAAATTAGGAAACTGGAGGAAGAGTTCTGGGTGCACAAGATGGTAGGATCAGAGATCGAGAAGTACTGTACTCGGTTTCATGAACTGTGCAAGCTGTGCCCGGCGATGGTGACGCCGGAGTACAAGAAGATTGAGCAATTTATCAGTGGATTGCCGGAACAAATCCAGAGCACGGTCACTGCTTCCGACCACTCTACTATCCAACCACTGATACGCTTGGCACACAAACTGACTGATCAGGCAGTAGCCCAGGGAAAGCTACCTAAAAGGGGTGAACATCTGAAACCCCAAGAACCCAAGCGAAAGTGGGAGCCCAGCAACAACCGCACCTTCTCACCTCAGCAACCGACCCAACACCGGCCTGCACCTGCCAAGGTTTTCACTGCCACCCAACCGAACACTCAGGGTAAGGGAGGATATCAGGGCAACAGCCCAAAATGCAACATCTGCAACTATCATCATTTTGGCCCATGCAAAAAGGGCAAGTGCACCAACTGTGGCAGAAATGGACATCTGGCTAAAGAATGTCGATCAAACCCCAATCCAAATCTCAACAAAAATGACACCTTAAAGGGATGCTTCACTTGCGGGAAGCCAGGGCATATGCGCCGAGATTGCCCACAAAACAAGAACACAGGAGGCAACCCGGCAAGGGGAAGAGCATTCGTAATTGGATCGGGTGAAGCTAAAGATGACCCCAATGTCGTCACCGGTACGTTTCTTTTAAATAATGTTTATGCTAGCATATTATTTGATACCGGTGCCGATAGAAGTTTTATATCTAGTGAATTTAGTAAACTGTTTGATATGACACCAACACCACTAGACTATAAGTACACCGTAGAGTTAGCGGACGGCAAGCTGATTGAAACACAACACATCCTCAAGGGATGTGTTTTGACACTAGCAACCCATCAGCTGATGATTGACTTGATGCCAATAACTCTCGGGAGCTTCGACGTGGTGATTGGAATGGATTGGCTATCTGCAAATCATGCCGAGATCGTGTGCAATGAGAAGATCGTGCGAATTACATTGCCAAGCGGAGAGCAAATCTCAATCCAAGGAGAACGGCGTGGGATACCGTTAAACATTATGTCCTGCATGAAGGCGAACAAATATCTGAAGAAAGGATATACGGCTATCCTAGCCCTTATTACCGAACAACCAAAGAAGGAACGGAAGATCGAGGACATCGCTATTGTTCGCGATTATCCGGAAGTCTTTCCTGACGATCTTCTGGGACTACCACCAGCACGACAAGTGGAGTTTCAGATAGATCTGACACCAGGAGCAGCACCAATAGCCAAGGCACCATACCGATTGGCTCCTACTGAAATGCAGGAATTATCTAATCAACTGCAAGAGTTGTTAGATAAAGGGTTCATCCGACCGAGTTTCTCACCTTGGGGAGCACCGGTCTTGTTTGTGAAGAAGAAAGACGGTTCATTCCGTATGTGTATAGACTACCGAGAACTGAACAAGGTGACGATCAAGAATCGATACCCTCTACCGCGAATAGACGACCTGTTTGATCAGTTGCAAGGGTCAAGCTACTATTCAAAAATCGATTTAAGATCTGGTTACCATCAACTAAGAGTACAAGAAGGAGATATACCGAAGACAGCCTTCAGAACACGGTACAGACATTACGAATTTCTGGTAATGCCTTTTGGACTGACTAACGCACCGGCCGTATTCATGGATCTCATGAATCGGGTGTGTAAACCATATCTCGACAAGTTCATAATCGTGTTCATTGATGACATCCTGATCTATTCTAAGACTCGAGAAGAACATGCCGAACACTTGAGACGTGTCTTAGAACTACTGAAGAAGGAACAATTGTACGCGAAATTCTCCAAATGTGATTTCTGGATTCGTGAAGTTCAGTTCCTTGGACACGTAGTAAACGCGAAAGGGATACACGTAGACCCAATTAAGATTGCGGCAATCAAGAACTGGACTGCACCTAAGACTCCAACAGAGGTACGACAGTTCTTGGGACTGGCCGGGTACTACAGGCGGTTTATCGAGGGATTTTCGAAGATTGCGCAATCATTAACTTCCCTTACACATAAAGACAAGAAGTTTGAATGGGGAGAAAAACAAGAAGCTGCTTTTGACTTGTTGAAGCAGAAGTTGTGCAGTGCACCAATTCTATCACTACCAGACGGGTGCGAAGACTTTGTAGTCTACTGCGACGCATCGAAGCAAGGACTCGGTTGTGTACTGATGCAACGCGAGAAGGTCATAGCTTATGCGTCACGACAATTGAAAGTGCACGAGAAAAATTACACGACCCATGATCTGGAGTTAGGAGCCGTAGTATTTGCATTAAAGATCTGGAGACACTATCTGTACGGTACCAAGTGCACTATATTCACGGATCATAAGAGCCTGCAGCACATTTTCGATCAAAAGGAGCTAAACATGAGACAACGCAGATGGGTCGAGTTGATAGGTGATTATGACTGTGCAATCAAGTATCATCCCGGGAAAGCCAATGTAGTAGCCGATGCATTAAGTAGAAAGGAAACAATCAAACGCGTACGAGCACTACAACTTACCATTCATTCTGAGCTACCTAATCAGATTCGAGTCGCACAACAAGAAGCTCTGAAAAAGGAAAACCTTATCCTCGAAGCTATGCGGGGTATGGATAAACAGATGAAACAGAAAGACGACGGAGCTTACTATCTGATGGACCGAATTTGGATTCCACGCTACGGGGGATTGAGAGAAGTAGTGATGGATGAAGCTCACAAGAGTCGATACTCGGTACATCCAGGTTCTGACAAGATGTACCACGACCTAAAGACAACTTACTGGTGGCCGAACATGAAATCTGAAATCGCGAACTATGTGAGTAAGTGTCTGACTTGCTCAAAGGTCAAGGTCGAATATCAGAAACCGTCAGGGTTACTCCAACAACCGGAAATTCCAGTCTGGAAATGGGAGCAGATTTCTATGGATTTTATCACCAAGCTGCCAAAGACAACAAGTGGTTGCGATACCATCTGGGTTATCGTAGACCGACTCACGAAATCGGCACACTTTCTTCCGATTAAGGAAACCGACAAGTTGGAAAAGTTAACCCGAATCTATTTAAAGGAAATCGTATCCAGACATGGAGTTCCAATCTTTATAATATCCGACCGAGACAGTCGTTTCACGGCACATTTTTGGAAATCCTTGCACAAGGCACTCGGGACGAGATTGGATATGAGCACTGCTTATCATCCACAGACGGATGGTCAGAGTGAACGAACCATCCAAACCCTAGAAGACATGCTTCGGGCCTGTGTGATTGACTTCGGTAACAGCTGGGAGACTCACCTACCTTTGGTGGAATTCTCTTACAATAACAGTTATCACACCAGCATCGGAGCTGCACCTTTTGAGGCACTTTATGGACGTAAATGCAGATCACCACTTTGTTGGGCAGAAGTTGGTGAAAGCCAACTGACCGGACCTGAGCTCGTGCACGAAACAACTGAAAAGATCGTGCAGATACGTAACCGAATGGCAGCAGCTCGGGATCGACAGAAAAGCTACGCCGACAAAAGGCGCAAGCCTTTGGAATTCCAAGTGGGAGATCGAGTACTTCTTAAAGTCTCGCCTTGGAAGGGAGTGATTCGATTTGGAAAGCGGGGAAAGCTAAACCCTCGCTATATCGGACCATTCGAGATCACTAAACGGATAGGCCCTGTGGCCTACGAACTACAGCTACCACATGAATTGAGTAGCGTACACAATGTGTTTCATGTTTCGAACCTCAAGAAATGCTTATCGGACGAGACGCTCGCAATCCCTTTGGAGGAAATCCAGATTGATGAACAACTTCACTTCGTTGAGGAACCGGTGGAAATCATGGATCGGGAAATCAAGAAGTTGAAACTCAGTAAAATACCAATTGTAAAAGTTCGTTGGAACTCACGGCGAGGACCGGAATACACCTGGGAGCGAGAGGACCAGATGAAACAGAAATACCCTCACCTATTCTCCAACCAGACTAACACCAGCAACACGAACTGAATTTCGGGACGAAATTCCTATTAACTAGGGGATGATGTGACACCTCGCAAATTCCAGGTCAGCACTTATATTATTTTAATAATAATGTTTATTATTATTTCATACGTGGCACTAGAATAATTGTATTTAGTGTGACACGTGGCAGAACAGATCAAACACACCGATGGTTCAAGGAACTATCGCACAACTCTAACACGTGTCTTGAATAACGAACGTTGGTGAACGGATCAAACCACAGAACACTTTCACCTGCACATTAAGTTCCGGGGAACCTAAGTTAGTAGAACGATGTTCATATGACGAGAAACGATGCTCGTAATCGAAAAATACGCGAAGAATGGATCAAAACATGAAAATGGGCCAAATTGGGCCGGATATAGGGTCCAGGCGATACGCGCGGATGAGGAGGGACGCCTCACATCTGGCTGCCTCGCGCGTAACGCCTGGCCTTGGTGGTCAACGTCAGGCGATACGCCTGGGGTGTCTGACACCTAAAAATCTTGTAAATCTCATGATTATCACACCATACTTCTTTTACCCAATACTACACGTAAATTCTTTCATTTAAACCCCCAAATTCAGCTGATTTCACTACTACAACACCATATCACACTCATTTGAAACCTTGGAAGCCATGGTTGGAGCTTGGGAAGCTTGTTCTTGAAGATCTTGAAGGTTTGAAGCACAAAGGAGCTCCAAGAACACCACACACTCCATTCTTTCTCTTGATCGAAGCAATCTTAGCCACATCTGGAGCTATTCCAGATCTGCTCAAGCTTCATTTGGGTAATCTAAAGCTCTAAGAAGGTAGATCCATGTTCATTTTGGCTTAAAAACACTTCTAAACACACACACATTGTGAATCATTCACATGAAATCACTCACACACCACATGAACGAATTTCTATCACTTTGAATCTGGATTTGTTGATTTGAGTATGAATATTGATGATCTATGATGTTAGTATGATGTATTTTTACATTCCATGATAATGTTGTTATGATAAAATGGTCATATTAATCAAAATGATGGTTCTAGCAACATGTATGAATAATCTAGATGGAGTTACATGAAGTTTGATATTGAAATATTATTGGATATGATTTATGAGATCTAGAAGTGTTATGAATAGCAAGATATGTCAAAATGTGATTTTTACAAATTGTGGTAACTTTAATATCATGAAAGGTTGATTTATGATGAAATGGCTTAATGCATGTGATTATATCTATAAGTTATGTTCAAAATGATGTTTAGAAACAAAAAGGATGATTATTGATGTGTAAAATTGTTAAAATCACCAAATATATGATTATTATGAATAGTACCATGAATAGTGACTTTATTTCACAAAGTCTATAAATGATGACATATTTGTTGTAATGAATATGATTTAACGATTAGATGAACTAGGATGACGATATTAAGACGAGATTGTTAGCTAGACTTAGTGACACATGCTTATTTTGTAACTTTCGGATTATAGAAACTTTTACGTGCCAACTATGCTAAACCGGCTATGTGTAACTATGTGCTATGTGATAACATGCTCACTTAGGATAAATATGTATAATAGAATAATCGGATTATGATTTATTGCTTGAATTGCCAAATGTAGAAACTTTCCTAAGGTAGGAACTTACTATAAATAGTAAGTTTCCTCACGAAAGTGATTTTGGTATCCGTACACTTCACACGACACAAAACCGCACGTTACACGAACACTTGATCCAAAACCGTCACCAACGGGTCGTTAGGTCAAACACGGTCAACACGGTCAAACACGGTCAACGCGACTCACAAAACCACTCGGAGTGGTTGAACTCAAACACGGTCCTGTGAGACCCACATATATGAACACAAACTTACAACACCTATATGATATAGGTAACTATTAGCCGGCGAGCTACACGGTTCTTGTACGAACACTCTGCTAAACTCAGGTGAGTTTACGGCCCCACTTTTACTCTTTAACTGTTTTGCTAAACTATTGGGGTGAGAATACAATGCAACTGTTTTAGATATATGACTGGTATGTTGTGAAAACTATTTTCGAGTGTAACTATTATCGCTTAAAGTCCTCACTTATCCTTACCGTTAGTTGTGTAAACAAACGAGTCGTAATTACGTAGTACTACTGGGTTTGACTAGCCCCACTCGGCACCAATGTTGACTGGAGGTCATAACGAGTGTAATTTCGATGGGAATGCGGGTTCAGCGATGACCTGCGGAGGCAAACGGAAACAGTCTAGTTTCGGTAAGATGAACTGACACACTCCACGGATCGTAGTATCCAACAAACAATTTAACATACCCAGTATATGTCTGTTTACTATTTCTGTCTGTCTAAACCTGTGAACTCACCAACTTTTTAGTTGACACTTTTCGCATGTATTCTCAGGTAATTAATGGAGCACACGCTAGGATGCGCACAAGGAAGCTTTAAGGAGTCTGGCTTGCATATAGACTTTTGTCCTAGGCATTGTGTGCATTGGATGTATTTTAAAACAATTTAAACTATGTAGTGTCTGTTAAACAGTTTACTTTCCGCTGCAAACTTATTTACTTATGATGTTGAAACATTTTCCGCTGCTTATTAATGAAACTATGTTATTTTACAAATCTGTGTGATTGTGTAACTCATATAGAGTCGTTCTATATGACCATGAGCTGTGATCCTGGCCACGTCACACCCACGTGGACTGACACCACGAGTGGGAATTTGGGGGTGTGACAGTGCAAGCCGTACTTGGATCAGTTTGTCATTGTTTTCATTGATGACATACTGATTTATTCCAAGACCAAAACAGAACATGAGCAACACCTTAGAAAGATCTTGGAGCTGTTGAAAGAAGAGAAACTCTATGCCAAATTCTCCAAATGCGAATTCTGGCTAAGAGAAGTTCAATTCCTGGGTCATGTGGTCAACAGCGAGGGAATTCATGTAGACCCTGCCAAGATTGAAGCGATAAAGAATTGGGACACTCCAAAGACACCGACGGAGATACGGTCTTTTCTGGGATTGGCGGGTTATTATAGAAGGTTTATCTCAAACTTTTCTAAAATAGCTTTGCCTCTCACTAAGCTAACTCAGAAAAGTGAACCGTTTGTCTGGGAGCAGAAACAAGAAGATGCTTTTCAGACCTTGAAACAGAAATTATGTGATGCTCCAATTCTATCTCTCCCAGAAGGCTGTGATGATTTTGTTGTATACTGTGATGCTTCCCATCAGGGACTCGGTTGTGTGTTAATGCAACGGGATAAAGTCATAGCCTATGCATCAAGACAGTTAAAGGTTCATGAGAAGAACTACACTACTCATGATCTTGAACTGGGAGCAGTAATCTTCGCCTTGAAGATTTGGAGACATTACTTATATGGCACCAAGTGTACCATATTCACTGATCACAAAAGTCTGCAGCACATCTTTGATCAGAAGGAGCTTAACATGCGACAGCGCCGTTGGGTTGAACTTCTGAATGATTATGATTGTGTGATCAAATACCATCCGGGAAAGGCGAACGTTGTAGCCGATGCCTTGAGCCGGAAGGAACGGGTCAAACCCCTACGTGTTAGAGCAATGGGGATAACCGTGCAGACCAGTTTAAGTGACAAGATTATTCGAGCACAACAAGAAGCATTAGACCGAGGAAATCTGAAGAAGGAACTTGATTGCGGAGTAGAGAAACAGTTTGACACAAAGTCTGATGGTATAATCTACTACAAGGAACGTATATGGATCCCTGCGGTAGATGAATTGAGAAAACTTATCTTCGATGAAGCACACAAGACTAAATACTCCGTTCATCCAGGTGCTGATAAGATGTACCAAGACTTGCGTGGATTTTATTGGTGGCCTGGAATGAAGAAGGACATAGCCGAATACGTCGGTCAATGTCTAACGTGTGCGAAGGTAAAGGCGGAACACCAAAGACCGTCCGGTCTATTGGAACAGCCTGAGATTCCGCTCTGGAAGTGGGAACAAATAGCTATGGATTTCATTACCAAGCTACCCCGCACTTCCAGCGGTCATGATACAATTTGGGTGATCATTGATCGTCTAACCAAATCTGCTCATTTCTTGCCCATGCGTGAGAACTTCACCATGGATAAACTGGCAAGATTATACATCAACGAGATAGTGGTACGCCACGGTGTGCCATTGTCTATTATTTCTGATCGAGATAGCAGATTCACATCAAGGTTCTGGCAATCATTACAGAAATCTCTAGGGACACAGTTGAACCTGAGTACAGCTTACCACCCACAAACGGATGGCCAAAGCGAACGTACTATCCAAACCCTAGAGGACATGTTGAGAACCTGTGTGCTAGACTTCGGTGGGAATTGGGATTCCCATTTGCCACTGATTGAGTTCTCCTATAATAACAGTTACCACAGCAGTATCGGATGTGCACCGTTCGAGGCTCTTTATGGCCAGAAATGTCGCTCACCGATCTGTTGGACTGAAATTGGGGACAACCGAATAACGGGGCCAGAACTAATTCAAGAAACCACTGACAAGATAGCTCAGATTCAAAGAAGACTACAAGCAACAAGGAGCAGACAAAAGAGCTACGCCGACAAACGGCGCAAGCCGTTGGAATTCCAAGTGGGAGACCGTGTAATGTTGAAGGTATCCCCATGGAAAGGCGTTGTACGCTTTGGAAAGAAAGGCAAATTAGCACCGCGATACGTGGGACCGTTCGAGATCATCGAACGTATAGGTCCTGTAGCTTATCGACTGAGATTACCAGATGAACTCAGTGGTGTGCATGATGTGTTTCACATCTCAAACTTAAAGAAATGCCTTGCTGACGAGTCTCTCGTCATTCCAATCGAAGAAATTCAAGTCGATGAACAGTTACATTTCATTGAAGAACCTTTAGAGATTATGGATCGCAGGGTTAAACAACTGAGGCGAAGCCGTATTCCTATTGTAAAGGTTCGTTGGAATTCAAGACGCGGGCCCGAATTCACTTGGGAACGTGAAGATCACATGAAGTTGAAGTATCCCCAACTGTTTGAAGAGGAAGCCGTACCGGATAACAACTCTTAAATTTCGGGGCGAAATTTCTCTAACAAGGGGAGACTGTAACATCAGTGCCGGAACCGCCACCGGAACAGTGATCTCTACGGTACAGGAACAGTAAAACAGGTATGAATCATACACATTTCAGTAATTTTCATATTCATAGCAATTATCATTATCATGGAGAGTTGTCATAGAACAGTTTCAGACACATTTAACAGAAACACAGTTCAGAACAATGGTTCTTGAGTCGGATAATTATCTGGCAATACAGAACCATCATGTGATTATTTGTTTAGGAATTATTATGTATAAACGTATGTGAGGATTTACGGAACAAAACACACGAATATTGTTATATGAATGCTAAATTGACGGGTTATTCGTATAGGTGACGATCTGTCCGAATATATCTGAAAGTTTAACGTTCTGAATGATATTCTATAATTAGAAAACAAGATTGAAAAGTATAGTTATCGTCGTATTCGTACGGGTGACGATTCGAACAAATACGCTCGACGACTGTACATTTCGATTTAAACAGTTAATTTTGTTTTAAAAAAATTTGATAAATAAGAAGATATTAGTTAATTTATTAGGAATCAACCTAGAATAATTAAATAAATTCTATTTTATAAACATATCGTTTTGCCGCGAAAACTACGCGATCCGGAAATTTTACGCGAAACCGATCGAGACCGAACAAGTGGGTAATTTAACCCACATTTAATGTGACATAAATGCCACAACCACCACCCATCACTCTCCTCTCTCTCTCTCAAAAATCGTTTACTCTCTCTCTCTCTAGTTCTTCACACGAAAAATCACCTTCTTTCTACGTTTTGGAGGCTCAAATCTCGTTGGATTCAAGTGTTCTAGGCGTCAAGACGATCCTCTCAACACGTAGATCACGGAAGTACAAGTATTGTGAGTGTTTATCCACGAAATCTAAGGTAATAATTCACTTTAAATTCGAATTTTAGAGGGTTTTCTCAAGTTCTTATGAGTTGTTATTATAACCGGCACTAAAGCACTTAGAACACGTAGATTAGGTTATCACATGGATTAGAATCTGTTAGAGCGAGTTTGTAACAGGTTTAGCTAGTTAAAACGAGGATGGAAGCATCAAAATCCTTACAGGTTCGTGGGATCTACTGGCCGAACCAAGTAGAAGCTGGCCGAACCCTACGTGAGCCATTTAATGTCGCCGAACCCTGGTTCACGAACCCTGCTAGCTACCTGCAACGAACCTGTGTCACTGGTTCACGAACCCTGCTCCATTTATTAACCGAACCCTATAGATAGCAACAAAGCTCATTACCACGAACCTTCATGAAACGAACCCTATAGGCTGAACTTTCATGCATGGCAAACTCAAGAACTCTAAGCGAACCTTGGAAGGAAGATCCATGGGCCAACGAACCTCTCTGTTACACGAACCTGGACCAGTGACTACACAAGGGCCGAACTATGAGGGTTCGTTGGGATTGGAAGGGTTAACCGAACCTATGGTGACTAACTCAATAAGGTTCGCTGCTCTATGCACTATATCGAAGTTAGGAGTTGTATGATGTGGTTAATATGAGTCTAGGAGCAAAGAAATTAATGTTATTATATAAGTAAATGGTTAGTGGATCATTCAAATCTATCGTTTGCATGGGAAGTTGATAACATAAGTTGCATGCATGTATAAACATTTTGTGTATGTATGGGTTAGGGATAACTATAACAAACTAATAAGTTACATGCAACCATAACTTCATGTGAGTTGTTAGTGGACATAATATGGAGTTCTAACCAAATAACATTTTCATGGAGTCAAGAGAATCAAAAGTTCAAGTCTTGAAATCAATTAGAAATCAAAGAAGTTCAACTGGGCCTAAGTGGGCCCAATGAGGCTTAACATAGCTCATCATGTATTATATGATTTAGTAAACCCAAGTAATGAGGTTTTGATAAAATCTCATTTATTTATAACTTGTTATATTTTATTAAATGATCTTGACTTAATAATTGAATTAAAATAAGGTTAATTGTAATGTTTTGATTTAAATACTTATTGTGATATAATTGTTTGGGAACTTGTTGAAAAATAGACAATTTCATTGTCTGGTTTTTAAACAGAAAACAAAGGAAACTCTGCCGAAATTTTCTAAAATATAAAAAGTAAGCTATTATAATTAATCATGGGATTGGGATCATAAGAAGGGTAATTAAGATAGAGTAGACCTTAGATACACTTAGTACTAAGACACTTAGTTGCACACACAACAAGACTCGAAGTCTTAGGCACAACGGCTACTACGCATACTTATCATATCCGAAATTCTTATAAAATAACTCAGGAACTGAAGATACTTAGCTTACATACAGGAGCGCGCATTTTGTGTTAGATCAAATTACATAGCAGCACAGGTGAGTTCATTGCCCCTTTTCTAACATTTTTGTTTTAAAACGCGGGGCTGAGAAGCATGCGTAAACTGTTTATTTAAATTGTTTACTTGAATGCTTTTAAATTATATGTTTTACATATATATAAATGTTATCCTAGATCATGTCTTGGAAGATTTTATGCAGGTTATTAACTGATTTACTTATATATTAAGTGAATAATCAAGTTAAACTAAACTTTTAAATAAGTCAAAACATTTCAAACAGATCAAACTAGACATTTTGACAAAACAAGGGTGTGAGTTCAAGGGATCAAAACAAACATTTTGACAAATCAAGTGGGTGAATTGAAGGGATCAAATCAAACATTTTGACAAAACAAGTGGGTGAATTCAAGGAATCAAATCAAACATTTTGACAAAACAAGTGTGGGACATCAAGACATCAACAAAACAATCTTTGCAAAGACAACATTCAATGTTCTACAAACCAAGTGTTTGTTGAACAATGAATCAAGTGTACAACCGATCAATGAATCTTGTATTCTATGATCAACACATCAAGTACATCTTGTGACAGAATCAGACGATCATTAAATCATTTTTAAGGGATAGTATGGGAAATATCAGAGATAACATATGCCAACACATTGAATCCAGAAATCCTATATTTCAAGAAGTCCTAGCTAGACTGATTGACTTGTAGGTCTTATGTTTGATGATATTTACAGAATTCCCTAACTACTAAGTACCTAGATTGACAGACTAGTCTACTCGAGTATGACCAAAGGCCCCAATCATAAGGACTTAGATTTTATTAAATGTTTATTTACTTGTTTAATTAAGCATTTATAACTGTTTATACAATTGTGTGGTTGATCATATTGTGTGATGAACTTGTGAAATCAACATGGATTTCAAATGATTGTAATGACAGGGACAACAAGCAGAAGAACTTATGGGATTGTGTTAAGGGAAAAATGCTTAATTGTCATTAACAGCAGTGTCATATGCATATTAGTATGTGGTGGGATGTTGGCTAGGGCTTGTCCCTTACATATGCCCTATATATAAGCATACCGATGTGGATATTACATGTGGTGTTAATGAGGTTAGGGTCTTTACCAAAGGAGGTTTTCAAAACATTTTCAAATCATGTTCAAATCAGCTTCAAATCATTTTCAAATACTAAACTACATGAACTCACCAACCATGTGTTGATTTTATTTTTGCATGACTTCTCAGGTGACGAACAGGTCAACTAGGAAGCTTATGCTTTTGGGCTAGGACTTCATATAGAAGACTTAGTATTTTGGACCTGCATATTTTTGAAGACATCATCATACAATTTATTTTGTATATCTTGTGTAAATACAAGATAGTTATTTTATGATGTTTACAATAGATTTACATTGTTAAATTATAAACTATACTGATGTAATTTAACTTTGTAATTCTATTTTATTTAGCATTTCTCATTTATATCATGTGCAATGTAAACAATCTGATCACTTTTGATTATCACTCCCGATATCGCGCCCCGGGAACCTTCCGCCCGACGGGGACTCCGATCCTACCCCACCGGCTCGGGGTGTGACAGTGCATGCTAGGTCAATTACTGTGTGTTTTTGATTATTGGATGGTTTACTACGTACGAGTTTACCATAGGAGTTATTATCTTGATATGGATATATTAGATGTGCAACCAATCTTGATAGCCGTGAGGTGAGAGATTGTCGGTTTGTCTAGGGTGTTAGATTTGCTAGTTTAGAAGCTTTGTGAGAAGATCTTTCTAGTTCATCTTATATCTTTGTTTACCGAATCCAATAGGAAAACCCAAGTCATCCCTAGCATTTAAGAAAACTGTGACTTTCGCGCTGTGAGGTAGATTGTTCAATAGTTACTTCTTAGGTGTTTTGAGATTATCGTGCCGTGAGGTAGATTGTCTAGCGGATACATTTTGAGTATAATTGGATGACCTGTGAGGGAAATCCATTTAACCGGTGGTTTAACGGCTTCTAGGACTCTTAGTTGACAATCCTTGAGAAGGGTCGAGGGTGCTCTAGGTTTCCTTTGAGTTTAGTATTTTAAGATCCCGGTATCACATTGTTTCCATTACCGATAGATTCTATGTTGAACATGTGTAGGATTCATGCCTAGGTAGTGTTTTGTCTTCGTCTGATCTTCGTTTCTATCTTCGTTCATTTTGGTGTCTTCTCTTTAGCTTTCTTTTAGTTATTCTTAGTTTTGTTAGCAAAACCCCCCTCCTTATTATTATTTTATTTAAGTACAAATTTTGTATAGATAAGTCATAGAGTCTAGTTAGTACAGTCTGTAGAAGTCTGTGGGTTCGATATCCGGACTTGCTTTGCTCTGCTACATACGATAGGTACACTTGCCTGTCGGTAGCTTATGTTTTAGAGAGTCTAGATTTATTACTTTGTGTCTATTTTAGAGTCGGTTTTTAGTTAGTTTATTAGCTAAGCTCCGTCGACATCAATACCAAAGTTCACTTTCGTGAGGAAACTTACTATTTATAGTAAGTTCCTATTTCAGGAAAGTTTCCAAATTTGGCAAATCAAGTAATAACTCATAATCCGATTATTCTAACATGCTTATTTATCCTAAATGAGCATGTTATCACAAAGCACATAGTTACAAATAGTCGGTTTAGCATAGTTTGCGCGTAAAAGTTACTATTTATGGAAAGTTACTAAAATAAGCATATTTTACACAAGTTTGATAGTCAACATCAACTAAATATCAATATCTTAGTTCCAAGTAGTCATTTAATCATAATCGTTACGACTAGCATGTGACAAATTATTGACATGCAAAATAAAGTTACTATATTTAGTAACTTATGAAAAAAAACACACAAAACACATACTTTCAACAACATCAATCCTTCAATATCATCATAGTGACATCAAATAAGCATGCTAGACACTTAACATTATAAAACTCATCCACTATTAGCAAACTTATGATAAAAAGTTACTATATTTAGTAACATTCATAAAAATCATGCTTTTAACAATTCTAATCATTCTAATGCATCCAATAACCATCGTTGCTACTTCTAAACATCATTTTTAAACACAATTTATGAATCTAAACACATGCATTAGGCTATTTCATCATAAACCACAATTTCAAAAGATTAAAGTTACCATATTTAGCAATAATGCCCAAATGGCCATTACTTGACATAATTCTTCATTCTAACCATGTAGAACATCTCAAATATCATTTCTAATAACATTCCAATACCAAATATCATGCCAATAGGCTTAGATCATACATGCATGGCAATATTTCAACACTTATGTACAAATCATGAATTTTATCAACACCCAAC
Organism: Mikania micrantha; assembly: GCA_009363875.1. Taxonomy (NCBI): domain Eukaryota; kingdom Viridiplantae; phylum Streptophyta; class Magnoliopsida; order Asterales; family Asteraceae; genus Mikania; species Mikania micrantha. The sequence goes on from CM018691.1 coordinate 105,900,455, forward strand.
ATCATGGATCATCAAAATATGTCATCATATCACTTTAGATCATCATTAACAGTTGCTAAATCATCAAACCCAGAACAAAAACTCGTGCATGTGCACTATATGTGCTTGCATGTGTGTTTCGTGCATTGCATGTGGGTTTAGTGGTGTCTAAAAGCTAAAATGGGCATAGAAACTACCTTCTCGAGCTTCTAGTTGCAGGGATTCGAGCTGGATGGCAAGAATGGCAGCTCCACAGTCGTCCTTGATGTTCCCTTGGCTGCTATGGTGGTGGTGAAGATGGTGGACAACCTTCTAAGCCTTCCACAAGCTTTTCCTTCTTCAAAAATGGCTTCCCACTGGTTCTAACAGCCTTCTAGAGGTAGAAGATGATGCTACAAGGTGAAAATGGACGGCCACTAGCTTCTGGTTTCAAGAGTTGCGGTAGTAGAGTGGCTAAGAAATGATGGTGTCTTGGTTTTATAAAGATTTTGTGTGCTAGAGTCGTCGCGTACCGCGACATGGGCTAAAAAGATTCCTCGCGTAGCGCGGCGGATTTCGGGATTTAAATTTCCCGAAACTCGTCGCGTACCGCGATAGAGCTTCCTTGAGTTTCATCGCGTACCTTGATGGGTCCACAGAGAGCCCAATAGGCCCAATTTCATAGTTTTGGATCGATTCTCGCGCTTCTAACGATTACGCTCATCGTTTCTCAACTCGTAAGCATTATTCTACTTACTCTAGGTCTTCTAGGACCTAAGTGAAGTGAAAGTGTACTGTGGTTTGATCCGTTCACCAACGTTCGTCATTCAAGACACGTGCGAGTGTTGTGCGATAATTCCTCGAATTATCGGTATGTTCCAACTGTTGTGCCACGTGTCACACTAAACATTCATAATTCTAGTGCCACGTATGCATTAATAATACACATTATTATTAAAAAATAATGTAATGCTGACCTGGAAATTTCGAGGTGTCACATCATCCCCCAGTTAATAGGAATTTCGTCCCGAAATTCAATTCGTGTTGCTAGTGTTAGTCTGGTCAGAGAATAAGTGAGGGTATTTCCTTTTCATCTGGTCCTCTCGTTCCCAGGTGTATTCTGGTCCACGCCGTGAATTCCATCGTATCTTAACTATCGGTATCTTACTGAGTTTAAGCTTCTTGATTTCCCGGTCCATAATTTCCACCGGTTCCTCAACGAAGTGTAGTTGTTCATCAACCTGAATTTCCTACAACGGAATTGCGAGCGTTTCGTCTGATAAGCATTTCTTGAGGTTTGATACGTGGAATACATTGTGCACGCTACTCAATTCTTGTGGTAGCTGTAGTTCGTAGGCCACGGGGCCTATCCGTTTAGTGATCTCGAATGGTCCGATGTAATGAGGGTTTAACTTTCCCCGTTTCCCAAATCGAATCACTCCCTTCCAAGGCGAGACTTTAAGGAGTACTCGGTCTCCCACTTGGAATTCCAAAGGTTTACGTCTCTTGTCGGCATAGCTTTTATGTCGATCCCGAGCTGCTGCCATTCTGTTACATATCTGCACGATCTTTTCTGTTGTTTCGTGCACAAGTTCGGGCCCGGTCAGTTGGCTTTCACCAACTTCCGCCCAACAAAGTGGTGATCTGCACTTACGTCCGTAAAGTGCTTCAAATGGTGCAGCTCCAATGCTGGTGAGGTAACTGTTATTATATGAGAACTCAACTAAAGGTAAGTGAGTCTCCCAGCTGTTACCGAAGTCGATTACACATGCCCGAAGCATGTCCTCCAAGGTCTGGATGGTTCGTTCACTCTGCCCATCCGTCTGCGGGTGATAAGCAGTGCTCATGTACAACCTCGTCCCGAGTGCCTTGTGTAAGGACTTCCAAAAATGTGCCGTGAAACGGCTGTCTCGGTCAGATATTATGGAGACTGGGACTCCGTGTCTGGAAACAATTTCCTTTAAGTACATTCGGGTTAGCTTTTCCAACTTATCAGTTTCTTTAATCGGTAGGAAGTGTGCCGATTTAGTGAGTCAGTCTACGATAACCCAGATGGTATCACAACCACTTGCCGTCTTTGGTAGTTTGGTGATAAAATCCATGGAAATCTGTTCCCATTTCCATACTGGAATTTCTGGTTGTTGGAGTAACCCTGATGGCTTCTGATATTCGACCTTAACTTTGGAGCAAGTCAGGCACTTACTCACATAGGTCGCGATTTCTGATTTCATGTTAGGCCACCAGTAAGTGGTCTTCAAATCATGGTACATCTTGTTAGAGCCTAGATGTACTGAGTATCGGCTCTTGTGAGCTTCATCCATCACTACTTCTCTCAATCCTCCGTAGTGTGGAATCCAAATTCGATCCATGAGATAGTAAGCTCCGTCATCCTGCTGTTTCATCTGTTTATCCATACCCCGCATGGCTTCGAGAGCAAAGTTTTCCTTTCTCAAAGCTTCTTGTTGTGCAACTCGGATCTGATTGGGTAGCTCAGAGTGTATGGTAAGTTGTAGTGCACGTACGCGTTTGTTTGTTTCTTTTTTGCTTAACGCGTCAGCCACTACGTTGGCTTTTCCGGGATGATATTTGATTGCACAGTCATAATCACCTATCAGTTCAACCCATCTACGTTGTCTTATGTTCAACTCCTTCTGGTCGAAGATGTGTTGCAGGCTCTTATGATCGGTGAATATAGTGCACTTGGTGCCGTACAGATAGTGTCGCCAGATCTTCAATGCGAACATTACGGCTCCTAATTCCAGATCATGGGTTGTGTAGTTCTTCTCGTGCACCTTTAATTGTCGTGAAGCATAAGCTATTACTTTCTCGCGTTGCATCAGCACACAACCGAGTCCTTGCTTCGATGCGTCGCAGTAGACTACAAAGTCTTCGCACCCGTCTGGTAGTGATAGGATCGGTGCACTGCACAGCTTCTGTTTCAATAATTCGAATGCAGCTTCTTGTTTTTCTCCCCATTCGAACTTCTTATCTTTATGCGTAAGGGAAGTCAATGATTGTGCGATCTTCGAGAATCCCTCGATAAATCGTCTGTAGTACCCGGCCAATCCCAGGAACTGTCGCACCTCAGTCGGAGTCTTGGGTGCTGCCCAGTTCATAATGGCCTCGATCTTGGCTGGGTCTACGTGTATCCCTTTCTCGTTCACCACGTGCCCAAGGAACTGAACTTCGCGAATCCAAAAATCGCATTTGGAAAACTTCGCGTATAGTTGTTCCTTCTTTAGTAGTTCCAAGACGCGTCTCAAGTGATCTGCATGTTCTTCTTGAGTCTTGGAGTAAATCAGAATGTCATCTATGAACACGATTACGAATTTGTCAAGATACGGCTTACACACCCGATTCATGAGATCCATGAATACTGCCGGTGCGTTGGTCAGCCCAAATGGCATAACCAGAAACTCATAATGTCCGTAGCGTGTTCTGAAGGCTGTTTTTGGTATATCCTCCTCTTGTATTCTTAGTTAATGGTAACCGGATCTTAGATCGATCTTCAAATAGTAGCTCGACCCTTGCAGTTGGTCAAACATGTCGTCTATTCGAGGTAGAGGCATGGTTGCAAAAGTCGCTAGGCGCTCCTAGGTCGGAACAAGACCTTGGAGCGAGTAATCGGAGAGTACTCGGCCCTAGGTGGGAGTACTCGGGTAATATTTAGGAAGTACTCGGCCTCGGAACAACTCTTTGGAGCGAGTACTCGGAGAGTACTCGGCCTTGGAGACCGACTTTTACAACAGTGGGTAGAGGGTATCGATTCTTGATCGTTACCTTGTTCAGTTCCCGGTAGTCTATACACATACGGAATGAACCGTCTTTCTTTTTCACGAACAAGACCGGTGCTCCCCAAGGTGAGAAGCTCGGTCGGATAAATCCTTTATCCAATAACTCTTGCAGTTGATTAGATAGTTCCTGCATTTCAGTAGGAGCCAATCGATACGGTGCCTTGGCTATTGGTGCTGCTCCTGGTGTCAGGTCTATCTGGAACTCCACTTGTCGCGCTGGTGGTAGTCCCGGTAGATCGTCAGGAAAGACTTCTGGATAATCGCGAACGACTGCGATGTCCTCGATCTTTCATTCCTTCTTTGGTTGTTCGGTGATAAGTGCCAGGATAGCTGTGTATCCATTCTTCAGATATTTGCTTGCCTTCATACAGGACATGATGTTTAACGGTATTCCGCGCCGTTTTCCTTGGATTGAGATCTGCTCTCCACATGGCAACGTAATTCGCACAATCTTCTCATTGCACACAATCTCAGCGTGGTTTGCAGATAGCCAATCCATTCCAATCACCATGTCAAAGCTCCCGAGAGTTACTGGCATCAGGTCAATCACCAGTTGGTGGTCTGCTAGCATCAAGACACACCCTTTGATGACATGCTGCGTCTCGATCAGTTTACCGTCCGCTAACTCTACGGTGTACTTATGATCTAGTGGTGTTAGGGTCATATTAAGCAATTTACTAAAGTCACTAGAGATAAAACTCCTATCGACACCGGTAACAAACAATATACTAGCATAGACATTATTTAAAAGAAACGTACCGGTAACGACATTGGGGTCATCTTTCGCTTCTCCTGACCCGATGACAAATGCCCTGCCCCTTGTCGGGTTGCCTCCTGTGTTCTTGTTTTGTGGGTAATCTCTGCGCATATGCCCTCGTTTCCCTCAAGTGAAGCATCCCTTTAAGGTGTCATTCTTGTTGAGATTGGGGTTGGGGTTTGATCGGCATTCTTTGGCTAGGTGCCTGTTTCTGCCACAGTTTGTACACTTGCCCTTCTTCCATGGGCCGAAGTGATGGTAGTTGCAGTTGTTGCATTTTGGACTGTTGCCCTGATATCCCCCTTTGCCCTGAGTGTTCGGCTGGGTGGCAGTGAAGACCTTTGCGGGTGTCGGTCGGTGTTGGGTTGGTTGCTGAGGTGAGAAGGTTCGGTTATTGCTGGGCTCCCACTTTCGCTTGGGTTCTTGGGGTTTCAGATGTTCACCCCTCTTTGGCAGCTTCCCCTGGGCTACTGCCTGATCAGTCAACTTGTGTGCCAAGCAAATCAGTGGTTGGATGGTGGTATGATTGGATGCAGTCACTGTGCTCTGGATTTGTTCCGGCAACCCACTAATGAATTGCTCAATCTTCTTGTACTCCGGCGTCACCATCGCCGGGCACAGCTTTCACAGCTCATGAAATCGAGTACAATATTTCTCGATTTCGGATCCCACCATCTTGTGCACCCAAAACTCTTCCTCAAGCTTTCTGATTTCATCACGAGGACAGTATTCCGGGTGAAGTTCTCCCACGGAATGGAGTTTGCCGTTTCCAGTCCAAGGGTCTGGACGTGTGTGTTCCACCAGGTGAGGGCCGGTCCCTCCAGAGTCCCGGTGGCATACTTTACTCGGTTTTCCTCCGAGCACTCAGACATGGAGAATACCGACTCCAATTTCTCGATCCAGTGAAGCAGTCCCACTGCTCCCTCGGTACCCTGGAACCTGTGAGGGTGGCAGCTCAGAAAGGCTTTAAACGAGCATCCCTTTGCTGCGCTCCCTTGGGATCTTATGCATCGGGGTTCAATGTAACGTGTTAGTGTCAGCGTTGCCTATGCTAAGTTAGTCAGGTTAGGCAGATGTTAGTACCGTTATTGGTGTCGCTAGTCTCGCTGGCAAGTCGGTTTGCTTCGTACTCAGCGAGTACTTTGTTGACCTTACGTTCGACCATCATGTTGATCCTTGCCTTTTCGGTCTTACGTTTGAGGTTGCGGGCATTGGGTCCCCTTCCAGACATGATTCTATATGAAAGGTTAGAACGTTAGTTAGCATAAGTTAGAGTGTTAGCCGATTGTCAGGTCAGAAGTCAAGTCAGATGTTATGTTAACAAGCAATCAAAATCAAGACATGATAATTAAAGCAAAACATCATTTCATTAATAATAATAACTTGAAGTACAATGATTTTCAAAAGAGATACTACTTCAAAAGTTTCTATGAGCACATCCCGCTCATCTAAGAGTACAAAAGTAGAATACTGAAAGAAATAAAATACTGGAATAGGAAATCTAACTAGACAATCGTGGAGTGCGAATCTCCACTGTCGGCAGGACCATCATCGTCCTCCTCTGTGAGATCCTCATCTGGATCCTCGTCGAAATCTCCCTCTTCAAGATCCTCCGCCTCGAATTGGGGTTCTGGCTCAGGCTTTTGTTCCTCTAGGAACTGTTCGACCCATGCATTTAACATGGCATCGCTGGCCTGAATCATGGCCTGGTTCTCTTCATTGGCGACCTCCACGGCTGTCAACCGTCCATCGTGTCCATGTGTCACTGCGGCCAAGAAATCTTGCTGCTCCTCGAGCAACGTAGTCCTGTCACGGATGTCTGCGACGTCAGCTGCGACCTCCTCCTGTCGCTGGATCGCGTCCTGAGTCCTAGCGACCAAACCATCATGTGTCCCCTCTACGCGTGCTAGTCTCTCCTCTAGCTGCTCCACACGGCTCTGGAGCTGCTGACTATGCTCCAGGAGATCCCTAAACCCATCAGTCATCACGCGTAGCTGACACGACTCACGTCTGTATCGCGAGATCAGTGCAGCGAATGCCCGCTCCATGGGCATGCCAATCGGTGGTAAAGGTGGTCCAGTAGATGCATCACCTAATAAAGGTAACTTAGGTACTCTCTCTTCCCTCACCCAAACAGCTAAGGTAGTAGGATACTAGTCCCACGGTCCCCTACTGCTCGAGGGTAGGAGTCTCTTGGACTCCTGAGCATGTACCTGCTCCACCATGTCCCGGATCCTCTGCTTATCCTCCTCGGTAAGCTCATACTCATACGGACGCTTCTTCGAGTCCTTCCCGTCCTGGTCTTTGTTGTTATCCATTCCTGCTTTCGAATCAAGTAAGTAACAACACATAATGACATCAAATTATTGTTGTGCAAATTTTCTGGTGTAGTGTCTAGTGTAGAGCAGTGGCTATAGTCTAAGTTTACTACATGCAAACTTAGTTCTCTATAACCAAGGCTCTGATAACAGTCTGTCACACCCCCAAATTCCCACTCGTGGTGTCAGTCCACGTGGGTGTGACATGGCCAGGATCACAGCTCATGGTCATATAGAACGATTCTATATGAGTTATACAATCACACAGTTTTTGTAAAATAAACATGTTTTCAAAATAAAGCAGCGGAATGATTATAACAAAAGCAACGGAAATGTTTTAACATTATAAGTAAATGAAGTCACAGCGGAAAGTAAATTGTTCAAGACACTACATAGTCAAACTATGTTTAAAACAGACAAATGCACACAAAGCCTAGGACATGAGTCTATATGCCATTCAGACTCCTTAAGGCTTCCTTGAGTGCGTCCTAGCGTGTGCTCCATTAGTTACCTGAGAATACATGCAAAAAGCGTCAACTAAAAAGTTGGTGAGTTCACATGTTTAGACAGACTGAAAAGTAAACAGATATATACTGGGTATGTTAAGTTTGGTTGTTGGATACTACGATCCGTGGAGTGTGTCAGTTCATCTTACCGAAACTAGACTGTTCCCGTTTGCCTCCGCAGGTCATCGCTGAACCCGCATTCACATCGAAATTACACTCGTTATGACCTCCAGTCAACATTGGTGCCAAGTGGGGTTAGTCAAACCCAGTAGTACTACATAATTACGACTCGTTTGTTATTCAACTAACGGTAAGGATAAGTGAGGACTTTAAGCGATAATAGTTACACTCGAAAATGGTTTTCACAACATACCAGTCATATATCTAAAATACTTACATAGTATTCTCACCCCAAAGTTAAGTAAAACAGTTGAATAGTAAAAGTGGGGCTGTAAACTCACCTGAGTTTGTGAAATGCGTTCTTAACAGAAATCGAGTAGCTCGCCGGCTAGCAGTCACCTATACCACATTGGTGTTGTAAGTTTGTGTTACATACACGTGGGCCTCACAGGACCGTGTTAGTGTTTAACAACTCTAAGTTGTTATGTGGGTAGTGTTGACCGTGTTTGACCGTGTTGACCGTGTTTGACCTAACGACCCGTTGGTGACGGTTTTGGATCAAGTGACTGTGTAGTGTGCGATTTAGTGTCGTGTGATGCGTACGGATACCAAAGTTCACTTTCGTGAGGAAACTTACTATTTATAGTAAGTTCCTATTTCAGGAAAGTTTCCAAATTTGGCAAATCAAGTAATAACTCATAATCCGATTATTCTAACATGCTTATTTATCCTAAATGAGCATGTTATCACAAAGCACATAGTTACAAATAGTCGGTTTAGCATAGTTTGCGCGTAAAAGTTACTATTTATGGAAAGTTACTAAAATAAGCATATTTTACACAAGTTTGATAGTCAACATCAACTAAATATCAATATCATAGTTCCAAGTAGTCATTTAATCATAATCGTTACGACTAGCATGTGACAAATTATTGACTTGCAAAATAAAGTTACTATATTTAGTAACTTATGAAAAAAAAACACACAAAACACATACTTTCAACAACATCAATCCTTCAATATCATCATAGTGACATCAAATAAGCATGCTAGACACTTAACATTATCAAACTCATCCACTATTAGCAAACTTATGATAAAAAGTTACTATATTTAGTAACATTCATGAAAATCATGCTTTTAACAATTCTAATCATTCTAATGCATCCAATAACCATCGTTGCTACTTCTAAACATCATTTTTAAACACAATTTATGAATCTAAACACATGCATTAGGCTATTTCATCATAAACCACAATTTCAAAAGATTAAAGTTACCATATTTAGCAATAATGCCCAAATGGCCATTACTTGACATAATTCTTCATTCTAACCATGTAGAACATATCAAATATCATTTCTAATAACATTCCAATACCAAATATCATGCCAATAGGCTTAGATCATACATGCATGGCAATATTTCAACACTTATGTACAAATCATGAATTTTATCAACACCCAACATCATGGATCATCAAAATATGTCATCATATCACTTTAGATCATCATTAACAGTTGCTAAATCATCAAACCCAGAACAAAAACTCGTGCATGTGCACTATATGTGCTTGCATGTGTGTTTCGTGCATTGCATGTGGGTTTAGTGGTGCCTAAAAGCTAAAATGGGCATAGAAACTACCTTCTCGAGCTTCTAGTTGCAGGGATTCGAGTTGGATGGCAAGAATGGCAGCTCCACAGGTCGTCCTTGATGTTTCCTTGGCTGCTATCGTGGTGGTGAAGATGGTGGACAACCTTCTAAGCCTTCCACAAGCTTTTCCTTCTTCAAAAATGGCTTCCCACTGGTTCTAACAGCCTTCTAGAGGTAGAAGATGATGCTACAAGGTGAAAATGGACGGCCACTAGCTTCTGGTTTCAAGAGTTGCGGTAGTAGAGTGGCTAAGAAATGATGGTGTCTTGGTTTTATAAAGATTTTGCGTGCTGGAGTCGTCGCGTACCGCGAAATGGGCTAAAAAGATTCCTCGCGTAGCGCGGCGGATTTCGGGATTTAAATTTCCCGAAACTCGTCGCGTACCGCGATAGAGCTTCCTTGAGTTTCATCGCGTACCGCGATGGGTCCACAGAGAGCCCAATAGGCCCTATTTCATAGTTTTGGATCGATTCTCGCGCTTCTAACGATTACGATCATCGTTTCTCAACTCGTAAGCATTATTCTACTTACTCTAGGTCTTCTAGGACCTAAGTGAAGTGAAAGTGTACTGTGGTTTGATCCGTTCACCAACGTTCGTCATTCAAGACACGTGCGAGTGTTGTGCGATAATTCCTCGAATTATCGGTGTGTTCGAACTGTTGTGCCACGTGTCACACTAAACATTCAGAATTTTAGTGCCACGTATGCATTAATAATACACATTATTATTAAAAAATAAAGTAATGCTGACCTGGAAATTGCGAGGTGTCACATGTTGTCACCTTTGTAACGTTTAGGAACACTTGCACGGGATCTACAAATTTTTATTCATGTTCTTGATTATGTTCTGAGTTAAGTGACCAATTTCATAATCTGGGCCGAGTAAGTGTTATTGGGCTGAGGGTTTGCTGGTTGATCCAAGTTCATGGCGGATCGGGTTTTCCCGTCGGGAACGGATCGGGCTGGTCAGTAGTTGTCATTACTGACCAGTCCGGCATGTAAGATATCCTCCCACAATATCTATTGGAATGAATACGTTCCCTAGATTTTATGAATGTGATTAATTAGAATGATAGCACCTCTCGTGCCCGGTGTGATTTCGTTAAATTACCCCAAACCCTAGTGATTAGTTTTCGTGATTTACCCGACTAGTCTGTGGTTGTGTAACCAGCATCCTCTGACGGTTATAATATGTGCTCTAAAGAGAGTCTTAATAAGTAGTAATAATGTACGTGGGAATTGCCATCTCCAAAGCGTGCGCTCGTAATATCCTCCTCGATATCACGAGTAATTGTCTCAACTGTTATCTCGATGTTGAGTGTTCTTACTAATTTGAACGAAGTGATATAAGAACTTGCCTTATACACAATGTTAGTAATGTGTGAATGATCTTGTTATCATGAAGTTACACTATCATGATTATCATTCTTGTTATTTGTAATTGTTATTGACATATTATCCCTTGGTTTCCCCGTTGTTCTATCGTGTAAGAATTATGCACAGTTGTAAGATATGTTCTTAGCAACTTACATTATCCTATGGTGTTAATGTGTCACAATTCTAGGTTAGCATGTAGCATCCTAGCTATTTCAGGTGTGATATAATCAAACAATCAAGCATGTAATGATAAACGATAATAAAGACAAGCAATTATTATCTAAGTCATAATATAAGCAATATGTTAAAAGAAACTTTTAAGTAACTAAAAGTTTAGCATGTTTCTCAGCCTCGAGCTTTGAAATCAGTAAAGATTAGAAAAGGGGCATATGAACTCACCTTGTTGTTGTAGGGTTGACTTAGCTTAAAAGAAAGAACGCACGCGTTCCTTGTTGTTCTTGTAGTAGTTTTCACGTTCCTGTATTAATTTCATATTGTTGTAACTTATATATGTTAATTATTGTGATTTGTGCGCTTGTATGTGTTAGCCCTAACTTGGCTAACACTTGTGAGTCTCGGTAATGATTCGGCCCTTGTTTATTGTTTGATGATTCCCTAACCTCAGATTTCAATACTTAAATTCGTTATATGATCAAAATTGCAAGTTATCACTTGGATTTCCTTAATAAAGGTTTTGTAACTAAATCCAAGTCATACATATGACTTAGATTTACAATTTAACGTTTGTCTTGTTATCTTGATCACACTTGATTTGTATAATTATCCCATAATTATTGTCTTAATGTGTTAGATTGCCTCGTTACGATATGAGCCAGAAACAATTGGGCCGAATACCATTGGGCCTTAATGTCCATATTGGGCCGTAACAAGGAAAGGGCCAAGTGGGTGTTGTGTTGGGCCATGGTGGGCCGAACCTATGTTGTGGACCTTCATTGGATTTATGTGGGCTATACACATGGGCCGATCAATGGCCTTGGGCCAATGAAATGAGATTGGGCCGATACATGGGTTCTAAGACAAGGGATTCAATGGGCCGGAATTACATGTGGACCTAGCAAATTTACTCCATGTATTCGATTGGGCCGAACTAATCATGTTGGGCTTGGCCGATTGGTTCACTGGATCTTGTGGGGGTCTTGGGCCTAAACAAATGAACTGGGCCACGTTTAATTGAGATGGGCCTGTTAGTTTAATCAGTAAGAACTTGGGCCACTTAGTGTCGTGAGCTATTGGGCCAAGGTGCTAGTGTGTGGGCTGATCTAATATGGTTCCACTATTGGGCTGCCGGGCTAGCTTATTGATGTTGGGCCAACTATGTGTATACGTTTCCGGCCAAGGGACGAAGAGCGGTTCTTGTTTCCAGCGAACCTTTGGTTTTTGTTAGAGTCAAGGTTCGGCTGAGGGGGGTGGCTCATGAAGGTTCGTGGTCATGGTAACAGGCTCGCCTAGTATGGTTGTAGTAGTAGGGTTCGTTGACGACTAGGATTAGCAGCAACTAAATGGTTCGCTAGAGTTTTGCATGAGGGTTCGGTGGTGATGCGCTGATTCATAGGTTCGGTTGATGTCAAAGGGTTCGGCCATCACAAAGTAGAAGGTTCGTTCCTGTTTAGGGTTCGGGAAAACGACACACCTAGGTTCGCTTGTGTTAACAAGGTTCGTCGGAATCTGCTACCGTAGGGTTCGGTTGAATAGCTGTCACACATAGGTTCGTCTCAGGCACACAGGGTTCGTTCGTGATGTTGAGGAACTCGACCACAGGTTCGGTACTCGCATGAGGGTTCGCTGCTGTTGGTCCAGGTGAGGGTTCGGCCACAACCCAGCTACTCCCGAACCTGTAAGAACTTCAGCATCACCATCTGTCTTGGTCCCGCCGGTTCTAAGGTTGTGTACACAGTGGTGTCGTGAACTATATGATTTCCGATGATGTAGTGGTCGTGAGGGTGATCCAGAACCGGCTAGTGCTAGTGGGTCGAACCAAAAGCAAGAAAACCCTATTCTTTAGAATCTTTCAAGCATCATACCTTCAATTTCAGTGGCTAGAACTCTAGATCTTCTGTACTTCTAGGTAGAGGATGTCGAGAGCTACGCGTGGACACCAAGAACGCCTAAATCCGTCCACAAACGAGTGAGATATCGCGATTAAGAGAGTGGTTCTTCTAGAGAGAGAGGGTTCGGGAATGGCTCTTTTAGAGAGAGGTTGGCTGAATTAAATGAGGGAAAACACCCTCATTTGGTGTTTATATATCTGGGGTATTCGGGTTCGTTTCGGTTGCTCGGTTCGCGTTTTCGTCGCGTTTCCGGATTTTTACGCGTAATTTCATTTGTTTTAATTAAAAATAGTTGTTTTAATTATTTTTGATGAGTTTCAAAATTGTAAAATATTATTTATTTTATTTTATTAATTTATTTTTTTGTTCGTATCGTCTTTCCTTTTCGTTTCGTCAGAAAACGTCACTTACGCGCGTTTTCGTACAGAGCGCTAGCTGTACGAACACGATCGTACGTTTCACTTTCCGATTTGGTTTTCTATTTATCAGTTATCGTTCAGAACGTTAAACCCACAGATATGTTTGTGTGAATCGTCACCCACGCAAATACGTTGTCAGTTCGTTATTCCGAAACGACACTGCAAATTATGTTTGAATTGTGTTTCCTCACTGTCAGACTCAACTAAACATCTTGTTATCACATTGTTTTCATACTGATTTGTCGGTCATCTGATTCCTGTCATCTATGGATATCAGATCGCAACCGACTTGTTTTCGTTGTTCAATTGTGCACTGTCGTTTCTCTTGAGTTGTTGTATTTACTGTATTTAAGTATTCGCTTAAACACATACAACTGTGGTTTGTTTTCTGAGTTCTGTTGTCACACAACTGTTTACGCACTGTAAATGGTGAAAGTACCCACACCGTACGGACTCGCCGAACGGTTTGGTACTAGTTGTCACAATGGCCCAATTCAAGTCATGATCCAATACATGTTGTTGGGCCGAAACAGTGGCCATGGGCCAAGCTGATCCATATAATGATGTTGAATCAGCTAAATGGGCTGATTCGTCTGTTGGGGCCCCCCACAATAAATCTGGCTAACTAGCTTATTTGGGCTTGAAACACTCCTTGACCGCTGAGACAGGCATAACATAACATAAAGTATACATATCAATAAAGCAGTAAAGCAATAAACAAACATAGCAAAGTAGCATGCGAAAGAAGTACCCAGTAAGCCAACAAATCATAGCCGCAAACAAAGTACCACATTCATCGCTGAGACAGGCATAACATAACATAAAGTATACATATCACATGGCAATCAGGCATTTCTCAAAACTATGGCTTCTAACATGCATCCTAAGTGCCTAATAATCTCTAAACTCACTTTGAATGATTACATATATGTTACCCATTATTTTAGATGCTGAAATGGTTCCACATATGTAGTTCGTCTTCATCTTTGGCTTGTTTTTCTATGTATATTGGTTTTCACGTATTTTCTTGATTTCATCTTCGTCTCCCATATTACAATCAACAACAAGAACATCACAAACATTGAAGCCATGTGTAATATTGCTCGTCTAAAACGCCATCACCATGACCGTACATCCCAATCGGTTTTGTTCGATATCCCTAGGAAAATCAAAGATGAAGAACCAACTAAACCGTGTTGTTGGTTGGTGGCAGTGACGTCATGGGGGTAGCTAGATGAAATTATGGTGGCGATTAGTGGTGGCAATGGTATGGAGAGGGGGAAATAGTGGTGACGATGATGGGTTTAGAGTTTATTTTAAACTAAGTATATCTATAGATTTAATTTAAAATAATAATTTTCTAAAATAATGAATACAGATTTTACTAAAATGTCCTTTAAAAAAATAAACTTGAAAATTATGCTATTGATTGTAAGGACTAAAGAGTTTTCATAGTTTTCTTATAAAGATTAATTTTATATATATATATATATATATATATATATATATAGAGAGAGAGAGAGATGATAGCGTTCTTATAATAATTAACTCTTAAAACATTAACCTAAAAACTCCGTCAATATGATGAAGTCAAATTTTTGATTTTTTTGAACATCATTGTAATACATTTAGAGCACTTTCTTTTTTATGAGTTTATGTAAATTCATCACCGTTTAAGACATAACATCGTTGCAAGTTTGTGACTTACAACATGCAACTGTTTTACATCCAACACTTACAACGATGTTACGTATTAAACAGTGATCAATTTATGCAAACTCATAAAAGAAAAAAATGTTTTAAATGTGTTACAATGATATTTAAAAAAATCCAAGATTTACCTTCAATTTGGCGGAGTTATTTAGGTTATTACTTCAAGAGTGAATTATTATAAGATCACAATCATATATATATATATATACACACACACACACACTATGTTATTATCCCATGTATTACACAGATTACATAAAAAATACAACGAATAATTTTCAATGAAAATAAAAAAAATAAGATTACAAATTCGTATGGTTTAATATTTTAAGTATTAAAATAATACTATTATTTCTTTAAACACTAAATTTTTTTTATAGTTTGTTTATATTCAAAAATTGTGTTTCAAATAATTGTTTTTGAAAATTTTATAATCTATAATAATTTTCTTAAAAAAGTGTGTCTTTAATATTAAATATATTTTAATGTATTAAAAAATCTTTTTTATTTTAAAAATGTATGAAAAGTATATTTAATATTAGAGATTCAATAAGAGAGATGAGGGAAATAAAGGTTGAGAAGCTCTAAAATGTGATAATAAAAACCTTTATTTATTAGTATAGTTAGATTATTCAAGTATGATTACAAACCAAAAAAGCATTGCTCCTACCATTATGAAGCACCATTTGCCTTTGAGGTGTATACTAATCTATATCTAGTGAATAAAAATACATGTAAGCTTTTCGATCAGGTCTCATTAAAGTTTATTTTTCTCGCTTCTTTCTGTTATTTAATATGGGATATTACATGTCATATTATACTTACGGATGCATTTATTTTGATTTTCCATCTCACCTTCTCCTATAAAATAATAATGATTGTCATTAATTTGGTATATATTTTTTTTTGAACAGCATTAATTTGGTATATAATCTTATTGTAATAAACAAAAATATGTTTGGACACTTGTCACAATTTTAAGACAATATTAACACTTAGCATCTTCTCATCATCCTATTTAATTCTCTCATAAAAATTAATTATATTATCTCACATATTCAATAATTATTTTATCTTTCATATTCATTAATTATAATATTAATGATATTATTTACCTTTTTAATACCAAAATGTTTTATAATAAATTAAAAATAATTTTATTAATTGAAAAACACTTTAAAAAGGTTCTAAGATATGATTTTTTTTTCTAAAAATCAACATCTTCAGTTATAAAACATAATTCCAAATTTTCCATTCGGTAATTTAAAGAGTTTTATTTTTAAAAATCATGTTTTATCAAAAAAAATTAACAAATAAAATAGACTATAGATTTGAAACAACATTTTTTTATAAAAAAATAACGTTTTTAGTACTAAATTTTTAAATAAATAATTTATTTAAAAACATAATCTTTTATTATTGTTATATACCTTAAGTCACCTATTAATGTGTAATTAAATTATTATATTTCAAAATATATGTTTCTAATTTTTAAATTTTAATTAATAACTATGTAATATTTATATTAAATCCGTGTAATACACGGGGTAATATTCTAGTATGATTATATGATAAGACTTTTTTTTATTTTTTATAAACAATTATGAGAAATATACAATATTTTATGTAGAACACATGCTTTTAATATTACAATTGTGTATCATATAACTAAGATTAAGGGTATTCAAAAAAATCCGTATCAAAATCTGAAATACCCAAAAATTCGAACCCGAAATATCCGAAAAAATCGGTATCCGGAAGTTCAGACATCTGAAAGCTCGAATATCTGGAAATTCAGATTCGGATTTAGATACATATTTTGAAAATTTTGTGATATTCGGATTTACGTATCCGAAATAGTCTTTTTCTCGAATAATTTTTCTGAAATTTCAGATAACTTTGCGGATTGTTTATTTGTGTGTGTGAACGTTCAGTATTGTGTTCGTTTACGTTCGTATATGTTCATTTATTATATTTATTTATTAAATGTATTGTATATTTTTAATTTTTTTTATTTTTAGTTTAATACCATAATATATAAATTTATATTTTTTATAAATAATTATTTTTATTGCTAGAGATTATTAATGCAAATTTTTATTGTTTAAATAATGTGTTTGTTTGTGTTCGTGAACAAGCCCAATTCCTTAATGAACGGACATAAAATGAATTTTCATTCATATAACGTTGGTGAATCGTTTTTGAATAAGTTAAAAGTTAAACGAACAAATATGAACAAAGGTTCATTCGTGTTCGTTTGGTTCGTTACAACAAAACAGATATCCAAATCTGGAATTTCGATTTTAGACAGATATCCAAAGTTTTTGATTCAAATATTGAAAATTACTATTCAAAATCTTTGAATATCCGAAAATAAACATCCTGACTAATATTACAAAAAGATAAAGCAATGGTGGTACGCTATCATGAAGTACATGTTGCCTTGTAGGTGTAGACTAAATGACTAATCTAAGTCTTGTTTGTACACATTCAATTGCTGTTTGGCATCATCTTGTTGATAAGCCTAATTACTTGCTGACAGAATACTTCGTACAATGTTACCACCGACAAGCTTCCTACACATATACAAAAGTCAAAAAACGTAGGCGCTGAACCATTACTCTACCATATTTTAACGCACCTAACCTTCAAATTTCACACTTTTTACATGTCTTAAATACGCGTATATAAGACGTATAAGTAGGGGCGAATGTTAGTAGGCTCTTTTTTCGTCAGTAGTGTTAATTTTCGGACCAAAATGTTATTTTTAGTTAAAAATACGGGTTTCGTCCCGTCTTTTAAAAAATTTAACTTGTATTTCGAGTCACATAAATTTCCGTCCCCCATTTCATAACAATGAAGCTCCGCCACTGCGTATAAGATAACAAATCATTAATCATCAGATTTGTTAGTATTAATAATTGGTCTCTTATACGCCTCACATACGTCTATATGGGGTGTATATGTCTTATACGAGACGTATACGATACCAATCATTGCAGAATCAGTGTGTGTCAGAGGATGTTAAATTAAGGGACTGGTTATTCACACACCTCGCTTTTTTATTTTAACATCATCACCGACCCTATATGCCTCGTATATGCCTCTACACGGCGTATAGCCCCGCGTATAGGTTTATACTCCTCGTATAGCAGTCCAACCATTGCACTGACACCCAATGATTGGTTACATATAAAGCCTCGTATATGACCTATATGACACGTATAGGTAAATACGCCTCGTATAGGAGTCCAATCATTAGCACTGATAAATTCTGACACCCAATGACTGCCTCATGTACGCCTCATATGGACCTATACAAGGCATATAAAGAGTGCGGGGTGGATGACGCGGATGTGTAAATAACAGAACCCTAAATTAAAAAAATAAGCGTGTAAATAACGAGACCCTTTCAAAGACAATGGCATATAGTCAATTTTTATACAATCTACGAAAGAAATAGACGTGCATTTCTAATTTCACTTTACAGTTGACACTCTAGTTAATGTATGCTTTCACACCATTGAGGCAATTTGCCTCAATGGTACCTTAAGGGTCTGTTTGATACGAAGGAATGGAATGGACGGGGGAATGGAATGGACGAGGGAATGGAATGGACGAGGGAATGAAATGGATCATTACCATTTCATTGTCTTGTTTGGTTACCTATGGTAATGAAATGATTCATTACTTTATGTTGTTTGTTAGATATGAGAAGATGAAGAAATGGAATACAATTTATGGGTCGATTTGTGGTTCTAATCATTGTTCGAATCATGGGTCGGGTCGTGGGTCGGCTCATGTGTCATGGGTCGAAACATGGTTCGGACCGTCAGTCGGTTCATTGGTTGGTTTTTGTTTTGTCCATGGTTCGATCATGGGTCGTGCCACGGGGAAATTCATGGATCGGGTCATGGTTTGGGTCATGCGACGGATCATAGTTCAGATCATGGTTTGTGTCATGGGTTGGTTCATAAGTCGGGTCATTGTTTGAGTCATGGGTCGGGTAATTGTTTGAGTCATGGGTCGGGTAATTGTTTGAGTCATGGATCAGATCATGGTTCAGGTCATCCTTCGAGTCATGGTTTGGGTCATGGGTTTGGTTAAGGGTCGGGTCATAGTTCGCTTTATGGTTCAGGTCATGGGTTGAGTCATGGTTTGAATCATGGTTCACGTCATGGTTCAAGTCATGGTTCCGGTTGGGGTTCTAGTCATGGGTCGGGTCATAGTTTTGGACATGGGTCGGGTAATGTTTTGGACATGGGTCGGGTAATGTTTTGGACATGGGTCGGGTCATTGGTCGGATCATTCCTTCAAGAGAAGGAATGAATAAAAAACACCTCTACTCCAAGGAATGAAAATCATCAAAAGTGAAGGAATCACATTCCTTATGGAATAGTACATTCCATTCTTATGTGGTAATCAAACACGTTTCTTTTCATTCTAACGTAATGACTCATTCCATTCCACCATTCATTCATGCATACCAAACGCTACCTAAGATTCTTTCAAATAGAAAGTCTTGGGTTCAAATCCCCCCGCAGCGAAAAAGGGGCCTGGGGGATCAGGAGGTTTTCCCAGTGAGGTTTCCTCCTACGGTGGTTGTGGTGGCTCATGGGAGGCCCATGTAACTAGACCTTGGTGACATGGCCTGGAAACAGTGAGTTCACACGATTGAGACCTTCGCCGTTAAAAAAAAGGTATGCTTTCATGTGTATTGAGATGCCACCACGTTATCCCTTGTATATCTTCAAGTGATGCATAGACTATGATATTCCATGATTAATATAATTGACTGAGAAGCAATTCTCCATCGATAGCAAATGGTTAAAATTGTATGATTTCGACATTTTCAGTCTAGAAGCTCTGACCATTTGACGACTAATGTTTACATGTCTTTTCAACTAGATGTTGCGTTTATTGTCAATTATTTATAGGGATTGATTCTGTGGACAAAAATGGTGGAATTGTTATATAAACAGTGAAAATTGAAAAACCTAAGAGCTATGAAACTCTCCAAGATATAGGCTTTCATTAAATTTGGATATATGCCAATGTGGGACTAGCCTACTTGGTAGAGGCTTTGCCTCTTAAAATAGGAGGTCATGGGTTCTAACCCATGTAATGGTGTAATTAATTTGAAGTAAATTAGAAGGAGATAACATTTGCCGTTCAAAAAAAAAATTAAATTTGGATATATTCAAGTTAAAAGTTGTGCGTTTGGAAAATAAGTGGAATCTTGTAGGATGCAACTCTTAGTATTTAATTTATTTTTTTTTAATTCAATTAAATGCTTAATTTGGAGGTTCTCTTGTGATTGGGATATAAAACTAAGCATATACGTTGGTTAAACGGAGTTAAAATGTGAATTAGTGAAACAATATCAAATCGAGCAGTATGATGGGGATGTTTGGGATCGGGATTGCTGCCGGTTTTGAGTTTTGCATCTTTTAAAATTTTATTTTATTTTATGGCCGTGAGAATTATGTTATAAATAATCACCGAGTCTATCTAACACCCGACTAATCAGGGAGAACATGTAAACACGACTGCAAACTGTAGGAACACCGTTCACAAAGTAAACAAATACTTTTATTATTCAATTACTCGAATTACAATTCAGAGAAATACACAATGAAAAATACATTATTATAAAAAACATAAAAGTGCTATAATTTAAATTACAAGAAAGAAATATAATAAAAGATGAAACAAGTTCTAAAATTTAAATTAGAAATAAGAAGTATAGCATAAGATTAAACGAATTAAAACGAGTTCGGTGACTGAGGATTTCTGTTCAACAGATGTTCCTTAAAACAGATTTCAGGCCACCCAGACGAACCCGATTGTTTCCCAGGGTACAACAGTTGAAGCAGTATGTACTGTCGGAGTTAACCGAAAACCCGAAACGTTGCCTGAAACTAGAGTGTTTAACACGAGGAGTCGATCTTGTATATTGTTGAGAACTCAACAAAGTATATACTTGTGTTAAGAACCTTTTAAACTTGTGTGTATGTCTCAATTTGTGTAGAGATTTCTCAAAAACTAGCCAAGGAAACAAGAGACCAAATGTCTCTATTTATACATGTAGCCATGGCATATCAAAGGCTGTCATCATGTCCATTAACAAGACAATTCATGTCTTAGTTAATAACCAATTCATGACAATTGAATTGGCCATCATGTCCATTAACAAACCAATTCATGACTTAGTTAATAACCAATTCATGGCAAATGAGTTGGCCATCATGTCCATTAACAAACCAATTAATGGCTTAGTTAATAACCAATTCATGACAAATGAATTGGTAGATGAAAGGTTTCTAATTTCTTTTTCATTTTTTTTCTTTTCACAATTTACACAACACATTTTAATAACAAAACATATTTTTAAAATACCAAAAATCCCCCACATGAAAAGAAATCGATCCTTACACTCAAGTGTCACGATAAAATTCCAGCGGTTGAGTATTGTAAGAGAAGTAGGTGTTCCCTTTGAACCCTCCTTTGTGATATTCACTTTGTCTCATAGCTATTAGTAGACGCGATGTCCTTGAACCAATCCCTGTTTACGTAGACGTTATTACATGTCACACAATACTCTTCCTGGTATGGTTAACCCCTCATTGTCGTGTCCGTTATGGTCATGGAACACTAGCCTGGTTCTGCAAGTGCTCTAAGATTTGCGCCCCCACAAATCCATTAGAAGCGACCCCATTTCTCTCTCACATAAGTGATTTCACACGAGTCATTAAAATCTGTATGCTTATCCTCCATTGCTATCACTGATTTGATAAAGGATTGAACTAGGAAGTATTCAACTCCCTTTTTATATTTGTGGTACTCCCCCACACTGACCTTAATACATACAATTAGGTTGTCCTATTGAGCCTAGGCCATGGGATCTCCAATCTTCTAGGATAGGTTTTCCTTTGTACAAACTTGCTTGAAGGGCTTTAGTCTCATTCCTTTTGACGACTTGTGCACTAACTCTCTGCTTAAGCCTTTTGTAAACGGATCCGCTATGTTATCTTTTAACCTCACATAGTCAATTGGGATAACTCCCATTGATAGTAGTTGTCGTATCGTATTGTATTGTGTCTACGTCGAATGTGCCGTGATTTACCATTATACATTGCACTTTGAGCTCTACCAATAGCCGATTGGCAATCACAATGTATGCAAATAGCCGGCATAGGCTTTGGCCATCCTGGACGTCTTCCACAAATTGATGTAGCCATTCTGCTTCTTATCCGGCTTATCTAACGCGATAAACTCAGATTCCGTCGTAGATCTAGCTATAAGAGTTTTCTTGGACGACTTTCAGGCTATAGTTGCCCCACCAAGGGTGAACACATAACTACTTGTGGATTTGGAATCTTTCATATCGGATATCCAGTTAGCATCACTGTATCCTTCTATAACAGCTGGATCTCAGCCATAATGCAACCCATAGTTTCTTATCTATCTTAAGTACCTTAGTAATCTTGTCATGCTCTTCCAATGTTCAGAGCTCGGATTACTAGAAAACATACTTAGCTTGCTCACAGCATTTGCTAAGTCTGGCCGTGTACATGTCATCAGATACATCAGACTGCCAATAATCTTTGAATACTCCAACTGAACAACACCCTCACCTCTATTTTTTGATAGATGTTGGGTAGTATCTACTGGAGTTTGAGCCACACTCGTATCCCCTCCATTGAACTTTTTAAGGATTTGTCCACATAGTGAGATTGACTCAACACAAGACCATGTTGGGTCCTATTGATCTTTATACCAAGAATCATATCAGCTAGACCCATGTCTTTCATGTCAAATCTCGCTTTTAACATGTCTTTTGTAGATTTGATCATCTTATCATCACTCCCCACGATAAGCATATCATCTACATAAAGACATAATATCACATTACCTCTCGTTGTGTTTTTCACATAAACACACTTGTCGCATTCATTAATTTTGAAACCATTGTAAAGCATAACTTGGTCAAACTTTTGATGACATTGTTTTGGAGCTTGCTTCAAGCCATACAATGACTTGACTAATTTACACATTTTCCCTTTTTCTCCTGGAGCTGAGAAACCCTCAGGTTGCTCCATGTAAATCTCCTCTTCTAAATCCCCATTTAGAAAAACGGTTGTAACAACCATTTGGTGGACTTCCAAATTTCTTTAAGCCTCCATTGCAAGCACCAACCTTATCGAGGTTATTCCAGTCACATGCAAGTAAGTGTTAAAGTAAACAACTCCTTCTTTTTGTCTAAATCCTTTGATCACTAACCTTTCCTTGTACTTATCAACGGAACCATCAGCTTCCATCTTCTTTTTGAATATCCATCGATATCCAAGTGGTTTACACCCTGGTGAAAGATCTACTAGCTCCTAAGTATGGTTTTGTAAGATCGAATCAAATTTCATTCTTGATCGCCTCTTTTCATTGAGGTCCTTCCAAAGAAGTGACTTCTTCAGGATAGGTTTGGGGCTCTCTCTCAACCATATAAGTAAGAAAATCAGGTCCAAAAGATTTTTCAATTCTTTGCCTCTTACTTATTCTTGTGTCACACCCCCAAATTCCCACTCGTGGTGTCAGTCCACGTGGGAGTGACGTGGCCAGGATCACAGCTCATGGTCATATAGAACGACTCTATATGAGTTACGCATTCACACAGATTTATAGAATAATGCAAATTTCAATAATACGCAGCGGAAATATAAGTTAACAAAAGCAACGGAACAGTAATGTATTACAGCGGAAAATGTAAAATGATAACAGACACTACATAGTTAAATTGTTTCAAAACAAGTTCAATGCACACAAAGCCTAGGACATGAGTCTATATGGTGTTGAGACTCCTTAAGGCTTCCTTGAGTGCGCCCTAGTGTGTGCTCCACTAGTTACCTGAGAATACATGCGAAAAGTGTCAACTAAAAAGTTGGTGAGTTCACAGGTTTAGACAGACTGAAAGGTAAACAGACATATACTGGGTATGTTAAATTTAGTTGTTGGATACTACGATCCGTGGAGTGTGTCAGTTCATCTTACCGAAACTAGACTGTTCCCGTTTGCCTCCGCAGGTCATCGCTGAACCCGCATTCCCATTGAAATTACACTCGTTATGACCTCCAGTCAACATTGGTGCCGAGTGGGGTTAGTCAAACCCAGTAGTACTATGTAATTACGACTCGTTTGATACACAACTAACGGTAAGGATAAGTGAGGACTTTAAGCGATAATAGTTACACTCGAAAATGGTTTTCACAACATACCAGTCATACATCTAAAATAGTTGCATAGTATTCTCACCCCAAAGTTAAGTAAAAATAGTTACAAGTAAAAGTGGGGCTGTAAACTCACCTGAGTTTGAGTAGAGATACCGTACAGGAATCGTGTAGCTTGCCGGCTAATGTTTACCTATATCACATAGGTGCTGTAAGTTCGTGTTTACATAAAGGTGGGCCTCACAGGACCGTGTTCGTATTTAACAACACCAAGTTGTTAAGTGGGTCACGTTGACCGTGTTTGACCTAACGACCCGTTGGTGACAGTTTTGGATCAAGTGTGTGTGTAACGTGCGGTTTAGTGTCGTGTGGAGTGTGCGGATACCAACAATCATTTTCGTGAGGAAACTTACTATTTATAGTAAGTTTCTATTTTAGGAATGTTTCCATATTTGGCAAATCAAACAATAAATCATATTCCGATTATTCTAACATGCATAATTATCCTAAATAAGCATGTTATCGCATAGCACATAGTCACACATAGTTAGTTTAGCATGGTTTGCACGTAATAGTTTCTATAATTAGAAAGTTTGCACAAACAAGCGTATTTCATTATGTTTATCAACTAATATCATCTAGCATCACTATTTTAATCCTAAGTACCCAATCAATCATAATCGTTACGTCTAGCATGCTCATATTCTCGGATTTTAAAAAAATAAGTTACTATTTATAGTAACTCTAGACAAATGCGCATATCTCGTTCAACTAAGTTGTAAAATCACATATTATCATCATAACCACTTCACTAAGCATATCAAACATACAATCCTTAATAATTTCATCATTTCTAGAAATTTCATAACAAAAATTACTATATTTAGTAACATTCCTAAATATCATACTTTTAGCAATTCTAACCATTCCAACACATCTAGTAATCACCATCTAACTTCTAAACATCATTTTAAGCATAAATTATAGATCTAAACATGCAAATGTGGTTATTTCATCAAGAACACACATTTTGTAACATTAAAGTTACTAAAAATTAGTAATAATCACCAAATGATTAAATCTTGACATAATCAAACATTCTAACCTTGCATATCATTATCATTAACACTCATAACAACATTTCAATATCCACAAACGTGTAAAACCACCTAGATCATTCATGCATGTTGCTACAACCATCATTTTAGCTACTATGACCATTCTATCATAACAACATCATCATGGAATGTAAAGATACATCATCTAATCATCATGGATCATCAAATATCATGTAAACATCATCAAACCAAGAACTAAAATTCGTGCATGTGCATCAAGGGTGCTTGCATGTGTGTTTAAAGTCATGAATGTGTGTAAAGGTGAAGAAAGAGTGTTTTGGGTATAGAACTACCTTCTAATATGTCAAGAACTCTTGAGATGATGATTTCTTTGCCTCAACAACTTCTGAACAGCAGGTTCTTGCAAGAATGAGATGGTTATGGTGGTGGTTTTGAGCTCCAATGGGTCTTCAAGCTCTTAATCTTCAAACCTTCAAGCTTGGAGCTTCAATGGAGGTCTTCAATGGCTTCCCAAAGGTCAAATCAAGGTGTTTCAGAGAGGAATAGTCGAGAGTTGGTGTGTAGAACCGGAGAAATGATGAGGTTGGTGTTAATAGGCATGGTGGTCTTGATTTTATAAAGATTTGTCGTCAGGACTCCGTCGCGTACCGCGGTCGATGATTAAAAGAAGCTTCGCGTACCGCGACGGATTTCGGGATTCAAACCCCCGCGATGCCTATCGCGTACCGCTATAAATCCTCCTGTTGGTCCCTCGTGTACCGCGACGGGTCCCAGAGAAGCCCAATAAGCCTAATTTTGTTGTTTTGAACTGATTTTCGTGTATTTTTATGTTGATTACGATCATCGTTTCTCGACATAAAAATCATTGTTCCCAATATTTTAGGTTCCCTAGAACCTAAGTGCATTGAAAGTGTACTGTGATCTGATCCGTTCACCAACGTTTGTCATTCAATATACGTACGAGAGTTGTGCAATAGTTCCTCGAACCATTGGTGTGTTTGGTCTGTTATGCCATGTGTCACATTAAATACAAATATTTCTAGTGCCACGTATGAAATAATAGTACACATTATTATTAAAGTAAAATAATTGCTGACCTGGAAATTACGAGGTGTCACATCTTGGCTCAACCTTTTCCGCCTCTAATTGTTCTTGATCTTCATCATGAACAATCTCATCAACTGTTGTTGATGAACTTGAGAATTCCTTTTTCAAACAAGGAAACACTTCTTTAAAGAATGATGCATTCCTTGACTCCATTATAGTATTCTTGTGCATTTCAGGAGTCTTTGAATCATAAATAAGAAACCGATATGCACTATTATGATGGGCATAACCAATGAATACACAATCCACGGTTTTGGGTCCTATTCTTTGAACCTTTGGTGGTGGAAACACCACTTTTGCTAGGCACCCCCACAGTTTCAAGTATTTGTAAGATGACTTTCTTCTCATCCACAACTCATAAGGAGTTACATCCTTTTTCTTGAAAGGCATTTTGTTTAAAAGATAAGTAGCCGACAAAATGGTTTCCCCCACATGTCCTGAGTCATTACAGAACTAATTAACATAGCATTCATCATCTCTTTCAATGTACGGTTCTTTCATTCCGCAATACCATTTTGTTGTGGGGAATAAGGATCGGTGCACTCATGGATAATTCCATTTTGTGCACAAATATCGACAAATGATGAAACATATTCTCCGCCTCTATTAATCCTTATAACCTTTATCTTTTTGTTGAGTTGATTCTCAACCTCATTTTTATACAAGACAAACTTGTCAATTGTTTCATCCTTACTCTTAAGTAAGTAAACATAGCAATATAGTGTACTATCATCAATAAATGTGATGAAATACCTATTTCCACCTCTTGTGGGAATTGATTATAAATCACACACATCAGTATGAATTATGTCAAGGGGTTCAGTTATTCTTTCAACTGACTTAAAAGATGATCTTGTTTGTTTTGTTTCAACACATGTTGTACATTTGTATTTTGAATCAATGGAAAACTTTGGAATGCAATATAATTTAATCAAATGACGCATCGAATTGAAATTAACATATTAGATGACTCAATCAAATAAGCAGAAGTAGAAGCATTTTCATTCATGTTCTTAACCTTAGCTATTACATTGAGTTTAAACATTCCATTTTAGGCATAACCCTTACCAACAAACATGCCACGCTTAGTTAAAACAAATTTATCAGATTCAAAGACTAAACGAAAACCATGTTTGTTAAGCAACCATCCTGACACGAGGCTCTTGCGTATGTTAGGAACATAAAGCACATTGCTCAAAGTGAGCTCCTTCCCCAAAGTCCACTTTAAGATCACACTAACTTCACCCTTGACATCGGCAATTGCTGCATTCCCCATGTACAACTTCGAGTCACTCGCAACCTTTTTAAACGTATTAAAGAGGGCCCGATCAGGACACACATGACGGGAAGCACCAGTGTTAACCCACCATCCCTTAGGGTCATTTGACACCAAGTTGATCTCCTCCATCATAGCAGTGATGTCAGAGACCATAGCAACAAGAGGCATATCGTCCTTCATCATATGTGTTCGGTCTTGTTTTGGAGCCTTGCACTTATCAGTACGGTGACCATGTTCACCGCAATTGTAGCATTTCCCCTTAAATGGGAAAACCTACTTCTTCACACCACCTTTTTTCTCCCCAAGGTCCACAACCTTGACTTTGCCTTTGCCGTTACCCTTGTAGTTATCAATTTTCTTTTTGTACCCACGGGAATATTGACCATGCTCCACTATATTGGGTTTTGGAGCAAATTGTTCTGTTATTTTCAAAGCCAACTTGGTGTCTTCCTAAATTCGAAGATGTACCACAAGGTCCTCCACAGTCATTTCCTTTCGTTTATGCTTTAGGTAGTTCTTGAAGTCCACCCAACTTGGACGCAATTTTTCAATCATGGCTGCAACTTGAAATGTCTCACTAAGAGTCATTCCCTCAGAATGTATGTCGCTTAGTATAATTTGCAACTCTTGGACTTAGTTTAACACTGTTTTATTATCAACCATTTTATAGTCCAAGAAACGGGCTACCACAAACTTCTTCGTGCCAGCATCCTCCGTTCTATACTTTTTGTCTAATGACTCCCACAACTCTTTGGCAGTTGTTATCTTGTAGTGAACATTATACAATGCATCCACTAAACCGTTCAACACATAGTTGCGACATAGATATTCGGAGTGTTTCCACGCT
The DNA here is from genome assembly GCA_009363875.1 of Mikania micrantha. Taxonomy (NCBI): domain Eukaryota; kingdom Viridiplantae; phylum Streptophyta; class Magnoliopsida; order Asterales; family Asteraceae; genus Mikania; species Mikania micrantha. Next base: position 105,928,672 of record CM018691.1, read on the forward strand.
TCCAAAGCGCTTATGGATTGGACATCCTCATCAGTAATTGCAGGAGGGGATTCAGTCAGGAATCTCGTAAGGTTCAAATTGGTCAAGTAAAACAACAACTTTTGTTGCCACCTCTTAAAGTCGAAACCCGAAAACTTTTCAGGTCTTTCAGCATGATTTGCCACAGTTTGGGTACCAACTAATGGTCCCATAGGTGTTGAAGTTTGAGCATGTACAGTTATCATTACTGAAACAAAAGTGGAAATGCAAACGAAGCAAGTCGGATTTTTCAGAAATCAGGTTTACACAAAACCAAAGTTTAAACTAAACTTTTTAACTCAAATAAAGTTATTTGAGTTCATGCGACGTTTGTATGACTTGTTTTGGCCTAATAGGTTAAGACACTCTCTCCAAAAATCGCCAAGAAAGCAAGACATGTCCCTCTGCTGTTTGGGATATATGCGAATTGCTTTCCTAGACATGAAACTTAGATAACGATGTCCACCCTTACGGTTACTACAAGTCCGCCACTTAGAACCTAAACATTGATGAGCTTAATTTATCAAGATATTTTGTGGTTTATAGAAAACCGCATGGTTTACACAAAACCAAAATCAAATTTTACTAAAATTTGACATTTTTTAAAACATCAAACATTTTATAATTTCCAATTTTTATATCATAAAAACCTTTTTTCTATCACGCTCGTTAGAAATAAACGATTATAAATATCGTTTATTAAACTCGTAGTAAAAAAAATTGATTCGAATATGTTCGTTAAATAAACATAAACAAAATAGTTTATAAAACTTTTGGTTTACACAAAAACAAATTGAATTATATAAAACCAAATTTTGTTAACAATTATGAAAACAGAAAATAATCAGTTATGGTTTACAAAAAAACAAAACAAAATGTTTGAATTTTCCTATTAATAAGAAAACAATACTTGTTTACCAAAACAAAATTTAAAATACATTTTAAATTTCTTGATAAACAAATATTTGTACGAAACTAAATAGTTTATATTTCTGTTCCGTAATCCGATAATTTTTTAGAAACACCAACTTATGAACGGTGATTTTAAAATCTGTTTTAAGCTAGTAGGAACACCGTTCACAAAATAAAAAAAAATAGTTTTATTATTCAATTACTCAAATTACAATTCAAAGAAATACACAATGAAAAGTACATTATTACAAGAAACATAAAAGTGGTAAAATTTAAATTACAAGAAAGAAATATAGTACAAGATGAAACAAGTTCTAAAATTTAAATTAGAAATAAGAAGTATAGCATAAGATTAAAAAAATTAAAACGAGTTCGGTGGCTGAGGATTTCTGTTCAACAGAGGCTCCTTAAAATAGATTTCGGGCCACCCAGGTGAACCCGACTGTTTCCCAGGGGACAACAGCTGAAGCATTATATACCGTCGGAGTTAACCGAAAACCCGAAACGTTACCTGAAACTAGAGTGTTTAACACGAGGAATCGATCTTGTATGTTGTTGAGAACTCAACAAAGTATATACTTGTGTTAAGAACCTTTGAAACTTGTGTGTATGTCTCAATTTGTGTAGAGATTTCTAAAAAACTAGCTAAGAAAACAAGAGACCAAATGTCTGTATTTATACATATAGTCATGACATATCAAAGGTTGTCATCATGTCCATTAACAAGCCAATTCATGGCTTAGTTAATAACCAATTCATGACAAATAAAAAGGTCATCATGTCGATTAACAAACCAATTGATGATTTAGTTAATAACCAATTCATGGCAAATGAATTGGTAGATGAAAGGTTTCTAATTTCTTTTTCCTTTTTTTTTCGTTTCACACTTAACACAATACATTTTAATAATAAAACATATTTTTAAAATTCCAACACAAACAACCAAGTCATTGACCTCCAAAGAAAAGCATCCTAAGTGAGAATTAAACTTGAGACCTATATATTGCATTTGCTCTGCTTTAACCACTACAACACTTTCTTTTAGGGGCGTGAATTTTCGACACGACACGAACCTGACACGAATTTTTTGGGTTAGGTTCTGCCCATTTCATGTCAAACACGCCAACCCGATTATATAAATGGGTCAGGTTCGAGTCAACCCCTCAGGTTGGTTGGTCGACCCGTTTATTTAGAAAAAATACATATATTATGTTATCATGGTATTCAATGTTGAATTTTAGTATATTTATATTCTGATTATATGATTATTTACAAAAAAAATGAATGATGTCATTTAAGATATTTTTTAATACGATAAATATGTTGAAGATGAAATGGATTACGAACAAGTTTGAAAAATGACATATATCAATTGAAGAATGTTTATATTATATTTTGAAAACCGATGTATTTTACACAATGTGATGTATTTTGGTTACTGTTTTTTGTTATACAATATATTTTGATTATAATTATGATTTTAAAGTAAAATATTAAACGTAAATATATATTCAAGTCAAAGAGGTAAGGTTCGGGTCAACCCATAAAAATTCGAGTCAGGTTCGGGTCAAGTTCAGGTTAATGTAAATTTTTCAGGCTCAGGTTGGGTTGAACCCACAACCTGCCAACCCGACCCATTGGACACCCCTACTTTCTTGGATATTTGTGTCTTTTAACATTGGAAACAAGGAAATCATTCCGGACTTCCTGTTTAACTAAATGCTATTATAATATTATATAAGTAATTTATTTTTAGTTCATTCTATCCTCTACGTGTGTTTTAGGTGTTGTATACTCTAGTTTAAAAATCCTACGTTCCCAAGACTATGCGAATCATATTCTTAATCTAAGATAAAGCTTAATATGAAGTCGTGGTCTTTCTAGAGATGGAAATCATGTTTGATGAATAAAAAAGTTTATTTTGGTGGGATACCGGCTTCATTGACCTTGAGATTTGGCATAATATATTAGTCATCCTTGTAACCCATTTCCAAAAAAGTATGTTGAACTTCATGAGACAAAGAGGTATCTATTTCATCATTAAACTAAAGACTAGAAGCCTAATGTTACCCATCTTGATTTTCTATGGATTGTTTTGGGTTCAAATAGGGTGTCAAATCCGAGAGATGGTTGAAATCCTGAGCAAATCTTTAACTTTGAAATCTTACGTTTGATTCTCAAAATGGTTGAAATCCTGAGCAAATCTTAAACTTTGAAATCTTACGTTCGATTCTTAAAATGGTTGAAATCCTGAGCAAATCTTAAACTTTGAAATCTTACGTTCGATTCTCAAACACCACCCATGACGGCATCACTCATCATATTTACTAATAAGTTCATGACTAAGAAAAAACATATATAATAGCAGCGGAATTAGACTGATATAATTCCAGACAAGTAATTACATATGTCAGTATAATTATAATATCAGATATGCCAGTATAATTATAATATCAACATAAGTTCATTTTTATCATGCTATACTACTTGCTTGCTCACCACACCCTGGATACATTTAAAATGTTGCTCTTGCTAATGTCGACTATCAAATCATTCAATGCAGTGGATGTGTTTAAAACCATTTTCCATGTCAAAATCATTTTTCTTGTCAAAAACCCATTGACCTTCACCAACAACGTGACTATCGTGTTTATAAAAACTAGAGTTAAATGCCAAAATGGTTCCTGTGTGTAACACCCCGACCGGCGGCGGAATCGTCGGGATGCCACGAGGGATGTGTAGATTGTTCAAAAGCTCGTGGGCATCTAATTCAATCATCATATATCATTTAATCAGCCAAAATAATTACACAAAAATCATGTTCGTCATGAATCAAATACATCAGTTACACAAAAGAATTAGTTAAACTAACTAAACTCTAATCGCTAGAAATTTAGTTAATTAACTAAGTCCAAGATCCTATATGATGATGCTGTCCAAAATAGAAGAGATCATCCTCTTCATCCTACTTGTCTCCATCACCTGAAACATGTAAGAAATCAAGTGTCAACTACAAAAGTAGTTGGTGAGTAATCATAAGTTTTTATACTTAAAAATGTTTTAGTAAAATGAGTTTAAAAGTTTGTGTTGTAAAAATAGTTTTGTAAAATGCTTTGTTTAAAACAAGTATAAGGCTTATGATCTTCTTGGGAAAATCCATATGAATACCTGTATGAGATAATCCAACACACATCCATCAATTCAACAATCAAACACATACACAATCACATAACCACATAACCAAATCAATCATAGTCAATCACAAATAATCATACTCAAATATAGATAATCAATCCACAAACTAATCAACCAATCTCATCAATCATATTCTCAAATAATGTTCGTGACTATACATGATCATTTTGTAATTAACCTAAGTTAAATACATGATTCATGGAGTGGTCGCTAACCACGTGACAATACATGAAGTCAAAGTAATTAACCGAAGTTAAAACAATGATTCACAGATGTGGAATCCTCCACGTGACAATACATGATCTCAAAGCGGTTAACCGAAGTCAAAGCAATGATTCATGGAGCTTGTGACAATACTTGTAATCTTTGTTATTGACCGAGGTCAATAACAATGTTTACACGGATATAAGATAGTAAGAGATAATCCATTAATAATGATATCTTCAAATGTGAATATCATATTGATAAACAGGTATTAACCTTGAGTTATCAAAATAATATTTGAATTTGGTATACATGCTTCACCTCCGAGTTTTTAAAACAAACCAGTTTAAAGAAAAGGGAGGTTATGAGAACTCACCTGAAGTCCTTAGAATCCGGGTTCTCGTATTATGCGCGCTCGCGTATGTAAACTCAAGACCAACTCAACAATCTGAAAGTATTATACGTTTGTGTTCAAGTACCAATGTTAAACCATGGTTAAGTGATCCATGGTATTGTGACATTAAGTAATTAGGTGTACAACAACTTAAGTTTATCACTCAAGTTGTATAATTGCAAACTATTGCAAATTTTAGTTTCATTATTAAAGAAAACTTAAGATTAGATAGCATCATTTATTAATGATAATGCCTATTGTGAACACTTATATGTACACCCCTCCTAGTCATGTATATTTAAAGATATTAACAATTATTATATCAATATCATCTTTCCAATAATGCATGCATGTTTGATCAAGATACCTATTAAGACCAAAATCATTTAGATTTTCTTTTCGGTTTTAAGAAATCATATTTGGGTTAATATTACAATGTGCTCGATTTATATATATATTACCTCACAATTCGATTACATTTATTAGTAAGAAAAGCAAATCTTGATCTAATTCATGCATGCATGGGCACCTACATGTGTGTGTATATATATACATATACACACATATATATACATAATCATGCTCTCATTTACCCTCTACCCCCTTAGTTAAAACGAAATTTAGTTTTTAGTTTTATGAGGGCAGCGAACCCTTAGCCCAAAGGGATAGGTTCGGCCCACATAAGAGGGTTCGGTGCTAACACCCAAAGGTTCGGCCACCTATGGGTTCGCCTAATGTTTAGCCACGGTTCGTCTGAAATTCTAGCCAAGGTTCGGTCGAAATGAAGTTCAGCCATGCCAGGTTCGCTGCATGGACATAAGGTTCGGTCCCCTCATGGTTCGGCTGTTGGCTAAGTAGGGTTCGCAGGGGTTCGGCTACCTAGAAGGTTCGGCCTTCCTGGTTCGCCCTAACATGGTTCGGCTCCCACAGGGGTTCGCCGAGTTAGGGTTCGCTGGTGGCTGCAGGTGATTCGTCGGCCTGTTCTTATTTCCCATCACCGAACCTGCACTTCATCATCATCATCCGCAATAATCTATAGGTTACAAGTTCATCAAGTCTTTTCTCGGCTTACTATCAACTCGGTTACCAATATAACACTCTAAAACCCGGTTAAAACATAAATCGATTCTAAGTTACGTGACAACAACAAAACCGCAAGTATATCAGTAGATTTACCTCGAATCAGCGCTCAAATGCAAGGTTTCTTCGTATCCTCTTGTTCCCCTTGATCACACGAACGCGTGGGCGCCAAGATCTCGCGAATCCGTCGAGAAACGAGCGAGAAAACTTAGAGAGAAGTTAGAGAGAGAAAGCTATGGCGTTTTTGGTGTTTAGAGAGAGAAAGGAAGTGGTGAAAATGAAGAAGAAAGAGGATAACCTCTTTTAATATATCGCGTATTATACCCGCGTGCTCGGTCCCGTTTTTATCGCGATAAAATAAAATAAAGGATCGGTTATGCTCGGTTTTTAACGAAAATATATTTACCATATAACACGCTTAAATAATATTTCATTTCTATAAAAATAGTTTTCAAGAAGATGGTTTTGATAAAACTATCTCGTAAAATAATTCCGATCATTTTCGATAATTTAATTATTTAATTAACCAATTATTCGAATTAAATTTAAGTTGTGATTCCTAATAAATATTTTAAGTTCACAATCATTAATTTAATATCGTTAAATATTATTTAATTATCTCAGCGAAACGCGTTACTTACGTACGTATTCGTAAAGATCGTCACCTTTGCGAATCCGACGTTCGTATCGTATTTCGATTTGATTTACTAATTATGGAACATCATTTCAGAGTACCATCCTTAATAATTATATTCGTGTGAATCGTCACCCACACGAATACATTATTAAGTTAATATTTCTGAATCAACATTCGCGTTTAAATAATGACCGTAACCTCACATCGCGTATTTATTATTCTCATTATTTATTAACTTTAATATTATCATTTCCCAAACCAAAACCCACTAAACCCTAGTCACTGACACATCCATGATAGACCGAAATATGCATATATATAGGGCATATGTAAGGGTCAGTCGCAACTGCCCTAGCCACCGTCCCACCGCTATTTCGATAAACCATGACCATGGGTCCTTGACTACGTTTAGTAACCAGACTCCAACAAACTCCCAGTTCCATCACAAATCAATTCTCAACCAATAATCCTTCATCATCAGTAATACGTAACTGCAATAAACACTACGGGTCTGTGTAGTTGAATTACAACTAAACTTCCCGTGGTTTACGCGTATAATAAATTATAATCATGTATACCAGCAACAGTGATAATATCAGTAATGTCAATCAATAATCTCATAATCATTAATAATTATAAATATCCAGTCGTAACAGTACATTCGTACGGATGTACGGACGTACGGACAACCGAAAGTACAGTGATGTTACACTGTGTTTATATCAAAATTTCCACTTTAGTCCCTAAATAATTTTTGTTACCATTTTAGTCCTTATGTTTCACTTTTATTGCCAATGTAGTCCCTCCGTCTAAATCTGAAGACGGAATCTGTTATCTAATCACCTGAGACGCACAAGGAGGGACAAAACGGTCTTTTTACACACACAAAGCCGAGTTACATAAACCCTATTGTGACAACTAGTACCAAACCGTCCGGCAAGTCCGTACAGTGTGTGTACTTTCACCATTTACTGTGTGTAAATACAGTGTGTAAACAGTTGTGTGACAACAGAACTCTGAAAACAAACCACAGTTGTATGTGTTTAAGTGAAAACTTAAATACAGAAAATACAACAACTCAAGAGAAACAACAGTGTTCAAGCGAATAACAATAACAAATCGGTTGCGATCTGATATCCATAGATGACAGGAATCAGATGACCGACAATTCAATGTGAAAACAATGTAAAAACAGGAGGTTAGTTGAGTCCGACAGTGAGGAAACACCATTCAAATCATATTGCAGCGTCGTTTCAGAATAATAAACTGACAGCGTGTTTGCGTGGGTGACGATTCACACAAACATATCTGTGAGTTTAACGTTCTGAACGATAACTGTTAAGTAGAAAACCAAATCAGAAAGTGAAACGTACGATCGTGTTCGTACAGTTAGCGCTCTGTACGAATACGCGCGTAAGTGACGTTTTCTGACGAAACGAAACTCGACACGAACGACTTTAAATTAATAAAATTAAATAAATAACATTTTTACAATTTTGAAACTCATCAAATAATAAGAATAACTTCCTTTTTATTTTAAAACAAATGAATTTCGAGTAAAATTCCGAAAAAGTGACGAAGACGCGAAACGAGCAACCGAAACGAACCCGAATACCCTTGGGGTATTTAAAGCCTAAATGAGGCAAATTTCCCTCATTTCTATCAGCCATTTCTCTCTCTAAGAGTTCATTCCCGAACCTCTCTCTTCTCACTAGAATTTTAACTTCAAAACGCGATATCTAGCTCGTTTGTGGACGGATTTGGGCGTTCTTGGTGTCCACGCGTAGCTCTTGATCTCCTCTACCTAAAAGTACAGCAGATCTAAAGTTTTCACCAACCAAATTCGAGGTATTTGAGTTCGAAATTTCTGGAAATTTGGGTTTTCTAACCCTTCTTGTTCATCCACACCCGCAACACACATAGAATCTTTATCCATGCTCACGATACACGGCTGGCGGTCGGACCTTGCATAACACGACCAAGGGACCAGTCACATCGCAGGTTAGGGATCGGTGTTGATGAAGATACGCAGGGTTCGTGTGGGAACAACTACGGCCGAACCTTTAGTGGCTAGAGGGCAGCGAACCTGCATCACCAAGCCGCATGTCACGAACCCTCATCAACACAGCCGAACCCTTGAATGCATGTGGCGAACCCTTGTGCAGTTGCCAAGCGAACCATCCATGCACGAACCTTTCATCATGTTGTGAACCAGCTACTGCCGAACCTTTGGTTGTCTGCGAACTCTCGTTGCTGAAACACAATAGTTACGAACCTAGGAATACCCACATCTAGCCGAACCCTTATGCTGAACGAACCCATGCTAGGGGTGAGTCAGCCGAACCATTTCATTGGGCCACCTGTGCAACGAACCCTCTCCAAGCCACCGAACCCTCTACGACTCAAACGAACCTTCATGCTGCATGACACGAACCTTAGCTCCATAAACCATAAAGGTTCGCTGGAATGCATTAATAGTCACCCTAATCGGCCGACCACCTTACAACCATTGGGCCTTAGTGTTCGGTCCATAAAGTGTTACAGCCCACATACATGTTATTTGATCTATGTTGGCTAGTTTGGCCCAAAACTTAATTCATGGCCCATAAACTACCTCGGCCCATAAGTCTTGTGTGGCCCAAGTGATTTTTCTCTTGGCCCAATCGCAAGATATGCAATTCGTCCCACACCCCTTAGGGCAGTCCACGACAAAGATTTATTAGGCCCAACATGTAGCGAATTCAGCCCACTATGGCCCTTAACCGACCCAACTTTCCCTGGCCCATTTCCCACGTAGCCCAATACCATCACACGACTCATCATGACTTATTCGGCCCAAGACTCACAATTGATCATAAGATTAAAGTGAAAAATTAACACTTTAGACTATTTAGCTATGACAACATGCACTAGATTATCATACTAAGTTATTACAAGTTGACAAGGTTGTGGACTTTAATTCACAACACCTAATACAATAGGTTGAATGAATTAACAAATGATTTTGAGTGTTAGTTCAAATGAATCAAACCAAGTAAACGGGGCCGAATAAGGACTTAGACTCACAAGTGTTAACCAACTTTAGGGTTAACACCTGCACTCACACAAATTACAATAATTCGATACTTATGAGGCAATTACAACATGAAATCAATACAGGATCGTGAAAACTACCACAAAATCAATCAAGAGCGCGTGCATTCTTCCTTTTTAGCTAAGTCAACCATACAACAACAAGGTGAGTTCATATGCCCCTTTTCTAATCTTTACTGATTTCAAAGCTCGGGGCTGAGAAACATGCTAAACTTTTATTTACTTAAAATGTTCTATTTACGTATTGCTTATATTATGATTTAGATAATAATTGTTTATCTTTATTATCGTTTATCATTACATACATGCTTGCTTGAATTGATCATACCTGAAATAGCTAGGATGCTACATGCTAACCTAGAATCATGACACATAAACACCATAGAATAATGTACGTTGCTAAGAATATATCTTACAACTGTGCATTATCCTTACGCGATAGAACAACGGGGAAATCAAGGGATAACATGCCAATAACAATTGCATATAACAAGAATGATAATCATGATAATGTAACTTCATGATAACGAGATCATTCACACATTACTAACATTGTGTATAAGACGAGTTCTTATAACACTCCGTTCAAGTTAGTAAGAACACTCAACAACGAGATAACAGCTGAGACAATTACTTGTGATATCGAGGAGGGTATCGCATGCGCACACTTTTGGGATGGTTTTCCCACACATACTATCACTACCTATTAAGACTCTATTTAGAGCACATCTTATAACCGTCAAAGGATGCCGGTTACACAACCATAGATTAGTTGGGTAAACCACGAATACTAATCACCAGGGATTGGGGTAATTTAATGAAGTCACACCGGGCACGAGGGGTGCTATCGTTCTAATTGATAACATTCATCAAAGCTAGGGAACGTATTCATTCCAATAGATATTGTGGGAGGATATCTTACACGCCAGGCTGGTCATTAATGACAGCTACTGAGATTATCACGTCTCAAACTAGGAATCATGAGTAGACCATTTTACACGCCGGGCTGGACAGGGGTGACAGCTACTGGGACTATTATGTCCTTACCTAGGTATCGAGTATGATATCTTACACACCGAACTGGTTAGTACTGACAGTCACAGAGACTACTAGGTCTCGCTCTAGATATCGAGTATGAAATCTTACACGCCGGGCTAATCCGAAAGGAATAGCTAACAGAGACAATTATGTCTCTTTATTCAATTGTTTGGGTATTCTACACGTCGGGCTAATCGAAAATGTTTAGCTACAGAAACTATTAAGTTTCGTTCTAGATATCGAGTATGATATCTTACACGCCGGGCTAATCTGTAAGGAATAGCTAACAGAGACGATTTCGTCTCTTACTTTATGCTTTGGGTTATTATACATGCCGGGCTAATCCTTAAGGAATAGCTAACAGAGATATTTTATGTCTCTTATTTCAATTATTGGTTTATCTTACATGCCAGGCCTTTCCGTAAGGAATGGCTAACAGAGATAATTACGTCTCTTTCTTTTCATTATTTGGATAAACATACCGGGAAATCATGGGTGAAAGGAAATGGGTATCCATCATTGTATTACATGTAGTGTTGAGTGCAGTTGAGCATGTGGTGGGATGGCATCTGGGCTTGACCCTTTCGTATGCCCTATATATAAGCATGCTTGACTGGATGAGACATTATCTGTAAATATAACCATGGAGAGGACATTGTGTGAAACACGGGAATCAATTATCAATACAACTTGTGTGAAACATTGTGAACACGTCTGACATAAATTCAAATGGTTTTCAATTACTAAACTTATGAACTCACCAATCTAGTGTTGACTTTGTTTAAATGCATGTTTTCTCAGGTGATGGACAGGCCTAGTTAACCAGCATCAGTGATTAAGCTAGAGGACTTTTAGAAGACCTAGCTTACTTTTGGATGCATATATTTTGATGACATTGTGAATCTCTTTTGCATATCTTGTACAGTTACAAGATAGAAACTACACGATTCTTTTGGAGAAGATTTACCTGGTTAAATTATGAACACGTACTGTGTAATTTAACTTTGTAATTATATATTATATGTCATGCTAGCATTTCTCATTATTTATCATGTGCCATGTAAAAAATCTGATCATTTCGATTATCACTCAAGATATCGCGCCCCGGGAACCTTCCGCCCGACGGGAAAACCCGATACGTTCCCGCCGGCCTGGGGTGTGGCACCTATCGTCCCCAAATTTTTCATCTTCGCCATTCTCGTCCTTGTGTTTAGGGTTTTCCTCCATCTACGCAGCAGCATGAGTTCGATATCATCCAACGCACATTTGGTCCTTTGCAACTGTGGTGGGTCGACTACGATCAAGACATCATGGACCCAACAGAATCCAGGCCGCCGCTTCTTTAGTTGTGTAAGTCTCTCTTCATAATGTTGTTCTTCATGCGCTTGATCTGGTTGTTTTTGTTCAACAAACGATGATATTGTTCAACAAACGTTGATTTTTGGCAGACATCAAAACGATGTTGGTTTTCAGCAAACTTTGATCTGGTTCAGCAAAACGATGATGTTGTTCTGTAATCTTTGATGTTTTTGGTCAACAAACGTTTATTTGATTTTCTTATGGTTAAAGTATAATGATTTTTTTGTTTTGAAATGTTTGATGTATGGGATGGAAGGTGTGGGTTTGTGCGTTGGGTTGACCCCCCTGTGCCGGATCGTGCATCATTCTTGATCAATGGGTTGGTGAATTCACTGAAAAGGGAGAGGTAACAAGCTGCTCAGCAGGAGAGGACCATCAGGAAGCTCAAATGGTTGTCGATTGGAAGATGGGGTTTCATAGTTTGGAGTTGGATTTAGTTTTTTAGTTGAAGTTTGTTTTGGTTGGAGATGTATTTTGATTGCAAACAATCTAGGTATGCATTTTGTAGTAGGTGAATGGTTGATCAAAAACGTATGATGCTATTTTGTTGGTATGTTTGAGTTTCTAATTCAAACATTTAGCATGTAAATTATGAAGCCTAATGATATTTAGTTAATGGTTTTCAATGGAAGTTTTGTGTTGAATAATGTTTTGTTATCTAGTTATGGTTTGAAAGGAAGTTTATCTTAAACTTTGTTCTAAACATTGAAACACATTACACAACGTGCAAGTCATTGTTCTAAACATTGAAACACAAACTAACACAAATTAAATGTCCAGAATTGAAACACAAATTAGACAAGGCTATCCATTGCAAGTCCTAGCATTGTGTCCTGCCTTTTTGCATTTTCCACAATGCTTAAGATGACCCATCCTGGTCAACTTTCCATCCTTTTATATGCTAGAAATGAGCTCCTCCTGTGACATTCTTCTTTTCTTCTTAGGTCTACCAATTTGAGTCTTATGATTTGGAGGTACTAGCTTGGTAGGACAGCAGGAAGGAATCCACAAGTTTACGCCATTGATTGGTTCAATGGTATGCATATACACTTCCTTCCATCTTGCCACCGTGTATATCTCATCTACCCATTGTTCCACCTGACCAACTTCAATTCCATTGACCGCCATGTTCCATATCACTGCCACAGCATGCTTGCAAGGAATACCTGTTAACTCCCACCTTTTGCAACTGCATGTTTTCTTGTTCATGTCCACTACACATTGATCTTGCCAGGGACCACTTGCCTACATGATTAGATTAAATAATAAACTTGTGATTAAATATAAACATGTGGTTTATGGGCCATGACGTACTTGGTACTTGTTTCCACCTGCCATAATCACTAAGTATTGAGAAGCTTTAGATTTGATTGATCAAATTGTTTTGTAACTAATGGTGTCAATGGACCCTAAGACTTAGATATCTTATTATGCACAGCCACAATCCGTTTCATCAAATACTCTTTAATGTATTCAAGACATGTGATTATGGGCTTATCTCTGCCAACCACTATTTGTCTGTTGAAAACCTCACACCAATTGTTTAACAACACATCGCATTTCGGTTTTCCTAAAATTAAGAATGATGTCAAAATATTTTCATAAAAGATTAAAAGTTATTATAAAACATTAGAGCCATACCACTAAAGTGAGCTTTTGACCAATATTTTGGTGGAATCTTTGACAACCATGTATGCAGGGTGGAATTTTGCTTCTTGATAGCTTCCATTGATTTTTGAAACTCAGGGACTGTAGTGGCACAAGAAGCCTTCCACAATAGGTCTTTTAAGAGTTGACCTCTCCATTTTATTTTCATATTCTCATGAATATGTCTCAAACAATACCTATGTGTTGCAGCAGGAAAAGTATTTACAATGGCTGGCAATAGGCCCTTTTGCCTGTCTGTAATGAAAGTAAAGTTTGAGTTTGCTGAAATACCAAGGTCATCACCAAGATTCTGCAAGAATCAACTCCATAATTGTAAGTTTTCAGCTTCCACAAGTGCATATGTGTCACACCCCCAATTTCAACTAACGGAATCACACCGTTTGGTAGCGTGACAAACCAGGATCTCAGATCATTAGACATAGCGAAGACCTCTATATGAATTTCAAAACATACGTTGGTCTTTAAAAACATAATATTCAGAGTTTACAAAAAGTTGCGGAAGCGTTTCAAATCAAAACCAATAAACTGTTGATAAGTAAAACATTACAAATCAAAATACTGAAATATTCAAATTCAAATGTTCAAAGTTTATAATGCATGAGACTCTATCTTCCTAGTCCATGCCAGCTGTTACGCGCGCCTTAGCGTCCTGAGAAAACATGCAAATCAAGTCAACACAATGGTTGGTGCATAACACAGGTTTTAAGTAATCATAATGTTCAAAACATCAGTTTGAATAACAAGTTTGTAGATAACATAATCACCATTGCACAGTCATGATAGCTAGTCATATAAACTATTTACATACGTGTTCGACACCGAAGCTGACTAGTTGCCATGCTATAGCATGTTTTCGCCTTGCCACTATTGTCTATCACAACAATAGTAAAAATGTGTTTGGTCAGTCAAACACCTGCGTAGATCCCATCTACCAGGTGAGGTTTGTCAAAGCTAATAGATCTATTTCCAACTACCACGCTTTGCATTACAGCAAACTAAACGGTTCGAGGTGTGTAAGGACTTTCAAGTTGATATGTTGTCACATAATGTAAACAGATAACTCATGCAAGTGATATGTATCTAAAATAGTTTGTTGCACATGTTTTCTCCCCCAAAACAGTTTAAAATAAGAAAGGGGCCGTGTACGCACCTTTGATAGTAGTAGAATGATCAAATACGTGTGAACTTGCGTAGAAATCCTCTACGAAGAATCTGTGATTTAAACAATAACCTACAGTTATTCGGAATGTCGTTTTGTGCTTGAAATCACATACGTATCAACATACGTATGTTAAAGTGTGAGAATTAGGCATACGGAAGTACGCGTGCTTTTGAAATCGTTTAAATAAAATCACATTTGATTTTATTTAATTAAACGTAATTATACGCGATTTCGTGTTCGGACTAAAATATGAATTTTATCATTTCAACACGTTCGTATTCTCGTTACGGTTCCAACGCAACTTGAACGGATGAAAACGGAGTCCCTATGCGAAAGTTATGGCAAAAATACAAGAAATCTATTTAAAACCCAAAAATGGTGTTGCCCGGATTCGAACCCGCGACCCCCCTCCTCAAACACACACGCATCTACCAACTCAGCCCGCTAGGGTATCGCGTCTGATATCAGGAATTAAATGTTTTAAATCCTAACTAGCCGGTTCTCTTTGATGCTATTATAGCCGAAGCTTAACCCATCAAATTGATCCATATTTCGAATCCGATTGCACTCATCAACACAAGCTTATCATTCTAACTACTTATGCGTACCCAATGGTGGTTTTAATTCGATCAAAACATAATCAATATGTTCTAATTAACCCACATAAATCTCGGTTTTCAACCAAACAAACTTTAAATTCGAAATCCTCTAATTCGTGATTAAAACATCAAATTAACTTAGGCTTTAGTTAAATCGAATCATTCTGAAACTTCCTATATAATTTAATTTAATTCCAGAACTCATTTGATACGAATTTCCCAAATCATCTTCTTAACATAAACCCTAATATTGAAATCATAGAATTTGATGTTTCTAAATGAAATTGTTATGATAAACAGTTTGATCGGAACCTTATGAAGCTTACCATATCATTTGATTTCATTTTTAAATCCATTGAAATCAAATCCCCCAAAACCGTTTCTACTTAGAACCCTAATTGTCGAAATCAAATAATTCGTGTACATTACATGAAATTTTCATGTGTGTTAGCTTATTCGGGATCTTCTGAAACTATCCATGTGAATTGATTTGAATATTAAACTCATTTGGGTTGAAATCCCCAAAACCGATCATATAAGAACCCTAATTATTCGAGCTCTATCAAATCGATGTTATCAGTTGAAATTGCTCAAGGATAAACCTTTGTCGGCACTTTTAGATGTTATAGAATCGAAAACTTACTTGCTTTGATGCCGAATCGATGTAGTTTGATTATACCCTTGAGTCTCGGCCGCCCCCAAATCGAAATCCTCTATCCTGAGTTGTTGAGATCGAATTGTGGTTTGAAGGATGTTCTAACAATGCCGAATGATCTTTAAACATCCTCAATTCAACTGATTGCCATCGTATTATACCCAATTGATCTCAACCGATTTCGGTTACTAACCCCAAGTCATTATTTCACTTAATTTCGATCATTATGTGATCATCAACGGTTGGTAACTGTTATACATCATCAATGTGTATTGATTGCATGATTAAATTGGTTAATTGTAACAAATTGAGAGGAATTCCGAATTTCCTTAACAAATTAACCGAATTTTGACTTGTAGAAGTCAAAATTGCCACTAACAATCAATTACAAGTTTAATCTTGAATAATTTAACACTTAGGACTTTATTTTTCTTAATTCCTAACTCCTATAATTTATTCCGGCTTGACAACATATCATTTCGATCAATAAAGTCACTTTAAAAATTCCAATTTATCACTAATTGGGCCAAATTGGACTACTACTGGCCAAATTAATCCAATTGGGCTTTTCAAATACAATTGGGCCTCACTGGGCCTTCCTGGGCCTACCTTGGCCTTCCCTGGGTCTACTTGGTTTACATTGGGCTTTACTTGAACTTATTGGGCCTTAATGGGCCTCTCTTGGCTTATTGGGCCTACATTGGCTCTGTTGGGCTTACATAGACTTTGTTGGGCTTAATTTGATCTTGTTGAGTCTTCCTTGACCTTACTGGATCTTCTTTGACTTTACTGGGCCTTCATTGGCCTTGTTGGGCCTTCATTGGCCTTGTTGGGCCTGTTGGACCTTCATTGGTCCTATTGGGCCTTGATTGGCCTTATTGGGCCTGTGATAGCACCAACTCCCGTTAACAAGGTTAGTGTGAAAAGTCGGATTGTCACAATATGCAACTGGATAAATTCCATTATTTGCATCTACTCCAACTGCTGATAAAATTTGTCCTGGATAAGGACCCTTTATGAAACATCCATCTAAACCAAGGATATATCTGCCACAGTTTTTAAATCCTTCCTTCAAAAGAGCTAAACATATGTAAATTCTTTTGAATTGTCTTGTCTCACTTGTGGGATTAAATTCCCTTTCAACTTCCAACTTTATAGTAGTCCCTGGATTTGACCTTTGTAACTCATCACAATAGTCCATCAACATTGCATACTGATCAAAGAAATCACCTTCTAATTTTTTCTTTGAAGATCTGGTTCATGGATATGTTAATCTGGTGTTTTTTCTGGATCTGATCCAGTAAAGCTTTAAGTGGTATGGTCGGATTAGAGCAAATGACTGGCTCGACCTCTCTGGCTATGAAACTAATCTTGTAAAGATCAACCTGCCTTGTTTGTAAACACTCATGATGGTCAACTAATGTTTTGACCACAAAAAAATCATCTGGTTTAGATCTGGAGCAATGCAAAACCCAAGGGCATGTGATATTTATTGAAGACCCAACCACTTTATGAGATTCCCCTTTATGGGTCCCATCCTTATAATTGAGATTTTTACCTACACATACAACTCTAAACCTAATTTTGTCGTTTTTTATAATGTGTAGTTGTCTCATTGTTTCAACAGCATACCTTTTGACTGCATTTTTCAAATCATCTTTATGTAGTACTGCTTGGCCCACATAGAAAGGGCATTGTATACCCTCTGTAGAATTTCTTTTTTTCTTCTTATTCTGCTTATTCAATGCAGATCTGATTGGAGCAGATTCATCCCCTTCACTTAAACTATCAAAACACTCATCATCATAATATTGATCCATCTCACTTCCTTCCTCTTCATCATCCTGCACATCTCCATTATCTTCGGCATAAACAATAGACCTGTACTCTGCCATGTCAACTTCAACATCATCAACATAAATTGATTCATGTACAAAAAATTGATTCATGTACAAAAAAATGAATCATCCTCTTCCTCTTCATCAATTGTATATTGATCACTATCATCTTCCTGTTGAAGAACTTTTTCAATGCAGTCTAAATCAACAGAGTCATCATCATCAGAACTTTCATCAAAAGTTGAGTTTTCAGATAATCCTATATCTACTTCATCTTCCTCATGAAATAGATTATCATTATGGACTAAAATACCTTCCTGTGAGGGGACTTCTTGTGATGTAGGGGGGCCAATATCATCAATGGTTACCTGCTGACATGTCAAACTTGTAGTCCAGTGCTCCACATAAATATCAATCACTTTTTCATCTTCTGCATATTTTCATATTTGATTAATATCATCTTCATTCAAAACAGGTCTAAGACCTGTATCCAAATCCATTTCTGGTATCTTAAAATGATAGAACAAAACCTCTTCATCAGGTATACCAAGACTCCTAACCATTTGTCCTATTGTGTATACTGATAACTCACAACCATCAACATAATCAAAGTAGTTGTTACTACCATTAATATAGGACCGGGTCGGAGAATTCACAAAATGGCCTCCATGAAACATTTGAATAGTAAACCATGTAATTTCATCAGGTACAACTACAAATTAACAACAAATTAGTCAAACCATATGGTTTTATAATAAACCCTAAATCAGATACACAAAACAAATTTTGATTCAAAAGGATGCAACTTACAGTTGAGATTACGATTGAAATCATCATGTTCAATAGATCCACGCAGCTCCCATGACATTTTTAATCGGTTGTGGATGAACTATGAAATCGTCTAGGGCTACTCGGAGATATGTCAGTTGGGAAACGAGGGAGAAGAAACATTATAAGAAAAAGTGAGATATTACAAATGTGAAAGGACTAAATTACCCCAATCGTGCCTTGCACATGATGTTAGTTGACAGATTCCGTCTTCAGATTTAGATGAAGGGACTACATTGGCAATAAAAGTGAAACATAAGGACTAAAATGGCAACAAAAATTATTTAGGGACTAAAGTGGAAATTTTGATATAAACACATGAACCATTTTGGCATTTAACTCTAGTTTTTATAAACACGATAGTCACGTTGTTGGTGAAGGTCAATGGGTTTTTGACAAGAAAAATGATTTTTGACACGGAAAAAGGTTTTAAACACAGAGACCATTTTGACATTTAACTCTAAAAACTATTTACAAAACAATACCAGATTAGCAATGTCGTAGCTCACAACCAAAACAATTCGATACATTATACAAATATTACAATAGCACATATTAGTTATATCAAATAGTTTATGCAAATTTGAATAGTTGAAAGCATTTAAACTATATAACATGAAAATCAACCCAAAAACATTCCCTTTGGAGTCTAGTACAAGTCAAAATAGTTAGTTGTTAGAGGTTCAACTAATAAAATAAAGAGTAAATCACACAAATCGTCCTTTATATTCACTCATTTTATGGATGCCATCCTTTATTAAAAATAGTTTCAGAAAACATCCTTAAAATGAAAATTTATAATGGATTTCGTCCTTTATATTACATAAATCGTCCTTTAATTACATAACATAAATCGTCCTTTATATCAATGAAAAGGATGAAATCCGTTATAAATTATCATTTTTAAGGATGATTTATGTAACTATTTCTAATAAAGGACGACATCCGTAAATTTAGTGAATTTAAAGGACGATTTATGTAATTTACTCTAAAATAAATGAATCATGACAGATTCAACTATTCTGACACAATTTGTCGAATATGAACTTATAAATTAAATTTTTATTTATTATTAAATTTATTTGTTACAAACATGTTAAATTAGTAATATTTTTAAGTATAATATTTTTATTATTTATTTAATTTAAATACATAGTCCGTTGTTATTTATTTATTGATGTATAATAATATATAAATAATGATTAAGTAGTAAGTTAAATATTTAATAATTATAAATAATTAAGTTAGTTTTAATAATAGATAAATCATTAATAACATGTATCAATTAATACAACTTCCTCTAGTGCGCCCTTCATAGCATTTGTATGTCCCACGTGGAACCTTTTATTTCTGATAGATGCAGTGGAGCTAGGGGTGTTGATCGGGTTGGTCAGATTTTCCCTAAAAAATTATTAACCCGCAACCCGACCCGAATAACGTTCTGGTTAATAGGGTCGGGTTAGTCGACTTGGTATTTATTTGCTATTATCTTGTCCTAATTTTAAATTCTACAAATAATTCATTTTGCAAACATATAATGAAATGAAAAATATGCAAATAATTTATTTTTCATATATTATTTGGTTAATAGTCATTGTCATATTTTGGGAAAAATTTAAATATATCTTACAATTAATAATTAATATATATAAAAAAATAAAAATCATTCTTATTCGGGTTGCCCCGAAACCTAACTAACTTTTAAAAATATATCCGAAACCCGAACTATTAAGCTTATTCGGGTTCAGGTGCAGGTCAGGTTAGTCAGGTTCGGGTATTTTCAACACTTTAAGTGGAGCACACTGCATTTCTCTCTCTTTGCACTTCCAGAAGTGCATCCAAGTGCACATAGAGTGTGGGCTCACTCTTTAGAAATCATTTTTTTTAAATAATTTGTTTAAAATAAAGATAGAAAATGAAATGATGATATGAAAGAGAGAGAATGCATGTGAGAAAATTGGGTTGGAGTTAAAAAAAGAAGAGAGAATGCATGTAAGAAGAAAGAATAAAAAGCTGATGTGACAGTAATGACTCAAATGTATGTAATAAATACAGTATTTGACATTACGAATAGTCTGAGTGAAGGTACAAAATCATATTCCCTATGTCATTGATGTGGTTAGTCATAGTATCCATAATATCACCCTGGTTGTGAAAGGTTTCTCTCATCTCCTAAGCCTAGGCGGCCAATTGTTTCTACCTTAACTATAGGTCGGTCACCCTTGAACTTTCAAATGTTGTTTTTAACCCTTTAAATTTTATTAAACATCTCATTTAGCCCATGAAAATTTTGAAAATCACATTTTTAGCTCATGAAACCTACAAAATATAAATTATAAAAAATAAATATATAATAAAAACTAATTAAAGAATGATATAATATTATAAAATAAATAAATAAAAGATGTGTAACTAACAGTGCCAGCCTTGGGGGAGCCAAGATGTGACCGCAACAAACCTTACTTTTTTAGGGCCTTAAATTTCAAATAAAATGTATTTTATAAATAAAATAATTTTTAAACAATATATAATTTTGCTACTTAAAAAAATGATTTTGCTACAATAATTTTATATTATTATATATATTGACTTATTTTTTATATCAACTATTATCAGTTTATAACTCTTTTTTTAAATGTATAAGAGTTCATTTTAAGAGTACTCAAAATGTCAAAGACAATCCAAATAACTAAAGACACGTCAATATGTGTGTGTATTGAATCCGTAAAGACAAGTTTTCCAAAAAAAAACCTAAAAATAACTACTTTTGAACTAATTTGTATTTTTTTATTTTAATTTTTAGATACAGTAAAATAAATAAAAGAGTAAAATGTCATTTCAGTCCATACGGTTTTACAACTTTTGTCATTTTAGCCCAATAATTTAAATTCTGCAATTTTGGTCATTATGGTTTTATTTTATTGCCATTTTTGTCATTATGGTTTTATTTTATTGACATTTTGGTCCAATTAAATTTAAACTTTTGGACTAAAATGACAAAAATTACCAAACCATAGGGACGAAAATAACAATAAAATGAAACCATAATGACAAAAATGACAAAATTTAAATTATTTGACTAAAATGATAAAAGTTACCAAACTATAAGGACTAAAGTTACATTTTAAATATAATTTAGTAAAAACCACAAACTCAATAAAAATGGAAATACAATACAAATAATATGTGTTTTTAGATCTTAGGTAAAAGCTATTTTTATATAATACGTTTCATATATGTATTATGTATCATATCCTTTTATTCCAAGTCAATAGAAAATGCAATGACTTGAAAGAAATGTGGTGTAAGTTGGTAAGTGGTGGAGCATGATACAAGATAACAAGTGGCACAAATTGAGGTAGGGGTTATCCAATCCATGTAAAGCAAATTATTTTATCAATGTTACATATGTAGTTCTGAGCATTAGATAAGTTGATGTCAGTTACTTGTCTCCAATATATCACATTTTTCTTTCTAATATTTCTATTTTTTTGAACGGCTTTATGTTGAACGACTGATTTAAGCTCAAACGGACACATATTCAAGGGCAGGTCCAGTCATCACCTCTCCACCCACCAGATAAATGGTAACCGGATAAATCCGTAAACCCTCTCCTCTGTTTAAGTTTGAACCCTGACCTCAATTAGGTGCAACTTCTCCCCTTCATTGCAATACATTAAGCTAGAAGTCTTTTGGTTTCTAACATTTTTATTAACTTTGTCTACAAGTATAACCTTCTTGATTGAGGGTGTAAATGTGATGAATTGCTTGTAAGCTAATTAGATTCTCAAACTAAGTCGAGCTTACATGATGTGTAGCCTATATTGGTATTCTTATAATAAATAAGTATACCTAGATTTCACATGTAGAGCATGAGTAGGTCTGTTTACGTTATGTATTTCGTAGGTTATATTTGATTTTTTTTCATTTTTATTATGTGTTCTCTGCTTATTCAGTTTAGTCAAGTTATTTTGCTTAGTTTGCTTTATTGATTTTATAAGTACTACTTTCTTCATGCTGCTTTTCCCTGTGTTTATTTGTATGTGTATGTGATTTTGTGGTTGTGTGTTTGTTCAGATGGGTTGCAAGGTTCGTAGTATGTTTTTAAGTATGTTAAAAAAATAGTAAATAATAAGAAGGGGGGGTGAAATCATAAGTTATGGGTTTTCTCTTAATCAACTTCTCTACCTCTTTTTACGATTAAGGTTTGTCTTCTTATTTTCCCTCACAAACACCACTTAAAAGTGGAATTTCACTGCGGTTTTGTCTGTATGTTTGGTTACTTACGAATACTAAAATAAAAAGAATACTAAAATAACTTAGAAAATCATTAAGTTACTAGCTAGGTTTTTTAATCTTATAAAAATTTTTCGTAACTGTTAAATTTTTTTCTTAAATGTTAAAACTTTTTTTTTCTCAAAATTATGTGAAAAAATGGAAATTGATAAATCTTAATTGATTACTATTAGATGATTATTAATTTTTTTACCGGCGGGCCAATTCTAGAATTTTTTTTTAATTAACTTGATTTCTATTTATGCTTATCGCTTGAAAAAGAAAGAAAATGAACAAAGAAACACACCGACATTTGAAATTGAGTGATATAGGATTTTTTTTAATTAACTTGATTTCTATTTATGCTTATCGCTTGAAAAAGAAAGAAAATGAACAAAGAAACACACCGACATTTGAAATTGAGTGATATAGGAATGCTTGAGCCATTCCAGTTATAGCATAGTGGCATTTTACATCCATAACAAATGTATATTTTATGCTTATTTTATTTACGTGTGTCAACTAGACTTACTCTAATATAAATTTCGCCATGATATTATGCACACAACAATGTTATAAATTCTTATTAAACGAGACATTTGACGTACACTGGATGCACGTACTTTCAAGTTAAAAAAAATAGTTCTCATTATTTTACGTAACCAACTTTGCGTATGCAAGTAACCCTTAAATAAACACATTTTTATGGGAAAGTATAATATATAAGAAAGTATGACATGAATATGTACTTTTGGATAATTATAATTTAAACTTATAACTTTTTACACCCATTAAGTGATTGTATATAAATGTATAAGTATATGCATACACCAAAAAAATTATCATCACCTACACATGTTTTATTCACAGAAGAAATATACTTCAAAATTTAGTCAAAATAGACACATGCTCTTACTTAAAAGATCTTACACATCATATCATCACCAAATCAAACCATCATCTCTACATTACCAATCCTCAACCTTTCAATCTCCATAGCCCAAGGTGTAAAGACAATTAAGATTGATGCTTTTCAAAACAACTTAGACATGATGAAAGGTGATACCTTAAGTTTAAAGAAGCCATTGGTAGGATAATTTTATCCTTAAGTAGCTCAGAGTTATAAGGAATAACTAAGCCTTTGGAAGACTCAAAACTTCTGAAGAATTTAATGTTGGATTGATTCCTTTGGATTAGATGTAAACATGAATACGAAAACAGTAATGAAATAGAGATTAGATGAAACCTGTGAATCCAGTGAACGCGTTGTTGATTCCAGACATGATTCCTGAGATGACGATCCGCTCGGGTTCCCGTTTAGGGTGTACGGTGAGGATGGAGATGAGTAGAGAGGCTCGGTTATGGGGCTCATGATTTCTCTTAGAGAATGAGGAGAATCGTGTGTTGTGATGTTATGTAAAAGTGAGTAGCCTTTAATTAGGAGCCTTAATCTCTTTATATATATACACCCAAGGGGAAACCCTAATTAG
The DNA here is from genome assembly GCA_009363875.1 of Mikania micrantha. Classification (NCBI taxonomy): domain Eukaryota; kingdom Viridiplantae; phylum Streptophyta; class Magnoliopsida; order Asterales; family Asteraceae; genus Mikania; species Mikania micrantha. Next base: position 105,953,117 of record CM018691.1, read on the forward strand.
GATAAATAAGGATAATTACGTCCATCAAATAATTATCTATCTGTTAAGGGTATTTAGGTAATTGATCTATTTAATTAAATAATCATAAGGGCCACATTTAATTATTTAGTCTAACATTCTCCCACTTGGCCAAGTGATTATTTATTATGAGCATTAAGTAAGTCTGCAGATTGATAATACTCATTTTAGTTCTAAATTGTAATCATAGCAGAGAAATACAGTCATTGAATCAGTTATTCAATTCAAGACCCCCATTAATCATACTACAATACAAATTTAAAACTTAAGTTAGGATCAATTAACGAGAAAGCCCTTTAACGAATGATTTGTGTTATTAGTGTCTATATGTCATTAGGCATGCGTGAACATATATTTAGAGACAAACAAATCAAATAAGTGAGGAAATTTCATTAATCATAAGTAAGTACATTATGCAATAAGGTCTTTACATAAGCCCATCTTCGAAACATGTTCTTCGAATATTTTAGGTGGGAGACCTTTAGTCATCGGATCCGCAAGCATAACTTTAGTACTTATATACTCAATACAAAGGTTATTTTCCTCAACTCGCTCGCGAACGAACAAGTACTTTGTATCAAGATATAAACCAGCACCGGTGGAACTGTTACTGTTCGAGAAATTAACGGCTGCTGAATTATCACAGTAAAGCTTCAATGGTCTAGAGATAGAGTTAACGACTTTGAGTCCAGCGATAAGGTTTCTCAACAACATTCCATGACAGGTTGCATTGTACACTGCAACATATTCAGCCATCATAGTTGAGGTTGTTGTCAGCTGCTGCTTATGACTCTTCCATGAGATCGGTCCGCCTGCTAACATAAAGATGTACCCTGAAGTGGATTTCTTATCATCTTTGCATTTAGCAAAGTCAGAATCAGAGTAACCAACCACTTCCAAATTATCACTTCTCCTATAAGTCAGTTTGAAGTCTTTTATCCCTTGAAGATATCGAAGCACTTTCTTAGCTGCTTTCCAGTGATCAAGGCCAGGATTAGTCTGATAACGGCCAAGCATTCCAGCAATGTAAGCGATATCGGGACGAGTACAGACTTGAGCATACATTAGGCTCCCGACTACTGATGCATAAGGTATCATTCTCATTTGCGCCTTTTCAGCCTCAGTCTTCGGACACTGAAATGAACCGAAGACATCTCCTTTAACTACTGGAGCTACAGAGGGAGAGCAGTGTTGCATGTTGTAACGTGTGAGGACCCGATCAATGTAAGCCTTCTGAGATAAACCCAAAAGTCCATTGACTCTATCTCGGTGTATTTCGATGCCAATAACGTAAGAGGCCTCTTCGAGATCCTTCATGTCGAAATTATGCGAAAGTAAGCGTTTCGACTCATGCAACATATCTAAGCTATTACTTGCCAAAAGAATGTCATCGACATAAAGGACAAGTATAGTAAAGTTGCTCCCACTCATCTTGAGGTAGGTGCATTGATCCACTTGATTCTTCAGGAAACCGTGTTTCTTCATCACTTCATCAAACTTTAGATACCATTGACGTGAGGCTTGCTTCAACCCGTAGATGGATTTCTTTAGCTTGCAGACTAAATGCTCTTGACCTTCAGGCATAAAGCCCTCAGGTTGTTTCATGAACACGTCTTCATACAAGTCGCCGTTTAGGAAAACAGTTTTGACGTCCATCTGATGTAGCTCTAAATCAAAATGAGCTACGAGAGACAGGAGAGAAGGTCTCTTGATAGTCAATTCCCTCTTTCTGAGTAAAACCTTTTGCAACCAATCTTGCTTTGAAGCGTTCAATCTTCCCATTCGGATCCAGTTTTGTTTTGAACACCCATTTACATCCTACGGGTTTTACTCCGTTGGGTAGTTCTACTAAATCCCAAACATCGTTTTTCTTCATGGAATCAAGCTCATCAGTCATAGCTATCTTCCATTCAGAAGACTGATCACTAGTAATGGCTTCATGATAAGAGGTAGAATCAGTAAACTTTTCGGCATCCATTTCAGCTTCAGTCAGGTAGGTTACATAATCATCAAAGTTAGTAGGCACTTTAGGCCTAGATGACCTCCTGAGCTGATTAGCGGGTTCAGCATGGTTGGTATTGTGTTGATGTTGATCAGATGAGGTGCCTTCATTCTCGGTAACGTTTGGAGCAGTAGTGAGTCCTGATTGTGTCGGAGTAGGTGCAGTGAAGTTCGGAGTAGCATGGTGTACAAGAGGAGTAATCGGATGTAAGTTAGTCGACGAGTGTCTCCCCCCCGCGTCTTGTACTTCTTGCAAATCAGAGTTAGGATTTTCGCTGCTCCCACTGACCTTTGAATCCTCAAGGAAATGAGCATGCTTTGTTTCTACAATTCGAGTGACGTGGGTAGGACAATAGAATCTATAACCCTTTGAGTGATCGGGATACCCGATGAAGTAACATATAACAGTTTTCATGTCAAGCTTCTTTAAGAAGGGATTATAGAGTTTAGCTTCGGCAAGACAACCCCATACTTTCATATATCTAAGACTCGGTTTCCTTCCTGTCCAAAGTTCATAAGGAGTTTTAGGGACAGATTTCGAAGGAACTCTATTGAGTATATGAACTGCTGTCTTTAAGGCCTCGATCCAGAGGAATGAGGGTAATTCTGAGTTGGCTAACATACTGCGCACCATGTTTATTAGGGTTCTGTTTCTCCTTTCAGCAACACCATTTTGTTGAGGAGTACCGGGCATGGTGTATTGGTTCACGATCCCCTGGCCTTTACAAAACTCATAAAATGGACCAGGAGCCTGACCCACATCAGTATGTCTACCATAATATTCACCTCTTCTATCTGATCTCACAAATTTTATTTTAAGATCTAGTTGATTTTCAACTTCAGTTTTATTCTTTAAAAGTTGTAAGTGATTCAGATTTGTCCTTGATTAGATACAAGTACATGTAACGAGAATAATCATCAATGAAAGTGATAAATGAAGTATGTCCAGTTATTCCAGCAATAGTGTAAGGGCCACTAATATCGGTGTGAATTATTTCTAATAAATTAGAACTCCGAGTGGCACCTTTCTTAGTTGTTGTTGTCATTTTGCCTTTAAGGCATTTGACGCATGTTCCAAAGTCAGTGAAATCAAGAGAAGGTAAAACTTCATCCTTCACGAGTCGAGATAAGCGATCCCGTGAGATGTGGCCTAAACGTTGATGCCACAACATGGATGAAGTTTCTAAGTCTCTTTTCCTTTTAGTCTTTGTTGAGTTCTCATTAATGTTATATGATAACAAAGACCTAGAGAAATCATCATCTAGTTCTAACTTATAGAGACCACCATCCAAAAGACCAGTACCAAATACTTGAGAATTAGAACGAATAGTAAGTCTGCCATTACCATGAGAAACATAAAAACCATCCATGTCTAACTTTGGTCCTGATACAAGATTCCTAGAAATTTTAGGAATATATAAGGTATCATAAAGTTTAATACATAGACCGGTTTTTATTATTAATTCTAAGGTTCCCACGGCAGCAACAGATAGTTCCTTTCCATCCCCAAGCTTGAGCGTTCTTTGGTTTCTTTCCAGCCTCCGGATTGTAAGGAATCCCTGAGTAGAATTGGTCACATGAACCATAGAACCAGAGTCAAACCACCAAGTATTAGTTGGAACATTTAAATTAAAGGACTCAATTATCATATTAAGATGATTACCTCTCTTAACCAGCCATTTCTTGAAGTTAGGGCAATCTTTCTGCTTATCTCCTGCCTTTCGGCAGAACCTGCAGTAGGAATTGCCATTGGAATTGTTAGAGCTGGAGGAAGCACCTGCATTGGACTTAGGGACTTTAGAAGCATCCTTATGAGTATTGTTCTTCCTTTTCTTCGAACCAGTGGCCATCAGGTAAGCAACATCTGGTTTCTCGAGCTTCTGACGCTCTTCCTCTTGTACGCACATGGCAATCAACTCGTTCATCAACCACTTCTCTTTCTGAGTGTTGTAGTTGATCTTGAAAGCCTCATAAGATGCAGGAAGAGAAGTCATAATGAAGTGAACGAAGAAACCGTCACTGATCTCCATGTCTAATCCCTTAAGTTTACGGGCCATGTCGTTCATCATCATGATGTGCTCACGAATGCCACTGATCCCGTCATATTTTGTAGACACCAGTTTCATTATTAGGGTGCTAGCATGCGCCTTGGAGGTTCCTTTGAATTGCTCCTCCACAGAAGTAAGATAAGCCTTCGCATTATTCAAGTCAGGAATAGCTCCTATGATGATTGGGCTAATGGAGTTCTTGATAAACATGAGAGCCATCCGATTAGCCTTCTCCCATTTCTCATGCAGCAGCTTAGCTTCAGCAGTGCTCTTATCAGTGAGGGCAGGAGGTGCAGGCTCTCTCAGTGCATAGTCAAACTCAGTAATCCCAAGAGTCAGCATCAGGGAATCTTTCCAAGCAGAGAAGTTTGTGCCGGTAAGGGTTTCAATTCCCATATTGGGAGCTGTGAATCGTATTAGATGAGAAAGAGTAATATACTAAGGCTATAGAAGAACTTAGAGTGATCTACGGGGTAACTTAGATCTAAGGCAGGCATATATAAGGACCATTATAGTAATGAAGCTGTGATAAATAGTCTACTATAACATCAAATTAATAGACTAGATTAGGTTCTACTTAAACAAATGGGTTTCACTTTGGTTAATAACCATTCATCTAAGTATTAGGAACAATTAAGTTAGAAAATAAAATGTGCATTAGGAATGTAACACATCACCTTTGGGCAGAAGTGAGACATTATAAGCATTATGCACATGTTAAGTTTGCAAACATATATGTAACACATCACCTTTGGGCAAAAGTGAGACATACATGCTTTTAGGCAAAATGATGTCATGCGAATATCTAATGTTTAAGGATATACACAAGTAAGCGACAATGCTTAATAAGACTCAAATAATAAGATGTAACACATCAAGTTTGGGCAGAAGCGATACATTTGTTATTGAGTTAAAGCAAATTTTGTGTGTTTAAGGTTTTGCAAAACATCATAGTTTAAGGTTTTAACAAAACTATTTAGTTTATCTCTTAGCCCCCTGATTCGCGGGTTCGTCGGGGTTCGGGGCGGGGCCTCGAAAAATTTTTTTTTTGGTTAAGTGTTCGTACACGAAATTTACTGTTCACGAAGTTAGTAATGTTCTCGAAAATAGTTACGTATTCGAAAATTGTTATGTACTCGAAAATGGTTATTGTACTCGAAAATGGTTATGTACTCGAAAATTTCGAGTAATTTCAGTTTTTCGAGTACACTTAGATTTCGAGTACTCTTAGATTTTCGAATACAGTTTTTCGAGTACCTTATTTCGTGAACTTCAGAATTTCGAGTACTGTTAAAAAATTTAGTGAACTTAAAATTTCGAGTACACTAAAATTTCGTGAACTCCAAAATTTCGAGTACACTAAGTTTAAAAAATAATTTCGAGTAAGTTAAATTTTGAATACTCAAATTTCGAGTATAATAAATTTCGAATACTCAAAATTTCGAGTACATCAAATTCGAGTACACCAAATTTCGAGTACTCTTAAAAACGCGTATGCTAATTTCGAATACGTTTAAGTCCGAAAATTTTTAGGTTTACGAAAAACGCACCAGATTCACGTTTTTACGAAAAACGAACCAGTTTTAAGGTTTTTCTGAAAAACCGACCAGTATTCGTACTCGTTTTTCGAAACGTTTTTGGATTTTGTATCAATTTCGCGATTAGGAATCGATTAAACAACATATTGTTCTGATACCACATGTTGGATCGATTCCTTTGGATTAGATGTAAACATGAATACGAAAACAGTATTGAAATAGAGATTAGATGAAACCTGTGAATCCAGTGAACGCGTTGTTGATTCCAGACATGATTCCTGAGATGACGATCCGCTCGGGTTCCCGTTTAGGGTGTACGGTGAGGATGGAGATGAGTAGAGAGGCTCGGTTATGGGGCTCACGATTTCTCTTAGAGAATGAGGAGAATCGTGTGTTGTGATGTTATGTAAAAGTGAGTAACCTTTAATTAGGAGCCTTAATCTCTTTATATATATACACCCAAGGGGAAACCCTAATTAGGATAAATAAGGATAATTACGTCCATCAAATAATTATCTATCTGTTAAGGGTATTTAGGTAATTGATCTATTTAATTAAATAATCATAAGGGCCACATTTAATTATTTAGTCTAACATTTAATTCTCCTCCTGAAGTACTTGTAAAGAGAAAGGCTTCCAAGACACAAGATCTTTCGATGCACAAAGAAGCTCCCAAAGATTAAAGCAACCTCACACTTCAAAAGTTCTCAATAATTTGTTTTATTTGCTAGGATGCTTTAGACCAACATTTCTGTGTCGATGCTAAATTTTACTTCAAGAATGTTACAAAGTTGACAATACAAACACTATTCAATGCAGGAGTCTTTTTAGTGTTAGTCACTCTACAATTATATTCTAAAGTAGCAGTGATAACATAAGATTGCCTACAACAACATCCATTCTATTTGAAGATCTTTTGAATCAAAGGCATTTAATAGAAGTCAATGTTTTAGTAGCTTTGTCAGCTTGTATAAATTGTAATTAATAAGGTTTGGCTTGTCATGTCATATAACATGCTACTTTAAGCTTTTAATTTATTTGTCTTTCTAGTCTAAACAAGTTTGGTATACCTCTGAGTATACATATGTGGCTTTAAATATATAACCTTTCATTTGTAACTTGTAATTTGTATGTTTAGGTGAGTTGTATTCTTACAACATTTTGAGAGAAATATACTGAACACGTGAAGTAGTAGTATGTTCATTTATTGTTTCAATTCTTCTTCAATCTTTTTAAGTGTTAAGAGAGAATTGTTAACATATATTTTTCATCTGCGAACTGAGTGTAGAAAACTACTTTATAAGGCTATGTGTAATGTGGAGGGGGTGACTAAGTCATGAGGGGCCTTGGTCACGCCCCCTTGGCCGTTGAACCCCACTACACCCCGACATGACTGATTCTGGGCGTGAGGGTGGTCACGAGAAAGAAGCATTTGTCCGTTTTGGGGGGAGGAGGGGAACACACGTTAGAGGCTTGGATCCGCTGGAAAGCAAAAAAAAAAAAAGAAAGAATTCAAACTTTTACACTATAAATTCACCCAACTTCATCAAAAATCATTTACCCAACTAAATATTTTTCAAACTTTTCAAAAATTCATTTCTACACTATGGATCCAAACAAACCAAACAATACAATAATGACATAAAATTTTTGTAAATTCCAACCGATCACCTAATCGGTCGCGCTCATGAAAGGGTCGAGAAGACGAAAAAACTGATAATGAAAAATAATATTGAGTGATTTTATTTTAATTTTTTTAATTTTATTATGTAATTTATTTTTAGTGTTTAATATAAATATAAGTCTCTAATCAAAAAAATAATAATAAAATATTAAATAAAGGTAATTATTATAATGAAGTGATGACGGTGATAATAACATATATGTATGTGAAGAGAGAATTCTTAGGTAATTTCTAACTTTCTCTTTAACACACATATAAATTACACATACACACCAATATTTAAAAGTATATTTTGACTTAAGATAGACACCAACACACCTGCTCTTATATGATCATCAAGTGAAAGAACAAGTATACCCCAAACTAATTCATTATCATCATATACTTTGATTCTTTTATTTTTGTTTTAACATCCTAAATGATAATTAAAGACATGAAAGATCATCATACTAAACGTATTTATGTATATACAGGCGGTGATCCATATCTAAATCAAGAATAAATTTCTTGAAATCAGCATATAAAGACTAAAATGGGAATTTGAACTTTACTTTCCAAATGACTTGATTTTTGTGACAAGGACACAAGGTGTCATCCTACACATCAATAAATTGTTAACAATCTTTGTATATATAATATCCATGAATGGAATGGTATCATATGATTGCCATCAATATAAGGTATAAATACAAGAGGTGTATATATATTATAAAGCTTAAACGACTTTGTGCAACTAAAATTTGACCCAAATTTCATTAAATTAATTTTTCAAATTTTTATTTATACGTATATATTATGTGAGGATTTGGAATTTTATGGAATATAGGGATAATCAAAACCATTATATAAAATAACCGATACTAGCCCCGAATCATAACTGACTTTAACCGAAACTAACTTTAACCAATAGTTATAGTTATGGTTAAGCCAAATCATTAACTAAATATAACCAAACCGAACCAATTATTGTATATCTACTTACATTTTTTTAATATGTGTATGTGTGTGCATTTTTAAGAAGTTATATCACAAAGTCAAGTGCAAAAACTAGGTCAGAGCTTTTAATGGGTTGAAGATATTATGGATCACTAGGAGGTGAGATATGATTCACATGATTTTTGTCTGTCTATTTAATTATTCTCAACTACTTCAACGTCCTACAAACTTCACTTATATTTTCATCATTAACATATCTCTAATTCATGATTTTATCTACAAGCTTTGATTAGCTTTTCAATAATTTCATTACATGAGAGAATTTAATCAAAACCGAACTATAATCAGTCCATAATTGACGGTTAACCAATAAATCGGTTATGGAAATATATTTAGCATTAACCGAAGTATCGTTTTTAGATATGAAAATGACAATAACACCAAACCGCATCATGCTCACCCCTAATAAAGTGTTTGTCGATTTTTAATAAAGTAAATAAAATGTTGGTATTTTAACATAAGTACGAGAAATTAAAAGACTTGGATTATTTGAAAAAATTAAAAAAAAATCACATTAAGGCCCTGTTTGGGATTCCTTATTTATCTTTAAAATGACTTTTTGCCAAAAGTGCTTATTAACTTATGACTTTTTAAAATAAAGTTTTTAAAAATGTGTTTGGATTAGCTTTTCAAAATGACCAAAAATGACATTTTTTTATTAACACTATTTTAATGTTATTGGGTAAAAGGTAAAGAGTGAGATAGATTTGTAATTTTATGACAATAAGTCATAAGTTATTTTGAAAAGCTAGAATTTTTAGCTTTTCAAAAACAAATTATCATCCTTTTACAAAAAGTTATGTTCAAAAACCCTTTTAGGTTTGACAAACAACTTATTTACTTAGAGTTAATTGCAATTTGCAACAATGTGATTTAACCCTTACAACATGTTGCAGCCCTTCTTTTTTATTTTCGCAACTTGCAACTCTGTGATTCTAAAACACCTGACAAATACACCCTTATAGTTAAATTTGACATAATTATTTTAGTTTTTGAAGAGTAAATTTGTAATCTTAAAGATATTAACAACAAAGATATTGCATACATATGACAACAACCATTCAGTTTTCGATCCGGTTATTTGTTTTTATTTTTTTTTAATTCGGTTTATTCGGTTAATTGACTAAATCGAATTCAAATTCAAATTTATTATTTTTATTAATATAAGGTTTATTCGGTTGAATTTGGTTTATTCGATTCGGTTTTTAGCCGGTTTATTGGGTTTTTAATTAGTTTGTTCGGTTATAACAGAAAACAAACCAAATTGAATTCGGTTCAGATAACCATTTCTGAATTCGGTTCAGTTAACGGTTAGGGAAAAAAATTGAAAACAAATTAAACCTAACCGAATAAAACGAACAAAATGTTAACCAAACCGATAAACATCCCTATATTTTTGTGACTTTAAAAGTCAAAGCATGTGCATATGTAATGACCGGGAAAAAATACAAATGAGATTACTTGTTGACAGCATAACATCAAATTTATAAAAGATACATAGAATGGTTGTCTTATGTATGCAGCATATTTGTTGCTAAATATTTATAAGATTACAGTTTTACCCTTCAAAAATTAACAGAGTTATGTTAAATTTAACTGGAAGGGTGCATGTTGCAGATGTTTTATAACCACAAGGTCGTAAGTTGCAAAAATAATAAAGGAGGGTTACAACCTATGGTAAGAGTTAAACCACATGGTTGTAAATTGCAATTAACTCATTTACTTATTCGTTTTTTGAAAAAAACCAATAAATCAATAAGTTATTTTTAGATAAAATCCAAACATGCCCTAACTCTTTTATATCATAAGAATCTTACAAAATAAATTTCATAATTTTTGGAAATGTCCAACTATTATTCTCAATTTTGAGTTATTTAAAGTAAGCTAAACTAAACACTACAATTTTACTTTTTAATTCTTAGAAATACACAAAAGTTTTAATATCTGGTCTAAAAAATAAAATTCATAAATTTGGAGTTTCTTAATTTTTTTTCTTTTTGTGGCCACATATTGATAACAAAATGAAAAAAAATAAAAAAGATTTTATTTAAAAATTCTATAAATTAGGGAATAATTAATTTTCCAGTAAACAAACAACTTCAAATAATTTACAGAATTTTTATTAAATATTTAAATAGCTTTTGCTAATTTTAGTAATTATGTTCACTTTCGGGAATTAAAAACTTTAATTTGTAAACACACGTATTTAACAAATAACTTATCGAAATTATCAACATGATATCAAACATTAATTTTATTCTCATTAATAAAGCATCACCCTGTTCATATATGTGAGTTCAAACAAGTTTATAAGAATAATTATAAATTGAAATATTATGAGATCACCGATCCGATAAATAGACTAAAATATTATCACTAACATGTTAGGTAACATAACATTTGGTTTAACATTTACAAATTACAATAGGTTTAGTCCATAAAATTTATTAAAGTGTTTGGAATATTATTGCGTTATATCCGATCAAATCATATTGTTCAATCACACCCCCATTTCTCGTCAGCTGATGATGTCACTGATAACTTTTTGGATGTTGCGGAAGCATAGTGGTGGTGCCTCAGAGAGGAGGTGTAACTTTTACTTGTACCGGTATTACAACACACATAGTTAACTTAAAGAAAATATATTATAAGGATAACATTGCTATTACAATCCACAAGTTATTGTCCGCAACTTAAAACACACTAACATCTTAATTTGCTTATTTACAAGGTGTCTGAACGTGCAATCTCTCACCTTTCCTCACTGTCTACCTGTAAAAGATTTAAAGTTTAAAAGATAAGTATAAAATTGGTGAGTTCATACACAAGACTCGATATAATATGATATGTTAAGTATAGTCAATGGTACACATTGACACAATTGAAATAATCATGCGACCCATATATAGTTCATTTCCGATTGATACTGATATTACTCGAAGGTAAACATAGATGCCTCACCTTAACGTATCACTACGTTAAATTTGATATTGGAAACGGTAACAAACATTCGCACCATGAGAGATGCAATCCTCCCAGCAAATGAGGTTGTCAGTCCGATAGTACTACCATTGTTTACTCGTTCGACCCACATGGGTTCATTAGATACAGTTCGATGGTTGAGGACTTTTGATATAACACATTGATGCCAAAGGTCATCCCATGATATCCCAAGCCGGCACACACAATTATATAAACATATCATACGTTTACAAAAGATTTCATAATGTTAACCCGATGTTTATAAAACATTAAAAAGAAAAGGGGTTGTACGAAACTCACCTGAAATGTTGCAGTTAGCAATTAGTACTCGGACTCGTGTTATGGTTCTTGTATTTTAGTTCTGCATTAAGTTAAAGTTTTATAAGTTATTTATGTTTAATTTGCTATATCAGAACTTTCTTTGATGTTCGATGTTAAAGACATCACAACTCGAGTCATCAAACTGATCTTAAATCCTTAATCAGCCTCCTTAACTTAATATCATACAAAGTGTGATAAACTAGGAACCGATAATAATTTACGTTCCTATTAAGGTGTTAATGACTTGTTGGATTAATCAGAATATTCCCAAAATAACCAAATAGGCATTATTGTTGATTATATCATCTAAACAGTTTCCCGTCTGATTACTGGTCTAGGATTAATCAATCCTTGTTTTCGATCACTTAAGTATTATAAAATATAGGAATATTATATTGAAATGGATTTGATATCCATATTCAATATACTAGTCTGACTGTTAACATGAACATCGGTTTTTTATTCCAATGATTATCCTAACTCTTGATCGTTAACTTGAAAATACTTAGATTTGATCTAGCATTCCAAGGAATGATCAAGTCATTCATAACCACTGTCAAAATCAAATATATTAAAGCCATTATGATCTAGAAAATGGTTTCATAATAATCATATCGTGTTTTGTGAGTTTAAGTTCGAAGAAGAAGAAAGAAATCAATTTGCCATGCAACTCTTATTGTTCTGGTAGTTTTATTTCTATCGACTCTTCGTCGCGTACCACCAAGAGACCTTGAGAGGCCTTGGCGTACCGCAAAGAAAAACGAAGATTTTTAGATATTTTAGGCTTGTCGCGTACCGCCAAGAGTGCTCGAAAAGTCTTGGCGTACCGCGATGGTTTTCGGAGTTCAAATATTTATCTAATTTTCTTGTTTTCGAATTTCTGGTAAAATGTGAACTCCATTTTTCACACCATTTTCACCCAAATTTACGATTTTTGGAGTATTTTCTAACCGTTGAGAATGAGATCTTATTACTATCATTGACTTAAAACAATAATGAATTGAAATTATAACCTAATTGTCACATGTTCGGTCATGAATTACTACAGTCAGACAAGTGAGTTTCGTGACCTCTTTTCTTAAATTTTCTAGTTGAGAGAAAAGCATGCTTACATTACTTGATTTACATGTTTAAATTACTTGTTTTACTACTCTATTTTGATTAACCTATGTTATATGAAATGACATGTTAACTTTAGAATGTTGATTATATGAACCATTTATCACATTTAAGTCCCATTTAATTTATACAATTATTTAACTAGTTTCGAGCGATTGAATTAACATAAACATTAGTATTAAGCTGACACACTTGTTTTTTAAATGGATGGTCTATATTTCTATGTTTATGTTAATGGTTTTGTACTAGAATTTTGTTTTTGAAAAAAACTTATTTTTGTTCTCTTTGGTTTGACAGTTTTAACCATTTTGTTCCAAATTTTCAAAATGGTCATTATACTCCATGTGATTTGACAGTTTAACCATTTTGCTCCCTGTGGTTTGACAGTTATAACCATTTTGCTCCTTGTTGTTTCGAAAAAAATGGAGTATAATGGAGACATGATGGAAAAGTTTGGCGCAAAATGGTTAAACGGCCAAACCACATGGAGCATAATGGTCATTTTGAAAATTTAGAGTAAAATAGTTAATACCGTCAAACCACATGAACAAAAGAGAAGTTTTTCCTGTATAATGGTACGGAATAAAAAATAAAATGTTATACGTTAAATTATTCTTTGTTTTTTTAGCATGTTAAGAAAAAGACTCTTTTGATTTGATTTTACATTTTAAAACTTGTTAATATGATATTTGATATTACTCGTATATTTAGTTAGCATCATATATATTTTGAATTAGAGTATATTTTTTTGAACAATTTTTTCCATTTTTTTCCTATTATAAGATTTAATCCTCAATATGTACACACCTTGATATTATTAAAACAATTACCCTTTGATTTTAAATTAGAGTATAATATAAGTGACATGTCAGATTTAGGGATGCCACGTGTCAGATAATGGTGAGGAGTGTTTGGTGGTCCATAGGTTAAGTGAATAGCCACTAAAATGAGCGTGTGGAACCCATGGGCCAAGCCGGTCTCCATTTATTTGGGACAACATCGAAGGGTTCCAACCAGTTTTTTCTTTTCAGTCTACATGGGTTTATGTTGTCGAAACTTTGCTGTCACTTTTGAAAACGTCTTCACTTTAGCTAAATAATTATCTTGTGAACATTAATAAATAAGAATTAAAGGTTATAGAATTTATTTTCTTATTGTAAGTGATGAGAACTACAACTTTTTCTTTGACAAATAATAATGCATAAAATGTTACCTTATGTCTATAAATTGTAAGTGGCTCATTAAGTAACCAATTTTACCGAGATTTGAACCATGGTCTTCTTTTCGAAAGACAAGAGTCTCTACCATATTAAACTCTCGTTAAAAGACAGATCAAAATGATCTAACGAAATAGTATCATGCACATATTGTTTATACAAGAAATACTAAACATTCAATCATTTCTAAAATAAATACAAGTATATCCATGGTTACGGTTTTAAATACAGATTTGATTATTCTCAAATCATAAACAACTAATCAGAAAACAAGTTTATAAATCCTTATAAAATAATACTAATCATAGAGTTTTCCAAAAAGTTGTTACATGAAATATATTTTATAAAAAATTAACTAAAAGTTGGTGAATTAACATGATTAAGACTTGATAAAATAACGTTATAAATCAAGTAATACTAAAGTGAAATGTTGAAATGAATGCATATTTACATTAGTTAACAATAAAACATAATACAAGTTTTTGTCACAATTGATGCCTAGTACAAAAGCATTAACATAAACATTATTTTTTGTTTTTTATCTTTTGTACTGAATTTTGGTTTTTACTGGATATTATTTTTTGTAGTGGATTGTTATTTTTTTACTACATTCTTTTTGTATTGAATATTATATTTTTTAAGCTGATTTTTTTTTGTAATACTGGATTTTTATTTTTATGTTTTTAAATGTCACGTGTCAAAAATCGTTTTAGTTTTTATTATTTTTAAACAAAATTTTTTTTATCCAACGTCTAATTTCAAGTAAATGTTTGTGCATCAGAACGTTTATTTTTAGATAGTGACGTAGGTTCTCACTTTGTGGGCCCAATTAGATGTATAAAACTTTTAAAATTAAATGTCACGGGGTATCTTTGTAAGTTCGCATCACTTATTTCTTCAACTAAGTAAAATTTTGTGATAGTAAAATAATTGTTATATTATAAAACTAATAATAAGACTATACTATATAGAACTAACAAGCAAAGCTACCTATGCTACGATTAAAATTCAAGCATCGTGTCGTGATGGTACCAAAAGAAACGTATACAGTCATGACGAATCAATTTTGAAAATTGACAAATAAATAAAAACAATTATTATATTTTGTATGTTATGATTTAAGAATTGAAAAATATGATTGTCTTGTATGTTATGATTTAATGAAAAAAATAACAACGGCCCAAAGCAAAATAAAAATTGTATAGAAAGTCAAACTTACGTCACTAACCGGCTCAAATTTATTATAAACTATCTCTGCTAGGCATAACTTTGTATTTAATAAATGAAAAAAAAATTACCAAAAAAATACATGTTGAACAAGATGAGACACTTGACATTATGATAGAGTAACTATATCTAATTAGTAAAAAAAAATGTAATATTCATAAAATATATATTATACATAATATATGAGTCACGTAGAAAAATTATAAAATGAAGGGACTAGAATAAAACATTAGAGGGACAAGAGTTAAAAGACAGAGAGACGAGTGTGATGATTCAAACATGTGACCGAATAGTCATAGGTTTAAAACTCAACCATCACACCAAATAAACAACCTTGTTTAATCACATGAGCCTATAAAGCAACAATCAAAATAAAAAGTTTATTTTGCCTAAAATGCTAAAAGTGATTTTTAAAATCTATAAAACCGACCCAAACGGCATTGAAACCGTCTCATTGAACCCTACAATATTTTCTTTTTGGTTTTAGCTTTAACAACTAGTTTTAGAGTTTGAGTTTTACGGCATGTTTCTTTAGCTTTTAAGTTATATCTTTAAGTTTAGGGTTTGTTTTTATAATTTTGGTTTTATTATTAGGGTTTATTGTATGATTTAAGGTTTAGGTTTATGGAATTACAAGCCGCTTCCAATGATGTAAAAATGAATTCAATCGGAGTTTGTTTCAGTTGTTTTTCGAGTTTTTAAAAATCCTTCTTAGCCTTCTGAAGGAAAAAAGATTTTTTAAAATAATCTTCCCCTGAACCAACACACATGAATATACACTCAATAACCATTACACATTTACCCTTGCTATTGAGTGTCTCAACACGCACAAATTGTAATGGTTGGAACATCTTGGTTGTGTACAGTGGCGAAACTTGGTCGACTTGAGAGAGGGCATAAATTTTTGAAACCCAGAATATACGTTAATTTTTTGAAACGAGTGGGACGAAACCCTATTTTTAAATAAAAATAGCATTTCGGCCGAAAAATTAACAATACGGACGGAAAAAGAGGGGGGTCGCCCCCGGCCCCAAAGAAGCTTCGCCCCTGGTTGTGTATTCAAAAGCATGGTTGTAAAAATCGCCAGGCGCTAGTCGGGCGGTGAGGTACCGCCTAGGGATTAATCGGGATTAATCGGCGCTAGGCGGATTGGAATTTTTATATGTAATTTTACAAATATATATTATATACACACATCAATATCAATAATTTAATATAATATTTCAAATAATTTTAAAAAATATACTTAAATATACTAAAAAAAACACTTTAAAGTGCAAACTTAAACACTGAGTTCAAAGTTTAGAGATAAATTTCGATGTTAACTGCCTGGATTCGATGTTTTAGAGACATATTAAAGATTTTCGGTAGAGAAATGTCTAAATAATCATGAAATTGGTCCCTTTTTACCATAAAAAAGTCAAAAAAAGTCAAAAAAATGAAAAAAAAATAAAAATCTGATCAGGCCGCCTAGACCCCGCCTAGGCTGCCTAGACCCGCCTAGGCCGCCTAGGCCAACAATTAGACAGTAGATGGGCGCCTAGCGCCTAGACGCCGCGTAGGCGGCCGCCTAGGCCGATTTTTACAACACTGTTCAAAAGTATAAAACATATAGGATTGCAACATTGAGAGGTATTATTTTTTTTTAATATAAGTTGTTACAAGGGTACGAAATGAGCCGATCAGACTGTCAAACATGGAAAATAGCATATGGAGTAGACATGACTTTTGTGCCAATAATATGTATGACTCACTATTTTCTTGGATAGTGCACAACAATGCATGTTGTATTGGCAGAAGTAGGGGTACGATATCTAGGTACCAAGCCATATCTCATCTGAATATAAATAATGTTACCTGTAATAGGGTGTTCAAAATATCTGAAATCCGAAAAAATCTGAAATCCGAATCGTATATGAAACCGAAAAAAACCGATCCGAGTTAAATATTTGGATAGATGCAGATCGGATATCCGTTTTCCGAATTCGGATCGGATTGGATATCGGATATCCAAAATCCTCTTTATTCGGATCGGATATCTGAATTCAATCCGAATAACCCGAATAAACACTAATTATTCGGGCTGTTCGGATTATTTGATGAAAAAATAAGTTTATTCTGGTTTTTTGGATTATTCGGATAGATTCAGATGGGATATAAAAATTTCGAATTTGGATCGGGTAGGGTTTCGGATAAGGTCTTAAAATTTTCAAATCCGAACAACTGGATCTAAATAAACCGTTATCCGATCCGATTAACACCTCTAACCTGTAACCCAGTGTGATAATAATTTATTAAAATATATCGTAAGTTATAGATGTGTCTGCAGAGTGTCATTTGTTTAATATTTAAAACCAAAATCACATATTTATGTTGTTCTAACATATATGTCATACGTTATTGGCATGTTCGAGTGTCATACTTTATATACTTAAAATCAAGATCACATATTTAAGTTGCTCAATAAAAATATGTCATACGTTATTGGCATGTTTGAGTGTCATGCGTTTAATATTTAAGACTAGTATCACAATATTTAAATTTATTTAATAAATTAATACGAAAAGATATAAAGGAGAAATCAACACTATAAAAACACTTGACACTAAAATATACTTGTATGTCCCGACAACTTAGCCCAATGGTTAGGGCTATCATCTTCCATAGTGAAGGTCGGGAGTTCGAATCCATCTGGGGCAAGTTTAAGGACAACAGGTGAAGTGTCAGCTTGAGGCTTATCCTATGTTCGATTCTAATGGGGGGAAAGGTTTACCATTCCCGGGGGTCCTGTGCATCGGGTGTCGTCATGGAATCTCATGAAGGTCAAGTAGTCGGCCTTGCTTACAAGCCGCGAAATTAAGTGATAGATGTGAGAAAAACGCTTTTAAGAAAAATATACTTGCACAATCATTAATTTTTTATAATATATTTCCAAACTTCTCTTCGATCTAACAATAGATCACCATCCAAGTGTCCCAGAGACAACCATGTCGGGTATGTTCTTTATTTTTAAGCCTTCTATTTACTTTATTGTATTCCTCAAGAATTAATATATTTCCGAACCGGTGGATACAGGCGGTTTCGGATTATTAGAGAAAGCGGAACCATAAAAATAGGAACCGGTTCCACCTTTATCCGGTAAAACCCGAACCGGAACCAATTATTGACTTTGTTGAATGAAACTGGAATCGGTTCTAAAAAACCCAGCTTACCCACCTCTATTTATATCAATCAATTATCTTTCTATTCTAATAAACAAAAATAATTTTTGACACTTGTTAAATTATCATGCTTTTATTGACACTTGTCATTTTTTTATCAACTTATTTAATTCTCTATCATATTAATTAATCGCATTATCTCCTATTGAATACTTATAATATTAATGAGTAATAATATTATGTCTTTTTTCATGCAAGAAAATAGATTTTAATAAATTAAAAATCAAATATCTTTATTAAAAGCGCACTTAAAAAGTTTATAAAATATGAAATTTTCTAAAAATTATTTTTTTAAAGTAAAAAAAATATTTTAAGTTAGTATTTTTAGAAAATAAAAGTTTAATAAAAAACAATTTTAAAAGAATAAAATAAACTATACATCATAGTTTTCAAATGATGGAATTTTTATAAACAAATGATGTTTCTTACGAAACACTTAAAAAATAATTATTTTAAACCAAAAGTTATCAAAATGTTAGGAAAAATTAAACTTTAGTTATTTATGTTTAATGATATTTTTAAATTAAGTCATCTAACTTTAATAATTATACAAATTGTACATTATTTTCTTGATTTTTAACAATTATTTATTGATAGAAAAGTAAATGAATTTTTAGCATCAATTAGTTTAAGAATTTTTATTATTATAAAACAAGTAGGTCACGTATTAATTCTTTAGTTATTAAAAATTTTAATTATTATTTTAGTGGTTAAAATACTCATTAGTATGTAATTTAATTAATTTATAACAAAATATTGTATATTTTTTAAATTTTTATTACTAATTATTTTATAATTTTATATTTAATCTGTGTAATACACTTTATATTCAATCTGTGTAATACACGAGATTAATCTAGTTGATAATAAAAGTGAAAATTGCATATCATATGGTTTTGAGTAAGACATTAATGATAGATAGAATAAAATAATGTCATATATAAACATCTTTTTTTTTAACAGCAACAACCGAGCGTAACGTCGTGGCATATGCACCACGCCAGTATGCCTCGAAAGACCCTTTCCTCAAGGGAGCGATAGCCCGCTTTTACCGGGCGCCACCCTCGGAAGAGCTGCACCTGATGCGCAGAAACCAGCTTATTTGCTGTAAAATTGCGCCCCCCATCGGTTCAGAACCCGAGATTAAGCTCAAGATTCTTCCACTCACCTGTATCCGTCAAAGAGTCTCAAGTGGGAGTTGAACCCTTAACCTCCACATTGAAAGGTGAGTCTTCTACCACTAAGACAACTTATTTGGATTGTCATAAACATCTAACAGGAAATTTTTGCATCATCTGGCCGGTAGTTTCTTATATGATTCAAAGTAAGACATTAACCCAACAACATCATAACAAGGTTTTGAGTTGACTAATAAAAAGTCTAATATAAGTGACTTGATTCACTATTTGAAAATTGACTTGCACCAACGTAAACATCAATGATAGGTAGCTTAAATGTTTAAAAGTTCAAATAATCTATCTATTCTAATAAATAAAGGTTTTTAGGGATATTTGTCATGTTTATAAAGCACCTCAGTTTTGTTTTTCCTCATCTCTCTCCTATTAAATACCTATTTTGAATTAAGAAAAAAAAGATTTTTTAATACATTAAAGATGCATAAATATAAAAAAAACACTTTTAGAAAAAAACAAATTAAATATAAAATATTGAATTTTCAAAAAAAAATTAAAACAAAAAATCTAAAGAACAAAATTTGAAAAAACTATAGTGTTTAAAATAATAATATAATTATTTTATATTAAAAAATCGTCTTATATTGTTTAAATTTTTATTGATAATTATTTATTATTTTTTTATTTATCTCGTGTAATATACGGTTCCTAACTTAGTATAATATAAAATAAAATAAAATTATAGTTACGGGTAACTAGTGATAGATACCTGACAAACGCTTTAAGCACATATAAAATAAAATAGTTAGATTTCATATTGTTCGTCGGTTAATCGCATCGCCATTGGATTTAAATTTAAATATTGATTTTAAAGAAGACATTTCATCTCAACTTTTTAGTCGTCGTTGGTGCCAACAATTCGGTGCCAGATGAGCCGTTGATGAAGTTATAGAATGTTGATCAACTCTGAATGCTGGACCCAAGAAATTTTCTCATGTTGGTCGGAAATATTTTGTAGGTGATGTTTATCTTTAAATATTACATTTTCCCTGGTTTAAAGACGATGGGTCATCCAAAAAACTATAAACCTAAATCAAATCACAAATGTTTAATAAAAGTACATTAAATCATTAGCTCATTGATTAAAATAAAATAATAAAATTTTTATCTTTGGAGAGAATTCGGAGAAATATATTCAAATCAACAAATTAAATTAGAGATTTAAAGAAAGTGATAGTCCAAGATTTCTTTTTAAAAATTGTTTCACATTACCTAAATATATAAATTATACCTAATCTATTATGTTTCTTATCCTGATAACAAATTTCAACTTTTAAAATTATACCTGAATGATTAAATCACATAAAAATTTAACTCTCAAAGTCATTACAGCCCAATGACATTTTGGTAGTAGGATAAGGCTACGTAACCATAAGATCCTAGGTTCGAATCCAAATAAGGGTGTTTTTTCTCAAAGTAGTGAATTTCCTTCTAAATTGATGACTTGATGCTGGATATGATCGGGTGGTACTGCTTGTGGCATGATGGTACTCCAGTGATCTGTCAGTGATCCAAATTAGTCGTTAAAAAACATAAAAATATAACTATCTAACAAATAAGTGACATGTGGATGGTTGGGTCCAAATGTAAAAATCGTTGGAGTTAAGGTGTTACTTTAATCTAGGTCAAATATTCCAGCCAAATGAAGATGGATTGATATAGAAAATTAGAAATTATTGCTTAAAAAAGAAGAAATCTAACAAATAATCATATATTAGGTTATGAGTGATTGGATATTGAATTAAATTGTTAATTGCTAATTGAGTTTCATCACGCATAATGCAAATTGAGTTATTTTGGTATTAGTTTTATTAGTTTGGTTTTATATTGGGCTTCATCGTTGTCATCAAAATTTCATGGGGGTTGATGATAAAAATTTTTAGGGGTCAATTGAGATTAAATCACATATATAACAAATAATTTTTTTCATGAGTGTCAACCAACCCCCGTAACTTATAAATATGTCCGCCCCTGATCGATTCCAATGATTAGATGATAAACATGTATACGAAAATAATTATAATATCGATTAGATGAAACATGTGAATTCAGTAAGCGTAACATTGATTCTTGACATGATTCTTGAGTTTGATTGGAGCAAGTTCCCATTTGTGGTGTATGGTTAGGATGAATTTATGTGAAGAGGCTTGAGAGGGTTTCGGATTCTAGAGGTTAGGAATTCGTATATGATGTTAATATTAGTTAAAATAAGAAGTATTAATCTCCTTTGTGTACACCTAAGAAGAAACACTAATTATGATAGTAAGAGCAATCGCGTCCATCAAATAATTACATATTTAAATGAGTATTTAAGGAATTTATCAATTAGATAAATAATATATATATATATATATAGGGGATGGAAGTATACATAACCCACTAAATACGCAATAACTCGAAATAACTTGTCAAGATCAAGCCAAATCTATAATTTTTTTTAACATCATTGTAAGCACATTTAAAATACTTTCTTATTTTATGAATTGCGTAAATTCATCACCGTTTTTCAAGTTAAAAACTTACAACGATGTTAACTCTCAAAAGGTGATGAATTTACGCACTCTGAAACGGTGATGAATTTACGCAAATTTATAAAATAAGAAAGTCCTCTAAATGTGTTTACAATAATGTTAAAAAACAAAGATTTGGCTTGATCTTGACGAGTTATATATTTCAGGTTAACGCAATAAAGAGGGTTATTTTTACTTCCATCCCCTATATTACATAATAATATGTTTGACATCTTAAGGTTTAATCTAATAGTGAAATCATTTCATAAAAATAATAACTGAAAAGAAATTGTAAAACTTATAAAGATTATAAAAACATTAAGTAATAAAAAAAAGAACATAATAAAAAGATTATAAACTTATTAAAAGGATTCTTGGCATAAAATAATAAGATAAAAAAAACTAGAGGGATTAATTGTGCAAAACCTGAAATTTATTTTGTTTGTAAAACCTTAGAAAAAAAATGTTAAAACACAGAATTAGGAGGGGCTTAGATTGCCAAAACTCGATTTTTCCTTCTTCCTAAACCGATCTCAAGTTCGAACCCATCCCACAACAGCTCTGATACAAAATGAACTCGAGCGTGATTCTTCATCCAAATTTCAAATGATATCATGTTCCTCAATCAATCACAAATCTAATCAGCTATGAAATTCCTAAAATAACAAAAGTAACACGTCAATTATAGCTACCAATCAACTCCTTCGTTGATTGAGCTGTAATCGATTAAAAGAACAAAAGATATTCAAAATTTACCACACACACGTCCTTGCAACATTAATATCAATAGATCGAGACCAAGCACACTCAATTAGAGCCTTAAAATCGTTTGACGCATTCAAACTCATCCGTGAACTGTGCATCATCGAACTCCTTTTATTCTATAACAAACCATTTAAGATTTTTATGTGTTTCGATCAATTTATAAAGAAGAATAAAAGCCCCACATTTAATAACACTCATGATCCTTTGATCTATGGAATTGGATTAAAACTGAAGCTTGGGTTCTTTCGATTTTGGGGTTATCGGGGAAATGTGTATTAAGAGTAATTAGGTTCGGTAACCCTCATGGATCCCCGTCCAATGTAGCAATAAGACGCATGAGTGGGTTTGAAACCAGCCCATGACGTTCTAGACCGGGTTTTTGGATTCTAAAGTTCTGATGCTTTTTCCACAATAATTTTCTTGTATAACAATTATTAAAAATTCTGATAAACAATATTTTTAGTTAAAGTATAATAAAACTTATAACTAAAAATAAATAGATGGAATAACTGATATTCTATTCTATTTATTTAACAAAGCATAAAGGAAAATTTATTTAAAGTAATAAATAGATATTCCCTAATTGCCCTTCGAATTTAGACAAAATACTATCGCTTCTAGACATAATATGAATTCTATAGAAGCCATAGACATAAGACATAATGCTTGAACTTTAGGATACTAAGGGGCTGTTTGTTTACCTCTTAATGAAACCATTCAGCACTTAACCATTTAGCACGTTTGGTTTAAATTAAATTACCTCTTAACGATTCAGTTCAGTACTTAACCATTCATCACCAATACCATGTTGAATGGAAAATACATACCATTCAACACTTAATGATTCAGTTCAGTACTTAATGGTTCAAACCCTCTTTACCATTCAGACATTTTAACCATTCAGCACTTAATGATTCAGATTTATCAAACAGCCTCTAAGTCTTTACATTTACATAAACATTATGGTGATTTGTACTATCTCCATTCCCTTAAACTCAAAGGCATAGTTGGAGAAAGCTAGAGGTGACAATTTTTACCCATGTCAAAAAAAAAGGGTTGGTTTGGGTAAACAATTATACTATAAAGGATTGAAATGGGTAACATCATAATATTGAATGGGTTGAGATGGGTAGCACTTAAACACAATGCGGGTCAAGACGGGTAACCAAAAAAGTATGTAAATGCAATGGATTCAAACATTTAAGAATGACTAATAACATATTTGATGAGAAAATCACTAAAAATTATCCAAATGGACAATTTGTTTACTATAACACATCTTAAGTTAAACTAAATTGATGTTTTTTTAAGAATAATCCATTTAGACCCAAACTGATTTTCCTTAAAACTTGTTCTGACCCGCACCCAACCTGACCCGAACACGTTCTGACGCACTATCCAACCCGGTCCGCCCTCCCATTTTGCCAGACATAGAGAAAGCTAGGCAAAAACAAGCGAATTTATTTCATACTCTCTCTTAGTTTTGTAAAACTTTAAGGATGTTACATATATTAATATGCAAAAACTTGTTTATTCATAGAGTCAAAACATATACATGATGCAATCTAGTTGATTTAGTGGACTTAATTTTGATGATATTTGACATTATGATATGATTAGTTGACTTAGTAATTTTTAAATAATGTTTAGTATTTTCTTTGTATGTTTGGATTGAAATTATTGTAATGGGGAATAGATAATTTGAAAACCACTTCTTAGTGCGAAAACCGTGAAAAGCATGAAAAAATCATGTAAAAAAACGTATTTTTTTTGAAAATTTTTTTTACAGGTTTGTAACACTATTGGGCACATTTTTATATAAAAAAAATCAAAAAAACGCAGACCAAATATTTTTAAAAAAAAATATTTTACAAAACCATGTAAAACATACGTAGCACTGCGTCAAATCTGACAAATTTTTTTTACGTTTTGTTACGTATGTTTTACATGGTTTTATAAAATATTTTTTTTAAAAATATTTGGTCGGCACTTTTTTTATTTTTTTTTATAAAAATGTGCCAATAGTGTTACAAACTTGTAAAAAAACTAAAAAAAAAATCGTTTTTTTACATAATTTTTACTTGGTTTTCACGGTTTTCGCACTAAGAAGTGGTTTTCAAATTATGTATTCCCTATTGTAATGAATGCTTTTTGGTTGTCACAATGAATATTTGTTTGAATATAAAATAATGATGCTTTATTTATTTAAACTTTCACATAGTAGAATGAGTTGTTAAACAATCACAAATCACATCCTGACGTATTTCGTAAATGATTGGTGTGTGACAATAAAATGCAAAAATAGTTACTATGAGATGAAACCTAAACAATATTATTCCCCATCTTGTATTTTAAGTATTAGTAGAAATTTTGTAATGATCTCATATATCAAAATACGAAAACCAAATCATGCTTAAACCCTAACATATCAAGAAACCTATTTGTATGGTTTGTTTTTAATATATGCTTAATGAGCGCATATTTTTAGTGTTTTATAAAACCGTAATTTAACTTTAATATAAGGACTAGTGCTCTCTTCTTTAAGTTATTTTTAATAAGAGAAATGAAAAAAGTGAAATGAAATTAAAAGGTATTATTTGTGTTCTTTAGTTTTTTTAATGAAAGAAATGAAAAGAAATTTTTAATAATACTATTTATACCTCCTAACTTTTCTTGCAAAATTTTTTAAAAAAAAGTGAAAGAAAGAAAATATAAAATTTTACCATTTACGGTTTTTCTTTTTTACTTGAATTATAATAAAACCCAATGAAAATATAAATATAAATTTATACGTTTTTTCTCTTCTTTCAACTTGGGTACACTTAAATCCTTACTAATTTCTCTCTTATTTGAACTCTAAAACACCAAATAAAATTATATTTCTTTACCTATCATTTATGAAATTTAAGAACATAACGTAAAGCTTTAAAAATAAACAATGGAAGGTGAGTGACTTGTGGCGGAGCTTGGTCGACTTGAGAGGGGAGGGCGAAACCCTTATTTTTAACTAAAAATCGCATTTCGGCCGAAAAATTAACACTACGAACGGAAAAAGAGGGGGTGGTTGCGCCCCCACCCCCCCTGTTTCAATAAAGATGCGCCCATGAAGGTGACCAAGACAGACATAGATAAATTAAAGGTTTTAAACTAGGTTCGATTCCCTTTGAAGTTTTTTTTCAGCGTTGTCAGAACTGAATCGGTCGGACCGGGATCCAGTTGTTGACGGGCCCAAAAACAACATTTGAACCGCCCTCAAGGGAACCGGTCCGACTAAGAGCCAGTTCACTGGTTGGACCGGATTTCAATTTTTTTAACTAAAATCCAAAGAATTAAATACTAAAATCAAACCTTGTATTTTTTTAACATGATTATGTTTGTTTGAACATTAATAATATTTGTTAAAATGTGTTTATAATTCTATAATTTTTTTGAATTTTTTATGTGTTTAATATATTATCCGGTTCTTGAATCTGGTCCAACTGGTCTGATCGGTTCGACCAGTAACCAGCAAGACGTCAAGTTCAATGTCCGGTCTAGTTTTAAAAACATTGCTTTTTTTTGGTTCCCTTTCTTTTTCAGGCTTATTCCATCTTGTCATGAAACGATTGTTTGAGCCTTTTTATATACTTCTTTTTTGGATTTATTTTTTTTACCAATATTGATTAGGTTGTGTAATTTGTGTCTTTCTTGTTTTTTTTGTCTTTTCTTTTTTTTTTCCTTTCTTTCTTTCTTTCTAATTTGGCTAGCATATGATGCGAAGAAGCGTGTGAAACAATGTTAAACATGTTAGGTTATTCGTATAATGTGCGATCGAGTTTCATCTAGCTAGTTAATATGATTTATAAAAAATATAAAGAGTACTAATAAAAGCACTATAAACACTTTTCTGTGATCCAGAGAACTGAAATATTAACGTTATATACATTATTTTGCAACACCCCCCCCCCCAAAATATATATATAGGATTTGAATCAAATGAAAACTCGATCTTAAAGAGAAAACCCTTAAACCCTATCTCAACCATTGGATCAACTTTTTTTTCTTTTGAATTTATTAATATGAAAAGGGTATGATGGTCTTTAACCACTTACCCATATATATAATAATTTATCTCTTTCTCTCTCATTTAAAATCACCCATATATATAATAAATTATTAATATCAAATTTCTCTCTCATCTATATCTTCTCTCTCCATCAATTAAAAAAAATGTTTTTTAAAATTTCTTAACAAAAATGTATATTTTTTATACAAAATTTAAAAAAACGTATTTTTACAAGAAAATGTAAAAAACTACACATGCGTATAAATAAAAATGTAAAAGTTTTAATACACAAAGTATATTTTACTCGAAATACTACACATGTGCAGAAAATAAAAATATACACATGTGTAGTTTTAGTGTTTGGTTAATTTGATGTTTTTTTATAAATTTACACATGTGAATTTTTTTTTGTTTCATATGTAAAATACACATGTGTAATATTTATTATGGTTAAAAATATGTAATATTGTGTTTGTGTAATAAATTTTTGTTTGATACACATGTGTATATTTTTTGTTTTTCTTTAAAAAAAATTATTTTTTTATTTTGTTAGTCAAACATATTTTAAAAAAAAAAGAGGAGAGAGGAGGACGAACAGAGAGAAAGAGAGAGGAGAGAGAATATGAATGATTAATAAGGAGAGAGAATCTGACATGATTAATGAGGAGAGAGAAAAGAGGAGAGAAAATCTGATATAAAAAAGTCATCTATACCTCTTAAAGGGTAAAATAAGTATTTTCTTCTCAAAAACCCCATTAAAATATTCAACTTTAATTGTAGACCACATGTTTTTTCTGTTTAATTAATTAAAAACCAAAATAAGTTTGATCTAACGGTCCACGTAGGGTTTAAGGGTTTTCTCTTTAAGATCGAGTTTTCAAAGGATTCAAACCCTATATATATATATATATATATATATATATATATATATATAGGGGAAGGTTCCATTGTTAACCCTCCCTTATAGCGTTAACCGCTTAACCCTAGTGTTTTTTGCCCGAATCTTAAATTTTTTTTTCATGGTTTTTATTTTGCAAAAATAAGAGGGGTTTCTTTTTTGTGTTTTTGCTAATTCATCACCGTTTAGAAGTTATTGTAAGTGTAAGTTACTTACACGTACTTGCAAATCCGTATCTGATGCAGTAAATGTAAGTTAGTGTAAGTAACTTACACTTACTATAACTTACAAACGGTGATGAATTAGCAAAAACACAAAAAAGAAACCCCCCCTATTTTTGCATAATAAAAACCATGAAAAAAAATTTTAAGATTCGGGCAAAAAACGCTAGGGTTAAGCGGTTAACGCTATAAGGGAGGGTTAACATTTGAAGCTCTCCCTATATATATATATATAGATGGAATTTTTGATAACCCTCATCTTTTGTTACAACCCATTAACCATCATCCAATGGTTACTTTAAAAATGTAAGTGTATAGGATGGTGACACGTGTCAGATTCTTTTTTTTTCTTTTTTTTAATGTAAAGGGCATTTAAGACATTTGTTATTTAAGTAAAGTTTACCCATTTTTTTTAAACATTCATAACTTTTTTATACTATAGTATTTTTTTAAAAAAATTGCACCATTATACTCGTCTCATTTTTCTCTTTAATTTCGTTATAGTCTCGACTAGTTTTTTTTTTTTTTTTTTGATGTCATGTATTTACATCATTGTAACGAGCTTAAAGATAACAAATTAATTAGAAATTTTTTCTAACAATGGTAAATTACAGTAATGTAACAAAAAATGAAGTAATCTAACACAAAATGAAGTAATTTACAATGACATAATTAACGGTGACGTAACACATTATTTTATTTTTTTTCTCTAACAATGATAAATTTCAGTGATGTAATAGAACACATTATTTTGATTTTTTTCTCTCACAATTATAATTATAGTGATGTAATTTATCATTGTTCAAAAAAAATTTAAACTAATTTGTTGTCAATGTAAATTACATCACTGTAATTTAAACCAAATTCATCGAAAAAACCGAAACCGAATTTTACGTCAATGATAAATTACGGTGATGTAATAGAACACATTATTTTGATTTTTTTCTCTCACAATGATAATTATAGTGATGTAATTTATCATTGTTCGAAAAAAATTTAAACTAATTTGTTGTCAATGTAAATTACATCACTGTAATTTAAACCAAATTCACCGAAAAAACCAAAACCGAATTTTACGTCAATGTAAATTACATCACGATAAATTACGTCAATGTAAATTACACCACTGTAATTTATCGTTTTTAAAAAAATTTCAAATAAATTTGTTATATTTAACCTCGTTACAATGATGTAAATATAGGGCATTTAAAAAAAGTAAAAAAAATTAGTCGAGACTATAACGGAATTAAAGAGAAAAATGAGACGAATATAATGGTGCAATTTTTTTTAAAAAATAATATATTATAAAAAAGTTATTAATGTTTAAAAAAGAGGGGGGAAAACTTATAAGGGGTAAAATGACTATGATGTCCTTTTTAATATTTTAATATAATGCTTATGTGTAAGTTTGTGATTGGTTTAAATGAGTTATGTAGTTGTAGCAAAAAAAGAGGGTTATTTTTTATACTTTGCCATATATATATATATATATATATATATATATATATATATATTTCTTCAATGAAGTTTTTGAAAAGAAATTAATTAAGTGGAAGTGTAACTAACGATTACGTCAATATAATTCTTTTATTTGTTTAATTACATGTCTTGTCTGTAAGTTAAATTTTTGTATTTAAAAGAAAATTTTTTGTTTATAAAAATTATTTGCTTTTTTTATAAAAATTTTACAAATATGCATCAGTATATGTTTCTTTGGTAAATCCATATTTTTTATGCTAAAATCAGCAAATCATGTGTTAAATAAATTTACTAATGTAATACAATTAAGAAACCATAATAGTGATCGATCGTTTATGTCAATAATGAGATGATCGATATATAGACATATAAATAAAGTTATTACTTTGTGTATTACAAATGAAATTCTTTTGATATAACATATGATTAAATTTTTGTATAATTTAACTAATACTTTAAGTAATAAAATAATAATTATATTTTTTAAACACTAATTTTTTTCAAAGTTTGCTTCTTTAAATATTTTGTTTTAAAAACCTTTTTTTTTTTAAATTTTATAATAATTTGGTTTTTAAAAAGTATAGTTTTTAATATTAATATATTTTTAATTTATTAAAAAGTCTTTCTTTATTTTAAAAATGAATAAAAAGTTTATTCAATATTTAATACTATTATTTAATATGAAATATATTTAATACGATAGAAAAACAAGAAATTAAAATTGAGGTGATCTAAAAATATGCTATGTGTCCGTAGATAGTCTCTTTTGGCAAATACTTTCGTATTTACAGGTAATAAAATTAACCACGCTTGTTTATATATATATATATATATATATATATATATATTATGCCACACTAAGGTGATAGAAAGGTCATCTATATATATTCCACACTAAGCAATAGAAGTATAGCACATAAATGTTATTCCAACTAGTACTCTCCTAAGAATCTTTACCCCAAACATAGACAAAACAAGCATTATACTTTAAAATGTTGTCAAAGAAAGCTTCTCTTGTCTCTCATGGAGAGGACTCTTTGTATTTTGTAGGGCTGCAAGAGTACGAGAAGAACCCTTACGATCCGGTTCACAACCCTTCTGGGATCATCCAAATGGGTCTAGCCGAAAACCAGGTTCCATTCATTGCTTCCAAAGAGTTTTATACATTTGTGTGTGCATGCATGGTTTATAACAGTTTCTGAGTTATGGTTCATCTATAAGTGGCACGAGCAAATGCTAACCAGATCAAGAAAATGTTGGTTTAGGCCCTACAAACACACACAAGAAAAATCACGTAAAGGCAGTTTCATTGCCAAATTTACATTAAATAAGCAAAACAACCCATGATTTAAGACACACTACTTTGACCACACAAACACGTACATAATAAATATATCACTAATTAATTTAACTAAATTTCTTCAAATCATCTGACCCGTTTGATATAACCCATTCATCCATTTGACCAATAACCTGACTAATCAAGATTAATCCAACAGAATACATATATAGTCGACATCTGAAATGATATTCCTATTTAAAGATTTTAGTTGCCCGTTGTATATATTTTAATTAATTTTATATAAATTTGTATATTTATTAATTAAGTTGATTGATAATGTAGATGTCTATGGATCTTCTTGAATCATGGGTTTCAAAGAACTCAGAAGTTACTGAATTCAAAGAAGACGGATGCTCCAAGTTTAAAGAATTGGCACTATTTCAAGATTATCATGGCTTGCCATCTTTAAAAAAAGTACAACTCCTTTGTCCTTCCTTTTTATGTCTGACAAGTGACAACCTCAATTTAACACTATAAATATGATTATATTTTAGTTAAAAGTTCAATTTAAGTGATAAAAAGTTGTTCTTATTTTTCATATATGCTAGCATAAAAGGTGGCCGGTACTCTAAGTCTAGAAAATTGTTTTAATTATTTTTTACTAGAGTAAAAAGCTGATATGATTACTGTATTTTGTTAGTATTTTATTCCTAATCTATAGGTTTTATAAATTACTCATATGATATCAAACTTTTTATATTTGTAACACATATAGTTCTTATGTTACCAAATTACATTCACATAATGATTATATATGTTACAAATGTTTAAAGTTTAAGACCATATAAGTAATTTATAAAACCTAAGAACTAAGAGTGAAATATTAACAAATTACACAGACCATCATGGTAATTTACTCTTATTATAATTTATTTATTTATAGGGTAAATTTCACTTTTAAGTTTTAATCTATTATAGTATTATGTTTACATAAATTTTAGAGTAAAATGTCATTTTAGTCCTTATGGTTTGACAACTTTTGTCATTTTAGTCCAATAGTTTAAATTTTGCAATTTTGGTCATTATAGTTTCATTTTATTGCCATTTTCATCCCTATGGTTTGGTAAATTTTGTCATTTCAGTCCAAAATTGTAAATTTAATTGGACTAAAATGACAATAAAATGGAAACCATAATGACCAAAATGGCAATAAAATGAAACCATAGTGACCAAAATGACAAAATTCAAACTATTGGACTAAAATGAAAAAAGTTGCGAAACCACAGGGACTAAAATGGTATTTTATTCTAAATTTTAAGAGAGAATCGTTAATCCTTAGAAATTTCAAAATCAAACATTTAAATTTCCAACATAATCTTATTATATAAACTCTTTGATCAATCTTATCTTATCTTATCTTACTATATTAATAAACAAACATAATTTTTGCTACATGTCAATTTATTATACTTGTATTGCCATGTGTCAAATTCTCATATTATTATTGTCAAATGTCACTTCATTATATTTTCAATTAATTATCTCTCATATTAAATGATAATTAATCTTTATTTTATTAAATAATTATAAATCTAATGACTAATGCTAATATATATCTTCTTTATATTAAAAAAAATAGTGTTTAATAACTTCAAAAATAGTTTTTTATTAAAAAAACAATTCAATAAAAGTTTACAAAATATGATTTTTTTTCTAATAATCAAAATTTAATAAATAAGAAATATTTAAAGTTTAAACCTTTACTTTTAGAAAAAATATAAGTTTTATAAATAATAAGTTTCTTAAAAATAAATTTATTTAAAACAAGTTTATTTCAAAGTATATCATATTTTAGTTTTCAACCTGTGAAATACACGTGAGTTAACCTAGTTACAATATATTGTTAAAAATATAGTTTTTTGTTTGGCTCAATGAATCACCGGTTTGTTTTTTAACCTCTAAGCTAAGTATTATTGATACCAAGTTTGCATAATATCTTATTCATCTCCTTTATGTAAGATTTTGATTGAACAACATTATACGTATGTGTGTCATGAAAAGTTTAAAAATAATATACATATGTATTGAAAGTTTAAAAATAAAGTGCAATTTTTGTATAAAAACTACAAATTAATAATTATGAGCAATTGATCTTTCAATTCAGATCCTAATATGAAATTTTATGCATATAAAAAAATTTCCAAGCATGAAATGAGTATGCAATCAATCTTTATTGACTTTTCTAAAATTTAATAAGAAAACATTCCTCTAGCGGTTACAAAAATCGACATTAATGGTAGCCATAACTGCCGCTTTAGTATTACCTGCGACAAATCGCCGCTAAAAGGCCACCACTAAAAAAAATGTCGCGAATGTTAAAAAATCGCCGCTAATGAGTTGCCAAAAAATAGGATTTAGCTTTTTAATACAATCTTTTTTTTAAAAAAAATCACGTCTTAAAATTTAGTATTGTGTTCTCTTTAATTTGAGTAATCATGTTATACTTTTTTTTTAAAAAATATATCAACTGAAAACGTTAATATATTATAACTTAGCATAATTATTTACCTTATGTGTGGAGTTATTGTGCGCACGATTTATCCCTCTTTAAATTTTTTTTGAACGGCGAAGGTCTCAATCGTGTGAACCCACTGTTTACAGGCCATGTCACCAAGGTCTAGTTACCTGGACCTTCCATGAGCCACCACAACCATCTCAGGAGGAAACCTCACTGGGGAAACCCCCTGACCCCCACAGACCCTTTTTTCGCTGCGGGAGGGATTTGATCCCAAGACCTCTCATTTGAATGAATCTTGGGGTACTATTGAGGCAATGCCTCTTTGGTGCATGGCAACTTTGTGGTCTTTGTACATTTTAATTAACCTTTGTTTAATAACCACTTTATATTAACGGATACAATCCGTATGGACACACGTATAAACATAATCTTTAAAGTTTTTAAGTTTAACATATGCAATATGTAGACATGTTGTGATCATCATACTCCATTGATGACAACACGAATTTAGGACTCGCGTGTTACGTCAGATCTGATATACTAGCTGATACGAAGCAAACCAAACATTATTCCAGAAATCACACGTCGTTACAACATATGAAAAACCTTAAAAATAATAAATATACATATACATGTACATGTACATAACTATTTGCTGAGACGGAAATAAAGATATCAAATTTCTACCAAGATAACAAGCTACACCAAGTAAGAAGTGTAGAACAAATACCAAAGAAGGGTAGTATAATTAACTCGTTGATTTGATCCATTACGTGTATTTACATGTACATGTAGGGGATGAATATTTTGAAAACTCCATTAAGTTGAGAACTTTGAAAAAAACCATGTAATTTTTTTTTTAATTTTTTTACAGTTTTTTAACATTATTAGAGTTATTTTTATAAAAAAATGAAAAAAACGTCGGCTAATTTTTTTAAATAATTTGTAAACAATGTAACACATATGTGAACGCAGTGTGACATATCTGTCAGCAAGTTTGGACGAAGGAATTACATTTATGTTACATTGTTTACAAATTATTTTTTTAAAAAGATTTACTTGGCGTTTTTATATATATTTTTTATATAAAAATGACCCTCATAATATTACAAAACTATTAAAAAAATTAATTTTTTTTACATGATTATTAAAATTTTCAACTCAAAGAGGTTTTCAAATTATACATCCCTATATATATATATGTGTGTGTGTATATATCTTAAATACACGACTCATACTTATAAGGGTGGTAGAGGCACTAAAAATGTAAACCTGGAAAATGAACAATTAAAGAACAAAAAATAGTTGATTTTTATAGAAGTAGAAAAGAAAGATAATGTTTTTTTTTTTTTTTTTTTTTTTTTTTTTTTTTAAAGAGGTAGGTTGTAGGAAAAAAAGATGAAAAAAAAAAGTTTGATTGATACAACACTCGAACCCATGAATGACTTGACGACTTGTACTTTGAAACCAATTATTAGTGACCATCTTAACTAGCCTATACGTTCATGATAAAACTCTCATCAACTAGAAAAAAAACGTTGGAAACAAAAATAGCATAAAATTAAGAGTAAATTAACGAGATGGTCACCGTGGTTTGCTAATATTTTACTTTTTGTCCCTAAGTTTTATAAATTATCTATATGGTACAAACTTTCGAAATTTGTAACACATATAGTCCTTAGGTCACCAAATTAATCTCAAATAATTAACCAAATTACACTCACATAAAGATTATATGTGTTACAAATGTCAAAAGTTTGGAACCATATAGATAATTCATGAAACTTAAGAACCAAAAGTGAAGTACTAACAAACCACAAGGACCATCTCGGTAACTTACTCTAAAATTAAACTCCTCAAAAGAAACAACGTTTACGTGAGAGGAAGAAAAATCCTCTTTTTAATATCTATATTATAAATTTGTTTAAATGAAATAAAACAAACATTTTAATGGAGTCGCATAAAAAAAAATGAATGAACGTTGTAGAAAGATATCTCTTAAATTATGTCCCGTCTTTTAAAAACAAGAGTACCTACGCGAGAGGAAAGAAGACTTTTTTTTTTTTTTTTTTTTTTTTTTTTAACACACATGGTTGAAGAAGCTTAAAAAAATACTCATCAAGGGGTCGAAAGTTACGGGTTCATATTTTTTTCTATTTCTATGTTTCGGATTATATATTCAGGTTGGGTCAAACATTTAAAAACTTTATATATATAATTTTACTTGCACTCAATAGATTAAATATGTTTTTAACAAACTAGACATAAAATGTTTAAGATGAAAAGATAAATACCTTGAAGAAAATTACTACTAAGCTCGACGACTTTTAAGCTTTTTTGATTCATTGATTATATACTCTGAATCGAGCTTCACGACAATTTCTTTTTCTATGTAAATCAATAAGGAATTCACGAGGAACTCATTTCTAATTGTGAAGATGATTCTTGAATATTCTCATTGCTTCCCACCTCCCAACATCTTCTCATGTTTTCTTTTCACGATGGAAGCAATATATACGGATGGTTGCAAAAGGCGATCTCCACACATCTTTTTTAGTAAAATCTTACATATTACCCCTACAACTTAAACATTTTTTACAAGTTAACCTGTATAGTTCTACTAATATAGTTATATTAAATATTATAAATAAGTTTAAACCGTAAATTTTAAATGTATTGTTAAAAGACTAGTTTAATTTTAGTCTATTTTTAAAACTAAGGGGGCCCCAAGTATATTTAAAAAGAAAAATAGAGGAGGTTGGATTTAATACCTATAAAAATTTCTGCCAAAATACTACTAAATCAACCATTTTAAGCGGAAAAAACGACACGGCCGAAGCACCCTCGTGCCCTTAAGGCTTAAACCTCCGTCCTTGCACAAACGCACTGACGCGCACACACATATATAATATGATTTATGTAAATAATCAATTTTTTTATATACTTTTAGTTACACGGTAAATAATTTCACTTAATTATTTGGTAAAAGGGAAAAAATAACTGAATGATAATAACATGTTGTAGTATTATTTTAATAAATGACTTGAACACTATTTTAAATAACTTGAAAAACAACTAATTGTTTAAATATTATTTTTCTATAACCACTCAATCCGTTTGAAACAACATGTTACTAAATATGATGTTCTGTCTTTAAACTTTAAAATAAGTACCAGTTTTTGTTTGTTTAGATAACTAATTTTGACTGTATATGGAAAAAATTAAAAGAACATTGACTGAGATTCTTTTTGAAAGTTGAATGAACTTTCAAATTGAAAAACAATGTTTATAAAAAAAAAATAAAGATAAAAATAATAACATTAGTTATTGTTTCTTACAAGATGATATATATGGTTTTAAAATGTCTCTTTATAAAAGAAAAAAATAGAAATTTTTTTAAGTGATCTTAATAAAATAAGTGAAAATTCTATCCAAATTTACACAAATGCATTTCTATTAAATTGTCAGGAATTAGCAGAATTTATGGAAGAAGTTAGAGGAAATAGAGTTAGATTGGATCCAAACAAGATTGTTCTCACTGCTGGTTCAACTTGTGCTAATGAAATCTTAATGTTTTGCCTTGCTGAAACCGGAGATGCTTTCCTCATACCCACACCTTACTATCCAGGGTACGTATTTACCATGCGAGAATTTAAGTGTCTGGAATACAAAAAGCCCTTAGGACTCAACCGATGCGTTCAAATTTTTTTAGCATCGATATCTGACTTGTTTAAAATTAATGGGTGTATTTTTTATTTTTTTAATTTTGGCCCTTCCATAAACTGGGCCCGAGATGGTGGCTCAGTTTGCCCTTACTTTAGGCAAGTCCTCTAGTGACAATCATCTCATCATCTTATACACACTTATATTGATTGATTCTTAGACCAAATGATCACTGATTCAAGATTGGTTACAATCAATTTAAAAGTGCATATTTTGTTGTAGATATGATAGAGATTTGAAGTGGCGAACAGGAGCCGAAATCATACCAATCCAATGTTCGAGCTCTAATGGTTTTAGGGTCACAAAGACTGCTTTAACAGAAGCATACAAACAAGCACAAGAACTTAATCTAAACGTCAAAGGGGTCCTGATCACAAACCCTTCAAACCCTTTGGGCACAACAATGATTCAAGAAGAGATTGATATCATTTTCAACTTTTGCATGGAGAAGTTGATCCATATTGTAAGTGATGAAATATTTTCAGCCACGGTATTCAGTTCTCCAAACTTCATAAGCGTACTCGAGTCATTACAACACAAAAACCTCCAAAACTCGGTCGTTAAGAATCTTGTTCATGTTGTTTCTAGTCTCTCAAAAGATTTAGGACTACCAGGGTTCAGAGTAGGAATGATTTACTCTAACAATGAAGCGGTCATATCCACGGCTACCAAAATGTCTAGCTTTGGACTCATCTCGTCTCAAACGCAACATCTTGTATCCAACATCCTCGCTGACAAGAAATTCATGAAAATCTACATGAAAGAGAATATTAAACGACTCAAAAAGAGACGTGAAATGCTTGTTTGTAAGTTGAAGAAGATCAAGATCCATTGTCTGAGAAGCAATGCTGGATTATTCTGTTGGGTTGATATGAGACATTTATTAAGTTCCAACACATTTGAGGCGGAACTCGAGTTGTGGAACAAGATTCTTTTTGATATTAAGTTGAACATCTCTCCGGGGTCATCTTTTCATTGTAGTGAACCGGGGTGGTTTAGAATTTGTTTTGCAAACGTGTCAAAAGAAACTTTACATATTTCGTTGCAGAGGATGAAACTTTTTCTTGAACAGACATCCAGATGTAACAACGACGATCATCGAAGTTTGTTTTTTACAAGAAAGCCTTCGGTTTTGAAGTGGGTGTTTGGGTTATCAATGTTCGAATGTCAAATAGATCGTTAGACTTGTATTTAGAAGCATGCAATGATATATATTCTACAAGAAAAATAAATTGTTGTAATACTTTGCTTTTAGGGGTTAATTTCTGTAATAATATTAAACATGAAGGGTTTATGTTGTTCTTACTCTATTCTTGATTTAAAATGTTGATTGCAAACCATTCATTAATATTCGAATTCCCCGCGATTTTCTAGTTGATGAATTACCCAAGAATTATTAGGGTTTTCGCTGTAAATTAGCAACAGAAATTCACAAATTCTCTCCTCAATCCTCTTTTGCATCGGTATGTTCATCTTTATTTTGATCTATTCAGCAGTTTGTTTTCAATTCTTGCGTTTTCTTCTAATCAATTTCATCGAATGTGGGGTTTCCTTCAAAATCATGAATCCCCAATTGATGATCCTAATTGATATTTTCAATAATTGAAGTCCAGGCGTCTATGACAGGAAGCTTGAATTAAACTGTCGTTTAAATCCCGTCTGATTTTTCTGCACAATTTGTTGATGCACCTATTCGTTCACTTCCGTGCGGGTATGATAAATGGTTTTCCTATCCTTTTTCTTAATATTATCTTATGTGACAATTGCTTGCTTTTAAAATCGCTTAATTTATCTATGACATGATAATTGGAAATTTGAAATGGTAGAATTTTGAAGAATTCGTGTTTTCTTGTATTCTCTACATATTTTCTGCATAAAGTTAGAAATTGATCCTCAAACCTGGCGTCTAGAAGTTTTTGAATTCATGTTCTTATGGAAGATTGGTGGTAATCGCTTTATGATTATAACTGCCTTGAGGCTTGTATCAACAGGTTTAGAAATCAGGATGCCCTATGTTTTTCTTCTTTAGTATAGCTTGTTAGCTTCCTATTGGTATTCAGTGGCGGAGCTTGAACGGCTTGAAAAAGGGGCGGAAATTTATAGGACCCATAATACATGTTAATTTTTTGAAGAGAGGGGGGGCGAAACCACTATTTTTAAATAAAATAAGTTTTCGGCCGAAAAATTAACACTACGGACGAAAAAGAGGGGGATGGTTTCACCCCCCTCTTGCCCCATAAAAGCTTCGCCCCTGTTGGTATTTTAGGATTGGAAAGAAACCTGAAACCCAAAACATTTGAAGCTAGTAACACGTAATGGGTACCTGACGCATATGGGTTAAGGGTGTTCTACAGTCAGATATGGATCTAGGATTACCAAAATACATGTCATACCTGACCCATTCATGCACCATACGGGCTTTCTTGGTTGAACCACCTTTGCTTCTCCATAAATGTGTATTTATACAAGTATAGGGGTGTTAGATGTTTGTTTAAAATGATCATTGCAATAGTCGGTTTTGATTATTTGAAAAGTTGTTTTTTTAGGTCTTATAATTTTAGTTATCTAATCCAAAATTCTGCAAGTTGCAATACTACGTTTAATGTTACAAACCCAAGTATACAGTGCATGGACTTGAGTTTTGCCTCCCATCTAGTGACTAGGGATGGCAAAAAAACCCGTGCCTAACGGGTTTACCCGAAACCCGTCACATATGGGACGAGTATTCCCAAAACCAATGGGAATTGGGCCGGGTATGAGATTAATTTTTAAAATTTTCGCGGGTATGGGACGGGCTTGGGATTTGTTCATATACCCGTTTACCCGGGCCTTTTACCCGATTATATATACCCGTTTACCGTCTCGTGTACCCGATTATAAATACTCATTTATATACATTTGAAGAAAATAGAATTGTTTCTTTTTTATTCCTTTTCAACTTTAGAAATTGTTTATGGATTTTGTTTCTTTTTTTATATTTTTTTTGTGGCAACTGCAATATATTTTTTGAACCATTTTGTTAATAATTGCTATTTTTTGGTTTATCTTGAACGATGGTAATCAACTTATGACATTTTAAAATTCATGATATTTGATATATTAATAGTTTGTTCTTGACATATTTAACATATAGTTTTTGGTTATAAAAAATGAATTTATTATTAGTTACCCGATACCCGACATGTTTAAGTCAGTTATTTTCAACGAGTATATTTAGCTAACCGTATACCCAAAACCCGCTGGGATACCCGATAGATACCCAATGGATTTTGGGATGGGTATAGGACATACTTTTATAAGCAGGTATGGGACTGAGATTACTCAAACCTGTCCCATTACGATCCCTACTAGTGACCCACAAGGAATTGGCAAATGGGAGGGTCAGATGGTTGGGAAACAATGATTGAGCTGGTTTTGGGTCGAAATGGGTAATTTTTTCCCATACCTGGTTACCTTGAAGCATGAAATCGAATTCTTTAAAAATACTTAGTATGTCAAATATGATTAGAGAAAATGATATGGGCGGGCGTAGGGCTTACTAGTTGCTTGACTTAGCTTCCGCTTTGCGTAGGGTCCGGGAAGGTACCGGATTGCTTCGCGATTTGTCGTACGCGGCCTTACCCTACACATTAAAAACAGTGAAAAGATTTGAATTATATTGTAAGATTTTGTTACTGATGTAGGTGTGAACCTCCTGGGAAGTAGCAGAGCTTATGTTAATTTTTTAGTTGAAAGAAGGAACATAGGAATCAGAAATGATCTTACCAGCTTTGTTAACATCTGCTGGTTTCAATATAGTGATTTGCGTGGGGTTTTTCTCATTGTATTCAATATTAAGAAAACAACCATTTAATTTGAAAGTTTATTTCGGGCAGAGGCTTGCTCAGCTTCAGCCAGGCCAAAAGAATCATTACTTTTTTGACAGACTCGTCCCGTCTGCTGGCTGGTTAGTCAAGGCATGGGAAGCATCAGATGATGATATCTATGCATGTGGGGGTATAGATGGACTTGTGTTTATCAGGCTCATAGTTTTTTGGTGAGAAACTCACTCACTACATTATTATTGTTATTATTTTTTATACATCATTGGCCAATATCATTAGATCAGAATCATTTTTTGTTAAACTGGTAAATGTCATTAAATGCTAACCACTTGTTTCACTTATTTTATTTAACTACTTTTTGGAGATTTAAACGGATATGCTTTTGAGTAACAGATGTTCTCCAAAATGACCTATTTTCTCTATTGAAGATTAACTTAACCCTTGTCAAATATCAATTCAAATATACGGAACCATACCTTGTAATCATTATCAGTAGCTATCTATTTTGGAAATAATATTTTTTATTAATTGTTATTTTTTTGTTTTGTTTTGTTGTAGCATACGGATTTTTTCTGTTGCAGCTGTTCTTTGCATATTTATTGTCCTTCCTGTGAACTTGTTTGGGCAAGCGATAGATCAGACGACGCCTGATTCACAGATGGACATATTTACTATTAGGAACGTTCAAGAAGGTTCTACAGGGTATGCTTTATGAAAACTGTTGTTCATTGGTATGATGGGTATCCATTTATTCTTAGCTTACTCTTTTTTTTCTCTTTCAGGCTGTGGGCTCACTTCTTCGCCCTCTATGTCATATCTATTTGCTCCTATGTTCTTCTATACATTGTAAGGATGCAAACATTATTATTTTGTTCAATTTCATTTCATCTATTATTGTTTTTTACTGTCATTTCATTTACATCTACTATAGTTTGGTCCATTGATTAGGATAGTTAATTACTTAATGCCTAAAATATATTAAATAAGAGTTTATGTGAAAAAAAAAAATAATAAAGTAGACTATAAGCTCCTATGCCTCGTACGGGAAAATCACATGATCTCTTACCATTAAAGAAAAAATTTACAATTATAAGATTTCAGCCTTCTAAAAACTTGTTATACAACATGATGGCTGTAAAAATTAGTTATGTTACACACATAATTAAAGTTGGATTATCAAGTGTAGTTAAATGGACTGTAATATCATGTTGAGAATTTTTTTTTTTTTTTCTGGAATTGTTTAGTAATAATATGTTTTCTTGTATTAAATTTTAGGAGTTCAAGAATGTTGCAAGGATGAGGTTAGAACAAGTAATTCGGTTTCCAAGAAAACCAAGTCACTTCACAGTTCTTGTTCGTGGTATCCCATCGTATCCAGGAGAATCATATAGTGAAGCTGTTAGAAGACACTTCAGCAGTTTTTATAACATAAGTTATCTTGCACACCAAATGGTGTATCGATCCGGTACAATTCAGAAATTAATGGTAAGCATATGCTGATATTCACAATATTAATTTCATGATTAAATAATCAGAAACTGACACTCACATATGCTGGTTTTACACAGATGGAAACAGAAAAAATGTATAAAGTGCTTAAGGAGACTCCTATAAACCAATATGTTCAACCAATTAATTTGGAGAGTCTCCCTCCCTCAAACCCGTTGAAAATGGTTGCTACTGAAACAGAAAATGCTTTCAAGAAACACAAACATAAATCCGATTTGAAAAATCAGGTCAGGATTTTTTTTGTCATAATTTTTAAGTTTAGTGCTTTTACATGAGTAGCAGGATATCATTCGCCAATTAATAATTCTGGCAACTGCATAAATTCTCTAAAACAGCAACAAAATCTCACGTTTTTGTTTTAAGAT
This sequence comes from Mikania micrantha, assembly GCA_009363875.1. NCBI lineage: Eukaryota > Viridiplantae > Streptophyta > Magnoliopsida > Asterales > Asteraceae > Mikania > Mikania micrantha. The sequence goes on from CM018691.1 coordinate 105,995,821, forward strand.
AGCAACATTTACTTAATAAAACAGGTCAATATTGCCCTTTTCTATTGATTTTTTTACTAGGTATTAAAGTGTCATTCCATTTAAATTAAAGTAATTATTATTATTAATGAAAAATCAAAAAAGTTAAAAAAGGATTAGATGGGCTTGTGTGTTTGTCATTCTAAGATATGTGCTATTTCATGCAAAGCCATTATTTGTACTTCTGATATTGTTTCTTTTGATATCTTGTTATAAAGATTTCTCATATCTTAATACAGGAATGTGCAGCTGCATTTGTGTTTTTTAGAACTCGATATGCTGCTATGGTGGCTTCACACACCATCCAATCTAAAGATCCTATGTTATGGGTCACCGATTTTGCTCCAGAACCACATGATGTTTATTGGGCTAATCTTTGTATACCTTATAGATATCTTTGGATCCGTAAAACATTGGTTTTTATTGGCACTATTCTCTTCAGTGTATGGTTTTTGTTACCTACAACAATAGTTCAAGGTCTTGTTAATATTGCTCAACTGGAGACCACATTTCCAATCCTCAGAGGGATCTCACAAAGGTTTGTGAACTTCCTGTACTTTGTGTGTACAAACGAATCATTTATTGCTCTTATAAGGGGTATACAACAACAACCTTACCCGGTATATTCCCACTTTTCAGTAGGGTCTGGGGGGGAAGGATAGATACAAACCTTACCCCTATCCCAATTGGGATAGAGAGGCTGCTCCGAAAGAGTCCCCGGCTCAAAGTTATCATTTGAAGTTGATCATCCCAATGATTTTAACGTTATTTTCACAAATAACTAAAATAACGTTAAAATTAGTGCACTTTTACTTTTGCCCCTTAAGGGCCCACACATATATGCATTATATGCGTTCACCGCAAATGGGGCGTTGCTCTTATAAGGGATATCAATGTTGAAAATGAAATAATGAGATTATTGCATAGAAAGTTAGCATTGTTTAGAAATTTTAGATTTAATGTTATTCATTGTCTATTGCATAGAAAGTTAGTGTTGTTAGAATTTTAGATTTAAGGTAATACATGGTCCCTAACGATGAAACATTGTTAAGTTTGATCATGATGATTTTTTTTTTATTTAATATAAAAATGTTACCTGTTTCAACTGGTTGATGATCAACAAAATACATTTAGCTTGAATAATAAAAACAGTTTATTGAATTGAATGATGCAGGAATTATGCTAATATTATATCCGGGTATCTGCCGAGTTTGGTGCTGACATGTTTTGTTTTACTTGTGCCACCTGTTATGCTGATGTTTGCTACACTTGAAGGATCCGTGTCTCGTAGTGTGAGGAAAAAGAGTGCATGTTGCAAAGCTATAATTTTCTTTTTTTGGAACATATTTTTCTACAACCTTTTCACAGGTACTTGGTGGGATCGTATGAATAAAATCACAGTTACTGGTTTAAAAGACATGGCAACCCTTCTTGGCAATTTAATTCCTGGTCAGGTGAAGTTTCTTTTCCCCAGGCCAACATGCCGCGTGACCTGTGATTTGGGCGAAGTAATAAGTTTGGGTGCTAATAAGTAATATCTAATAGTAACAAGTTTGTGGTTTGTATATTCAATTCTGTAACAAGTTTAGGCATTAAGACTAACTTTCATTTGAGTTTTCCATTAAATTTGGTTGAAGTAACCAAAATGACCTTTGATTTTTCACCCTTTGACTTTGACTATTCAAAAAGTCAAAGGGTGGGTAGCTGTAATACTCAAATTCTATATAAATTTGAAGGTACAAATCCTAAACTTGTTACTTTTTTTGCTTACCCAAACCATAGGGACAATCAATGTAATTAACTCTAAGTATATGATCCTGTAATGTTTTTTGCAGGCACCCTTTTTTATGACCTACATTATGACAACTGGTTGGGCAAGTCTGGCATATGAATTGATGCAACCATTTGTTCTTCTGGTTAATTGGATTTATCAGTTTGTTCTTATGAGGAAGGAAGGTTATGGTGATCTTTACACTTTTCCTTATCACACTGAAGTTCCAAGAGCCCTTTTATTCTCCCTTCTTGGATTCACATTTTGCATTCTGGCACCTTTGATATTACCTTTTCTTCTCATCTACTACTTCTTTGCCTATTTTGTATACAGAAATCAGGTTTGTATTACATTATTGAATTTTATTATCTTACTTGCAATCTGAGATTTTTTATTGTTGCAGATATTGAACGTGTATATTACAAGATACAATACAAATGGAAGTTATTGGCCTGTTGCACATAATGCATCAATCTTTTCTTTGATAGTCATGCAAGCAGTAGCTTCAATTATCTTTGGACAGAAAAGATTGGGCACTGCGTCAGCCTTTGCATTCATACTCATAATCTTCACTTCTCTTTTCAACTTGTATTGCCGCCATAGATTTTTACCACTTTTTACAAACAAAGCTGCACAGGTATATATCACTCTCTCTTTATGCACACACACATACGTACGTGCATATGTATGTACGTATGTACGTATGTATGTATGCATGTGTGTAAGCATGCAAGCATGCATGCGTGCGAAAATTCACAGGGTAATGGATCCTTCAATAACCCATACTTTATAAAAGAATCCATTAACTAAATATAGGCCATTAATCAAAGTAAGGAAGCATTTATAAAAGAATCCATTAACTAAATATAGGCCATTAACTAAATATATTAAATAAGCGGTTGTGATTGGGTTAATAGGTTAACAAAAAATAGTCCCTATGGTTTGTGGAATGTAAAAGGTTTTGGTATTATACATGTACATATACATGCACGTGTACATATACATATAGAGATATATGTATGTGTATTACACATGCAAAAGTTGCATTTTTTTACACATGTTTACATATGTGCAAACATGTGTAAATAAAAAGCTCTCACGGTTCTTAGAGGAAAAAATATTAACTTTTAATTTTTTGAGAACTGTGAGAACTTTTTCACGCATGTATAAACATGTGTTTGTGTAAAGAAAGATCTCTCAGAGTTGTGATTTGATTCTTTTCCAATATATATGTGTGTGTGTATCTAATGTGTGATTCGTGTGTAGGATCTGATTGAGATGGACAGGCATGATGAGCATTCTGGAAAGCTTGAAGAGGTTCTTTTACGATTACTATCATCATATAATAAAGTTGGATCATATTCTGGTAACCATCCCACTGATCTACTGTCTGCTGAGTACAAAAAATATAGCGATGATGCCAGTCACAAGATGTAAAGAAGCTATCACCAGGTTTGAGTTCTTGTTATATATTACTACTTAGAGGGGGAAAATGCGGTTGTTGTAAAGATCAAAATGGGCAACTTTTTGGTACATGCTAGACTAATCTGAAACAGTTTTTACCTAAAACACTTTCTTCCACCCAGATCAAACTATGTTACCAGTTTTTTTAATCTAGCACTTTTGACTTTACCCATTTGACTCGTTGGAGATAACACATAACTGGAATCGAGCCAACGACAAGTAAATGGATCGAAACTACGACCTCTAAGTTACTAATATATTGTTTATTAAACGAGCATCAAGTAACGTTATCTTTATGCTTTATTTCAATTTTCAGCCAAGATTCGGTGCTCAACCAACATCCATCTTGAAACTGTGATTTAGAGTAGTTCTTGATCCATTGTATTAGGTTAAGCTGTTCATATTTAAAAGGATACTTATTTTTCATACCATTTTTGATGAAAAAAAAATTCTACTATCATGAGAAGCAAAAAATAAGAAAAGATTCTGGGAATCCTTGTAAAGATGGTGGTGCTCCTGGAAGTTCGGAATGTAATATAGAATGTTTAGTATGCTAATGTTTAAAGCACAAATAATAACAGCTTTGCTTCTTGAACATCATATTGAGTAACAGTAATTTAGAGACTGTCCCCTTGATTTACAAAATTGTCCTCAAATTGTATATTGTACATAATACAAGGTTATTAAATTCATATTCAATTTCTTTGTGTGCTCATATATATGTTATATGCAATTGAATGTATTTTTTTATGTGGGCTGGGTTAGTTTTAACAGTTAAAGTCTTCGAGACGATACCGCATGGATTGGGAGTCAACTGGTTAGCCCTGGTGTTCCGGATTGTAAACAACAATGATGGAATCACATTATGAATAACTTTGTTTAATTTCCTTGATCCCGGATTTTACAAGACTTGTTATGGGGCAAAATATCTGTTGGGTAAAAAACATGTCGGGTCAAATATCACCAATGATGATGAAAAAACATACGTCGGAGGAAACATAGTTCAATTAATATAATAGAAAAAGTACATCTTTACTGATAAGTGTTTTCATCTTTAGAAACTCTCAGTTGTATCTTCCTCTAGGTTTCCGACGACTATTATGACCTGTGGTGGTGGCTAAGGCAACCTGCATTATGGACATTGCGAAATCAAGAGAAAAGTCAAGTCAAGAGTTCAGTCAATATTCAAACTCACAGCTTTGACCTTACCATAGTTGTATGTAACCATAATCTATCTTTTATAGCTCCTTCAATTGCTCTTACATGCTGTAATATATACCCTTGTACATCAATGGAAAATTATTATCACCCTCTGGTATAGACAAGATCAAATAATCATAAGTGCAATCTGGGTAGCTGCTCAGAAACTATTCAACCCATTCTTTCCTTTGTAGAAGCAACACTTAGGCTTGGACTCAGACTCAATGTTAGCTATGTGTGCACATCTAGAAGTCACATCATAAATCCGAAACTCACCAAGAACCCTAAGAACAACCATTCAATGACAAAATTTTTCAGTGAGATGAGATTCATTGCAGTTTGCTCTTGCACAGAGTCTGATTGATGAAGAAAATCTCATTGTTCACATTCTCTCACAACTTGGAGATGAGTATAAGAACATCATTGTTGCAATAAAGGTTAGAGAACAATTACTCATATTCTCTATTTTTTTTGACAAATTGATTGATTATGAACATTGACGAAGCTTTTAATTAAAAATAGTGGTTTTACCTCTCTCGCTTCAAAAAATTAACATTTATTCTGGGTCTCGTAAGTTCCTACCCCACCTTTCAAAGCATTCAAGCTTCACCACTGATTATGAACGTACACTTGAAGATAATGTAGCATCAGCTATCTCCATAGCCAATCTTACCTAGAGACAGTCAAATCACTTCACTTTTTAAATCTGTCCAGGCCAAACCAAAAATCAAACTTTTTTTCACCTAGAAATCAATCTCAAAACCAACAAACTTCTGGTTTCAACTCTTATTCTTTTGTTGGAAACAATAGGTTTGTGAAAAAAATCTGTATTGCAACTATTGCCACAAACCTGAACATGATACCAAAGAGTTTAGGAAATTACTAGCATGTCTTTATCAAAACAAGAACATTATTGTTGCAAACTCATCCATAACTGCCTCAATGTTAAATGCCACCACTTCTCAGCAAGCATCATCCTCAACTCCTTAAAAAAATTGACATTGGGGCTTCAAATCATATTGCCTCAGATCATTCATCACTACACTCGTGTTCCAAATATGGAGCAACGAATAATATCAGTAATGATTATGCCTAGAAAAATAGGCGGGTTGGGCAACGCGTCAGAACGGGTTCGGGTCAGGATGGTTGCGGGTCAAAACGAGTTTTGAGTAAAATCAGTTCGGGTCTAAATGGATTGTCCTTAAAAAACATCAATTTAATTTAACTTTAGATGTGTTATAAGTAAACAAATAATCCATTTGGATAATTTTTAGTGAGTTTCTCATCAAATATGTTATTAATCATTCTTAAATGTTTGAATCCATTGCATTTGCATACTTTTTTAGTTACCCGTCTGGACCCGCATTGTGTTTAAGTGCTACCCATCTCAACCCATTCAATATTATGATGTTACCCATTTCAACCCATTATACTACAATTGTTTACCAAACCAACCCATTTCTTTTGACATGGGTAAAAACACCTCTACTGATGGTAAGTGTTTCCCCATCTCGCACATAGGTTCAACTACCTTACACACCACCTCGCGATCTCTTAACTAATGTTTTACATGTTCCAATCTTACACAATAATGTTATTTGAGTGGCTAAACTTTGCAAATCTAACGTCTCGGTTGAATTTTTCCTTATTATTATTATTTTTTGTTAAGGATCTGCGTATGAGGGCACGCCTACTATTGACAGAGAATGTTGATGATGTTTACTACATCCTTCCTAAATCATCACCTTAACTCAACAACACAACCACCATCTCTGCTCTCAATTGGCACCATAAGCTCGACCACGCTTCCTTAAAAATGTTTCATTCATGTGTTAAGGACCTAGATATTAGTTCAAGAACATTGTCTTCTTCTGATTTTATTATGATTCCTGTTCTATCAACAAGAGTCATAAATTACCTTTTGGTTTTGATTCTTCTCTAAGGCTCGTTTGCGGTGTGCATATATAATGTATACATGTGTTGCCTCTCGAATGACAAAAGTAAAATTGCAATAATTTAAACGTTATTTCACTTAATCTTTATGAAAATAACGTTAATGACATTGGGTTGATTGGTTAATTTGGCATTAAAACGTGTTCTGAATGGCCCAGGCCGAAGGGCTTGGCTTGTATGTTAAAGGGGGTCCCTGTTCTTCTCTTCCCCGCAAAAAAGCTACTAAAAACGCCATCAATCCCATGGTGGGCGCGACTAGTAAAAAAGGAGAGCTTCAAAGGACTTGCATGCGCTGTAGCTTTTGCTATCTTTTCTTCCATTTTTATTTTTTATGCTCCTAATGTTTTGGGGCATCCGAAGAGCTACCTTACTCTTCTTAGACCCTACCTTTGCTTTGCTTACAATGAGATATACTGAGTATGATGATGTTGATGTTGATTCCTCTTATGCTGGAAAACCTCTTGAACTTGTACATTCGGATGTGTGGTGACTCATTGAAAAATCAATTGATGGCTATACATACTATAATTTAACATTGATATAACTGTTTTTTATGGCTTGTGGCCAAAGATAAGGTTTAACCAACTTGACCCGTATCAACATTTACTTAATTTATTTTCGAGTTAAAAGCAAAGATAAAACTGGTTTAGGAATGTTTGTATAAGTTCTTTATCACAAGATATTAAAGGTTTTTAAAGAATGTTTAATGTCTAATTAATCATTTGCTTGAGAAATTACAAAAGCAAAGGGCTTAAATTCACAAGCTTTTGAGATCCTTTTGTAATTCACGTTGAAAACCTTCTCAGCTTAGGCAAAGTCCTTTCATTTCACAATCACATCCTTAGAAGCATGCATTTGAGAATCAAACTTAAAAAAATCATGTAACTCTAAACATGTTTTAAGGGTATATGACTAAGGGGTTGTTTGATAGCCTCTTAATGGAACCATTAAGAGGCTACCTCTTAACCGTTCATCATTCAGCGCGTTTGGTTTAAAATAAATTAAGCTCTTAATGATTTAGTTTAACACTTAACTATTCAGCACCAATACCACGCTGAATAAAAAATACATACCATTCAGACCTTTAACCAAACGCTCTTAACTGGTTCAACATTTAATTATTCAGACCCTATTAATCATTCAGACATCTTAACCATTTAGCACTTAATAGTTCAGACACTATCAAACAACCTCTAAATCATGTAATGAAAAAAATCGTAAAATGGAAGCAAAGGTTGTGCCCGATGTCATAATTAAAGCTTTCTTTTATTTCTTTATCTAAAACTTTAAGAAGAAGCAAATAAAATGAAGTTAATGATGTAGATGTGTGTATTTTCTATAATCATTGCTTAACATCTATCTCTAAACCTTAGTGTTGCATAATCTCTTTCTTTTTAAGAATTGTACCCTTAAACCTAATCCTTATCATTGCATATATAGAAAGAGCTATCATTACACCAAAACCAATTGAATATGGGAATCCCTTTTGCTAGTTGATGCTCCCATTGCGCTCGTCATGACTATGGGAATCATGTTTGCTTTATTTTCCTCTGGCTACTAACATGTTTTCGTGCTACAAGTTGTTTTGAAGCATATCATTGTTTGCTACACCCTTCCTTGTCTTTAGGTGGCTAGGTATTCATCGCTAACCTCGTCTTCATTTGAACATCACCATCATTGAATTGGTAGGGTTAAGTTTGGGGTACTAGAATGCTTTCAGTTTTCACTCCCATTGCTTGTGCTCGGTGCTTCCTTATCATCCATGTTGTTCGGTCTCCTTTTGTATGTTATATGTGTAGATGTTTTCGATCCGTTCTTGATCAAACCCCAGCCAAACGGATGCTAGTTCTTATGTGATTCCAAGTTTAAACACATGAGATGAATCTTCGATTTGGCTCTAATACCAATTAAAGTGTTAATATTATGTTCAAGAAACTATTCAAAGCTTTACTACATTAATCCTTCATGCAATAACCCTAAATATGACTACATTTATAAGGGTGGCCCGATATTATTAAACCCTAATGACAACACCATAAAGGGCTGGCCTAATGAGCCAGACGATCACCAAGAGTCTATCTATCAAAATTGTTTGTTCTTTTAGTGGTATAAAAAACATATACAACTTGAAACAAATACCACCAATAGAAAATTATCAATTTGATATAAGGACAATTTCTAAAGGAATTTCTCATGTTAGTGAGTGTCATTACATTATTATTATTTTTTTCATTTTGTAGTACAAATTAAAGAAGAAAAAGGAGTCACTGCTTATTATTTTTAACCATTTCGTACACATAAAAAATAAAAAAAAACAGTCATCTTATGGCTAATATTATAAATTTCCATGGCCACATATAAAATTTGGGAGATTGCACAAGGAGACTATCTGCTTTGTTTTCTTCTAAGAATGGTATATTCTTTGTGTTTTAAATAAGAATATGTTAATTAATGCAAAATTGCATGTTATCCAACTTTTCAATTGGTCATTAGACGTCTAACCATCATTAGAATCATTGTTTTGCATTTTCAAATCCGTGGGCTAGGGATGTTCAAAAAATTCAGAATTAGAAAAAAATCGAAACCTGAATCGTATCTGAAATCTGAAAAACTCGATTTTGAATCTTGATTCGCGTTGGATCAATCCGAATCCGAAAAAGTTATTTGGATATTCAAGTCGGATTTGGATAATCGGTTTTATGTAATTATCCATTCGGGTTGTTCGGGTATCCAACCGACTACGAGACAATGGACCCTTATTAAATTCGAGTTGTTCGGGTTGTGTAGATATATTTTTTATTAGTCATTAAATTTACTTAGACTATTTTATTACAATAGAATTGTGATCGTTTTTTAATTTTGAAATTTAAAATGTTGTGTTATGAATTTAAACTAGTAAAATGTTTACTTTTATGGACTAAATGAAAAAATAAATAGACAAAACAAGAAAAAAAAAGAAAATCGGCTTTATTCGGGTTGTTCAGGTTATTCAAATATATCCTAATTAATCCGAACCAAATTCTAATTCGAATAAAGACAAAAAAAAAGTCAAATCCAAAATAACCAAGAGTCTATCTATCGTGTCTTGACATGTACCTATTTTGCCAGCTCTAATCGTAATCCGACCCGAGAAACACCCCTACCATGGGCTGAGGGGCAGCGCTCACTACTGTAACCAGTCCACACAATCACTTTGGTTGGTTTTCAAAATGAGACTGATCATATTTATACATAGTGGCTTTGCTGGAATCAAAGAAAACTACGTAGCAAATGGGTGTGCCGTGCACAAAATAAGTTCCATTTTACTACTGTTCATATATTTAATATATACGTGTGTACATCTATACATCTATACGTTTATATACATATATATATATATATATATATCTATATATACATTGATATGTATAGATCTTACATATTGATTACTTTGATCAAAGGGTACAGAATTCATTCTACGCTTTGTATGTTAAGTAACATATGTATTTGATCCGGCCCCTGTAGGGGTGTTCAAATGAGAACTATTTAAACTTGAGAACTAAAAGAACCAATTTTAGCCACAAGTTTAACATGGTATAAAAGTAACTTCCATTATTTTAAAAGAAACTTACTTTTATACTTCTTAAAATATGTGGTTCAAATGAGTTCCTATGATTCCTTGATATTTAATGGTTCTTAATTAAATAAGTCCCTATATGTATATATAGGTATATATATGTGTGTGTACATAAACACACACATATATATACACATACATACATATATGTGTGTGTGTATAGGGGAGGGTTCAAAAGAAACTCCTTACTTTGGAGAAAAATAAGAAAGCTCCTACTAACCAATCAATTTTTTTAAAAAAAAAATCATGATTTTTTATTATTAGATTAGAAATGCTATAAACAATTTTTTTAATAAAAAATATGTAGATTGCGAAGTTACGTATATGTTAACAAATCATGATTTTTTTATTTTTTTCATTTTGTTAATAAATTTAACCTTATAATAAAACAAAATGTAAAACAAAAAAACGAAAAACGAAAATGATTATTAATAGTTGTGATTAAATTTCTCAGTGTTTTTCAAAATGAAGGTTTTTAATGGAACACTCTCCTACATATATAAACACATATGTGTGTGTATAAATATTATATATATATATATATATATATATATATATATATATATATATATATAGAGTAAGGTTATTGTACAAATGAATAGTTTTGTAAAAACAATAAGAAATGATCCGGACCATTAATGTGTTATCATCAATGGTTATAAAAGATTCAATGGCATGATAGTAATTAATATGATGTTTAAAATGGAAATAAGGGCATCAAAGGAATTTCTTAATCTAATTTGCTGACATCACTCTCCATTTAAATGAGAGAGAATCAATTACGAAAATAGTGGCTGTTTATTTTGTTATGTGCTGATATGTGCTACTAGTACATTTTAGCATATATCAGCACATACACATAATCGTATACCTGTTGATAAACTTTTTTGTATGTTTTCGTATGTGCTAATACGTATTATTAGTACATGTTAGCATATATCAGCACATTGCACATATACATAATTATATTGTAACATCAGTACCGGAACCGGCACCGGAACAATGATCTCTACAGTAAAATAAACAGTAATCAGGTACGAACTATATGTGTTTCATTGCTTATCATATTCATATCATGTTTCATTGTTATTTCATGTCATCAACGAACAAATTCAGAAATAGTTCTGAAAAACAAAGTTCAGAACTATGGTTCATTAGTCAGATAATTATCTGGCAGTACAGAACCATCATGTGATTATATGTTAGGATTTTATTATGTATAAACGTATGTGAGACTTTACAGAATAAAACAACAACGGATGTCGTTACGTGAATGCTAAACTGACGGATTATTCGCATAGGTGACGATCTGTACGAATACATCTGAAAGTTTAACGTTCTGAATGATGTCCAATAATTAGAAAACCATATTGAAAAGCATAGTTATTGTCGTGTTTGTACAGGTGACGATCTGAACGAACGCGCGCAACAACTACGTGATTCAATTTAAACAGTAAGTTAATTATTTTTGAAAATTTTAAATGAATAAAAGATATTAGTTAGTTTATTAGGAATCACAACCTAAAATGATTTTATAGATTTTATTTTAAAAACCGAGTCGTTTCGTTACGAAAACGACGAGAAACCGGCGTTTTTACACGAAACCACGCGAAACCGAACGAACCCGGGAATATTTATACCAATTAATGTGGCATTAAACCCCACAACTACCACCACCAACCAGCTATCATCACTATTTTCGTCTCCTCTCTCTCTCTCTTCTTTCTCTCTCTAGAAGACCAAGCAAGAACACCACCATTTCTTCACGAAATCGACCCATTTTGGTGTCAAAACAGCCACCATCACTTGTAGATCACGAAAGTACAAGGATCTGAAGCTTCAAACCAGCTGATTTGAGGTAAAAACGAGATCTAGGCTCGATTTTAGGGTTTGAAAACCCTAGTTTCGGCCCCTTCTAGAAAACCGACTACTACTCCTCAAAACCTAGGGAAATCACTCACTACACCCTTAGGATGAGTTCGAAACTTGATAAACATCATGCCTTGCTCGTTGAAGCCGAAAACAGAAGGCCATCTCGATGCCATTTGACTGGCCGAATGGGGGTTAGATCAGCTCATCGAATGAGCATGTGGTTCCATTCGTCGAATGGTTCTAAGTCGAAGGAACTCCTTTGCTTGGCCCCATTCGGTCGGCTTGGTCTCATTCGCCACTAGCTATTCGAGAGTGCCATTCGATCAAACTTGCTGTCAGTCGCCCAAGATCATTCGATCGGCCCCTCTTTCGCCAAGACACCCATTCGGTCGGGACCTTCACCATTCGACAGCCTCTATTCGGCCATCACCACCATTCGGCTCAACCCCCTTCGGGCCAAATCCCATTCGACAGCATGCATGATTCGGCCATACTTACGTGTGTGGTGTATGAGTGTGCATGGGAGTAGATTAGGATTTATTCCCATGCAAATGGCCTTAGTCAAATTAAGGATCCAATCTAGAGTTATCAATAAGAAAAGTTCTATAGATTCGTTATGGAATTAAGAACTATGGATATCTCATATGACCACATGGAAACCATTTCAAGTGAAATGGGTCAAAGATATACGAAATGACTAATGAAATCATAAGTTATGGTGGGTGCATGAGGAGTATACTAAGGCCCATCAAAGATTAAATGTACTTAAGGTGATCATGGGGTAGATTTGAGTTAATAAAGGGTTTTCCATAATAAAGGTTGTACATAAAATCATGAGGATCAAACAACAATTTTGGGTTTCGAGTGTTGATTTGATTATTGACACCTAAACCCTAGGAAAATCTATAAGAACACGTGAATAACCTAGATGGTTTATTTAAACTATCAAGGCATGGTAAATCAAAGAACTAACAAGAAAATCGTTTAGATGATCCAAGTCGAGTAATGGGCCCGAGGGTGGCCCAATGGGCTTAACTTGAGCCCGTCACGATTAATTTTACGCTTTTGTTAACTAAATGATGTTTTCTTTGATAAAAGAAATGATTTATAAACTTTATTAAAGTACAGTAAATTGATGGTTTTTCTAAATAATTGTTTAACCTAAAATGGAGCAACTTAAAAATAATTGGCTAAATACTTATAATTAATAATGCGGGATTGGGGATAAATTACAGGGGGAATGTCTTGGGCTAGATAGAAGGAGTTAGAGAAGCCCATTAGTAAACTAGGACACTTAGTTGCACACCGAGATGTTACACCCCGGGCCTAATCAATTGGGGTGTTACTGGGCTTAAGGAAAATCTGTTGGGCCAAAGAAATGAGATGGGCCTCAGGCCAAACTGGGCCTAATTCCTTTGGGCGACGGCATGTAGGGGCTGTACAAGTAAAGATGGGCCAAGATACTGAGTTTGGGCCGGCTAGCAGCTGTGGGCCGAGCATTCTGTGTGACCTGAAACAAGATAGCTAGGCCGTATGGTTGCTTCTATTGGGCCACATCAGTGGGCCTCGGGCCTGGCTACAGCTATTGGGCCGTGTACGGGCCATAATAACAGATCTTGGGCTACAGGTTGGGCTGAACAATGGCTGTTTGTAGGTGGTCGAGTGGATTAGGGTTCTTGGCCGATGGTGTTGCTGGACCAGGTTGTGTTACCCGGATCAAGTGACCACCACCCGACGAATGAGGGTGATTGGCTGGTCGACTATGGTTGTGATGGTTGGCGAATGGCGAAGGTGGCTGGCCAACTGAGATGATTCGGCGAAGAGAGGTGGCGAATGAAGGTGGCTCGAATGGGGTGGTCGAATGGGACTGCCGACCGAAAGGGAGAGGGTGGCCAGCGAATGAGGAGATTCGGCCAACTTCATTCGGCCTTAGGCCATTCGGCAACTGAAGCTTGAGGTCGACTGAATTGGTTCCAACTGAGTTCTCAGCCTGAATCTATGGAGGTTTCAAGTAGTAGTGGGTGTTAGAACTAGTTTAGGGAGGGTATGGTTCGAAGTAGAAAGTGTAGGGCCGGTTTTGGTTGATGGGTCGAGCATGGGTACGAAAACCCTAATTTTCGTGGGTTTCTTAGCTTCATACCTCTGATTTCAGTGGGTTTAACCTCCGATCCGCTGTACTTTCGTGTAGAGGATGATGAGAGCTTCGTGTAGGTTCAAAAATGGAGTGATTTGGTGGAGAAATGAGTGAGATATGGAGGAGAGAAGGTTGTTAATGGTGATGGTGGCTTCAAATCCGGAAATGGGGTTTTTGTGTGAAGAAGAAGAAGAGAAAATGAGGGAATCACCCTCATTTAGGGTATTTATACCCCGAGGGTGTTCGGGTTCGTTTTTGTTGCTCGGTTCGCGCTTTCGTTACGTTTCCGGAAAATTTACGCGTAATTTAAATGAAATAAATAAAAGAATATTATTTAAGTTATTTTGATGAGTTTCAAAATTGTAAAACATTAAAATGTTTTATTTTCTTGAATTATTGTCGTTCGTATCGTCTTTCTTTTTCGTTTCGTCAGATCGCGTCACCTTCGCGCGTAATTCGTTCGAATCGTCACCCGAACGAATACGACGATGGTTTCGCTTTCTGACTTTTGTTTCCTACTTTTCAGTCATTATTTCAGAACTCCAAACTCACAGATATGTTTGTGTGAATCGTCACCCACGCAAACACACTGTCAGTTCGTTATTCTGAAATAACACTGCATTTGTGTTTGAATTGTGTTTCCTCACATACGGACTCAACTAAACTTCATATTTTTACATTGTTTTCGTTCTGATTTGCCGGCCATCTGATTCCTGTCACCTGGGGATATCAGATCGTAACCGACTTGTACTTGTCATTTATTTGAACCATGTTGTCATTCTTGATTCGTTGTGTCAATTGTACTTAGGTTTTCACCTAAATACCCACAACTATTTTTTATCGTGCGTGTTGTACTTACAGTATTTAATTTTTCACTTAAATACGTACAACTGTTTCTTGTATTTTGAATCCTGTTATCACAAACACTGTTCACGTATACGTATTTACACATAGTGAATAATGAAAGTACACATACCGTATGGACTTGCCGGACGATCTGGTACTTGATGTTACAGTCTCCCCTTGTTAAAGAAATTTCGTCCCGAAATTTAAACATCAAGATCGGGCTTCAATTCTCGAACAGATGAGGATACTTTGTCTTCATGTGGTCCTCGCGCTCCCAGGTAAATTCTGGTCCACGCTTGGAGTTCCATCGAACCTTTACAATAGGGATACGGCTTCGTTTCAGTCTCTTGACTTCACGTTCCATAATCTCTACAGGTTCTTCAATGAAATGTAACTGTTCATCAACTTGTATTTCTTCCAATGGTATGATCAATGATTCGTCAGCTAGACACCTCTTGAGGTTTGATACATGAAAAACATCGTGTACTCCACTGAGTTCATCAGGAAGTCTGAGTCTGTATGCCACAGGACCTATGCGTTGAGTAATCTCAAACGGTCCGACATACCGAGGTGCTAGTTTGCCCTTAGCCCCAAAACGAACTACGCCTTTCCATGGGGACACTTTCAACATAACCCGGTCACCCACATCGAATTCCAAAGGCTTGCGCCGTTTGTCTGCGTAACTCTTTTGGCGGCTACGTGTTGCTTGTAATCGTTGTTGTATCTGGGCTATCTTATCAGTAGTTTCCTGAATAAGTTCAGGCCCAATGATTCTGTTGTCTCCCACTTCGGTCCAACAAATTGGAGATCGACATTTTCTACCATACAGTGCTTCAAAAGGAGCACATCCGATACTGCTGTGGTAGCTATTGTTGTAGGAGAACTCAATAAGTGGTAAATGTGTGTCCCAACTTCCACTGAAGTCTATGATGCATGTTCTCAACATATCCTCTAGGGTTTGAATGGTGCGCTCGCTTTGTCCATCCGTTTGTGGATGATAAGCGGTGCTCAAGTTACCACTTGTCCCTAAGGATTGTTGCAGTGATTGCCAGAACCGCGAAGTAAATCGGTTGTCCCGGTCGGAAATAATAGACAATGGCACCCCGTGCCTCACTAGTATTTCATCAATGTATAATCTTGCCAGCTTTTCCATCTTGTACGTCTCTCTGATCGGCAAGAAATGTGCGGACTTGGTCAATCTATCAATGATGACCCAAATCGAGTCGTATCCGCTGGAAGTGCGGGGTAGCTTGGTAATGAAATCCATTGCTATTTGCTCCCACTTCCATTGAGGTATCTCTGGTTGTTCCAGCAAACCCGAAGGTTTCTGGTGTTCAGCTTTAACTTTGGCACATGTGAGACATTTGCCAACATAAGTGGCAATGTCTTTCTTCATACCTGGCCACCAATAAAATGACCTAAGATCTTGATACATCTTATCGGCACCAGGATGAACTGAGTAACGTGTCTTGTGTGCCTCGTCAAGTATAAGTGTTCGAAGTTCATCTACCGCTGGAATCCAAACACGATCCAGATAATAGATAACTCAGTCTTGTTTTGTCTTGAAATGTTTCTCGGCTCCACAATCGAGCTCGCGTTTCAAATTGTCTCTTGCCACTGCTTCTTGTTGTGCTTGTAAAATGTGATCTCTCAAACTTGTTTGCACAGTCATTCCCATTGCGCGTACGCGTATGGGTTTGACTCTTTCCTTCCGACTCAAAGCATCTGCAACAACATTTGCTTTGCCCGGATGGTATTTGATCACACAATCGTAATCGTTCAGGAGCTCAACCCAACGTCTCTGTCTCATGTTAAGCTCCTTCTGATCAAATATGTGCTGTAAACTCTTGTGATCTGTGAAGATAGTGCATTTGGTACCATAAAGGTAATGTCTCCAAATCTTTAATGCAAAGACAACAGCTCCCAGTTCGAGATCGTGTGTTGTGTAATTCTTCTCATGTATCTTCAGTTGTCGTGAGGCATAAGCAATGACTTTGTCTCGTTGCATCAAAACACATCCGAGTCCCTGATGGGAATCATCACAATACACTACAAAGTCATCATTGCCTTCTGGGAGTGTTAAAATTGGAGCATCGCACAATCTTTGTTTCAGTGTCTGGAATGCCTCTTCTTGTTTCTGAGTCCACACAAAAGGTTCAGTCTTCTATGTGAGCTTGGTGAGAGGCAAGGCTATCTTAGAGAAATTCAAAATGAATCTCCTGTAATAACCCGCCAATCCCAAGAATGATCGGATCTCTGTCGGAGTTGTAGGCACATCCCAGTTCTTGATTGCTTCTATCTTGGCAGGATCCACATGAATACCATCACTGTTAATCATGTGACCCAAAAACTGAACTTCCCTTAGCCAGAATTCACACTTGGAGAATTTGGCATAGAGTCGTTCTTCTTTCAGAAGCTCCAAAACTGTCTTGAGGTGTTGCTCGTGTTCCTTCTCGTTCTTTGAATAAATCAGTATATCATCAATAAAGACTATAACAAACTGATCTAGATACGGCTTGCACACCCGGTTCATCAAGTCCATGAACACAGCCGGTGCGTTCGTCAATCCAAATGGCATCACCATGAATTCGTAATGACCATATTGGGTACGAAAGGCCGTCTTTGGTATGTCTTCCTCCTGTATCCGAAGCTGATGATAGCCTGATCTCAGGTCTATCTTTGAAAAGTACTGTGCTCCCTGTAACTGATCAAACAAATCATCAATCCTCGGTAACGGGTACCGATTCTTGATGGTGAGTTTGTTGAGTTCTCGATAATCAATGCACATTCTAAAAGTTCCATCCTTCTTTTTAACAAAAAGAACCGGAGCTCCCCAAGGGGAAAAGCTCGGTCGGATGAATCCTTTATCGAGTAATTCTTGCAACTGGTTGGACAACTCTTGCATCTCCGATGGTGCAAGTCTGTAGGGAGACTTGGCTACAGGAGTTGCTCCTGGAATCAAATCGATTCGGAACTGTACCGATCTCTCGGGTGGCAGTCCCGGTAGATCATCCGGAAATACTTCTGCAAAGTCTCTCACAATTGGTACATCTTGAATCTTGATCGTCTTCTTGTCTTTCTGAGTCACATGAGCTAGAAATGCAACGCATTGTTTTCGTAAATACTTGCGAGCTTTCATGCACGATATTATGTTGACACTGCGTTTCGCTTGATCTCCACGAATCTCCAAGATCTGATCATTCTCCACTGGAATACGTAATAGCTTTTCGGAACAGATGAACTCAACTCGGTTAAGAGATAGCCAATCCATTCCGATGATGATGTCGAAACTGCCCAGCTCCATCGGTATCAAGTCGATGGAAAATGTATGTTCACCAAGTGTTAGTGGGCAATTCCTAAGTACTGTGTCAACTGTAATCTGTTTGCCATTAGCTATCTCAATAGTATAAGGGGAGTCTAAAGATTCCTCAACGTGATTAATATGGCTAGCAAAATCGGATGAGATAAAACTCTGATCTGCACCAGTGTCAAATAACATAGATGCATAAAAATCAGATAGAAGGAATGTACCCGTAATGACATTCGGGTCCTGTCTAGCTGCAGCAGCTCCTATCTGAAAGGCTCGTCCTCTTGGTGCTTGAGCCCTTTGTTGATTTCTCGTGGGACAATCCCGAGAGAAGTGACCAGGTTCACCACAATTGTAGCAAGACCTGTGGTCAGCAGCAGTAGTTGTAGCAGCATTGTTGTTTCTGTTAGGAGCTCCCGTGCTCCTGCAGCGGTTTGCCCAGTGGCCAAACTTTCCACAGCTTGTGCATTGCATGCACTGAGTGTTTGGCGCGTGATGATACTGGCAAGTGTTGCACAAAGGTTCAGTGCCAGTGTAGGGCTTTCTGACTTGCAGTGGTGGTGGTTGGTTAAGCATTGGGGCTTGAGTGGTAGCAGCAAAGTTTCTAGCCACCTTTTGCTTCTTCGCCGGCCTTTTATCCGGCTTCCTTGAGGTTCCAGTTTTGGTTGAGTCAGCATCTTTCTTGAATGCCCCAGAGGCAACCATCATGTGTGTCAAAGATGCTGATAGAGTAACAGCTAACTCCATAGTAGTAGGGTGAGCAGAAATCACATGCCCTCGGATACTAGGCGGTAATCCACCAATGTACCGCTCTATCCTCTTTTCCAATGTTGGCACTATATCCGGTGCCAATGCTGCCAGTTCATGAAATCTTGTGGTGTAGGCCAGATGCCCAGCACCAATCATAACCAGGTTGAGTAATTCGGTCTCAACCTTTTGACTTCATTTCTTGGGCAGAACTCTGCCCGCAGTAATGCCTTAAAATCATTCCACGGCATTGACAGGGCCTCATCCCTGCCTCTGGTAGTAACCTGAGCATTCCACCAAGTTAACGCCCGCTTGTGAAACGACCCCGCAGCATACTTCACCCTATACTGTTTCGGACAGTTGCTGATCTCCAGTGTTGTTTCCATCTTTTCAATCCATTGGATCAATCCAACGGCTCCTTCACTGCCTCTAAAACTCGGTGGCTTGCATCCTACAAAGTTTTTGTAGGAATAGTCTTGGTGGTTTCGGGTGTTGCCACTGCCTTCTCAAGATGAGTTGGCAATGTTGTTGCTGTTATTGGTGTTGATTCGGTTCATCATGTCTGGGATTACCTCCCTCAGTTGACTGGTCAACAGAGTGGCCAGTGCAATGGTAGCGGGATCCAGCTGATAAGCCGGTGGTGGTGGAGGAGGAGGTGGAGGAGAGTCAGGTGGTGTCGGTGTGGATGAGTGCGGAGCTGAACCCTGAGTCAGCGGTAATAGAGGTGGTTGTCTTCTTGGCGGCATTCTGATCATAACCGAAAGAAAATCGGTTAGTGCAGTGATCAGAAGTAGAAGACACATGCAAGTAGAATCCTATGTGACATAGTTTCTAAATGAGGGTCCCTAGGTTATAGTCTAGGCCAAACCGTTTAAGTAATATGACCTATATTTATCTATAACCATGGCTCTGATACCAATCTGTCACACCCCGGGCCGAATCAATTGGGGTGTTACTGGGCTTAAGGAAAATCTGTTGGGCCAAAGAAATGAGATGGGCCTCAGTCCAAACTGGGCCTAATTCCTTTGGGCGACGGCATGTAGGGGCTGTACAAGTAAAGGTGGGCCAAGATACTGAGTTTGGGCCGGCTAGCAGCTGTGGGCCGAGCATTCTGTGTGAGCTGAAACAAGATAGCTAGGCCGTATGGTTGCTTCTATTGGGCCACATCAGTGGGCCTCGGGCCTGGCTACAGCTATTGGGCCGTGTACGGGCCATAATAACATATCTTGGGCTACAGGTTGGGCTGAACAATGGCTGTTTGTAGGTGGTCGAGTGGATTAGGGTTCTTGGCCGATGGTGCTGCTGGACCAGGTTGTGTTACCCGGATCAAGTGACCACCACCCGACGAATGAGGGTGATTGGCTGGTCGACTATGGTTGTGATGGTTGGCGAATGGCGAAGGTGGCTGGCCGATTGAGATGATTTGGCGAAGAGAGGTGGCGAATGAAGGTGGCTCGAATGGGGTGGTCGAATGGGACTGCCGACCGAAAGGGAGAGGGTGGCCAGCGAATGAGGAGATTCGGCCAACTTCATTCGGCCTTAGGCCATTCGGCAACTGAAGCTTGAGGTCGACTGAATTGGTTCCAACTGAGTTCTCAGCCTGAATCTATGGAGGTTTCAAGTAGTAGTGGGTGTTAGAACTAGTTTAGGGAGGGTATGGTTCGAAGTAGAAAGTGTAGGGCCGGTTTTGGTTGATGGGTCGAGCATGGGTACGAAAACCCTAATTTTCGTGGGTTTCTTAGCTTCATACCTCTGATTTCAGTGGGTTTAACCTCCGATCCGCTGTACTTTCGTGTAGAGGATGATGAGAGCTTCGTGTAGGTTCAAAAATGGAGTGATTTGGTGGAGAAATGAGTGAGATATGGAGGAGAGAAGGTTGTTAATGGTGATGGTGGCTTCAAATCCGGAAATGGGGTTTTTGTGTGAAGAAGAAGAAGAGAAAATGAGGGAATCACCCTCATTTAGGGTATTTATACCTCGAGGGTGTTCGGGTTCGTTTTTGTTGCTCGGTTCGCGCTTTCGTTACGTTTCCGGAAAATTTACACGTAATTTAAATGAAATAAATAAAAGAATATTATTTAAGTTATTTTGATGAGTTTCAAAATTGTAAAACATTAAAATGTTTTATTTTCTTGAATTATTGTCGTTCGTATCGTCTTTCTTTTTCGTTTCGTCAGATCGCGTCACCTTCGCGCGTAATTCGTTCGAATCGTCACCCGAACGAATACGACGATGGTTTCGCTTTCTGACTTTTGTTTCCTACTTTTCAGTCATTATTTCATAACTCCAAACTCACAGATATGTTTGTGTGAATCGTCACCCACACAAACACACTGTCAGTTCGTTATTCTGAAATAACACTGCATTTGTGTTTGAATTGTGTTTCCTCACATACGGACTCAACTAAACTTCATATTTTTACATTGTTTTTGTTCTGATTTGCCGGCCATCTGATTCCTGTCACCTGGGGATATTAGATCGTAACCGACTTGTACTTGTCATTTATTTGAACCCTGTTGTCATTCTTGATTCGTTGTGTCAATTGTACTTAGGTTTTCACCTAAATACCCACAACTATTGTTTATCGTGCGTGTTGTACTTACAGTATTTAAGTTTTCACTTAAATATGTACAACTGTTTCTTGTATTTTGAATCCTGTTATCACAAACACTGTTCACGTATACGTATTTACACATAGTGAATAATGAAAGTACACATACCGTACGGACTTACCGGACGATCTGGTACTTGATGTTACACGAGACCAAACCTTAGATACGACGACTACTGTATATACTTATCGTATTCGAATTCTTTTAAAACAACTCAGGTACTGAAGATACTTAGGTTACAACAACGAGCGCGCATTTGTGGTAATACTATACAGAGCAACACAAGTGAGTTCATAGCCCCTTTTCTAACATTTTTGTTTTAAAACGCGGGGCTGAGAAGAATGCGTAAACTGTTTTATTTAAATTGTTTACTTAAATGCTTTTAATTTGTATATGTTTTACATGTATAACTGTTATTCTAGACTTCTGTCTAGGTAAACTGTTTATTGGACTTAAAACGAGTTATCTATTCGTCATGAGTAAATAACTCTTCAAATCAAAGGACTCTTTTCAAAGAACTATTTTCAAAGAAACAAAGATCTAAAACAAAGAACTATTTTCAAAGAACTAACGGTCTATTTCAAAGAACCAACAGTCTATTTTCAAAGAACTATTTCAAGAGGGTGTTGTCAAAGAACTAACGATCTATTTACAAAGAACTATTTCAAGGGTCTACCTGGGAAATATCAAAGATAGCATGTGCCATTCTCAGGTTTGAAAGATGTCCTAGCTAGACTGATCGAATATGAGACACATGTTTGATGATATTTACAGTATTCCCTATCGGTTTTGAGGAAAATCTGGGAAATATTCAAAGATAGCATGTGAACGGTCAATAACGGTCAATAAAATCCTATATTTCGAAAGAGGTCCTAGCTAGACTGATTGAGTATAGGTCGCATGCTTGATGATGTTTACAGATCTCCTTTACTACTAAGTACCTGATTGCTATACTAGTCTACTCGAGTATGACCAAGGCCCAATCATTAGGACTTAGATTTTATTAAATGTTTATTTATTTATTTAATTAAGCATTTATTTCACTGTTTGTACAATTATTGTGGTTGATCATATTTTGTGATGAACTTAAGGAATCAATAGAGATTTCAAATCGTTGTATTTACAGGAACAAAGAACTGAAGAACAAATGGGTTAATGGTAGGGGTAAAATGCTTAATTATCATTAGCAACAATGTCCTATGTGGATTAGTATGTGGTGGGACGGCGTCTGGGCGGGTCGTAGGCTCGACTCAGGGGTATGCCCTATATATAAGCATACCGATTTGGATGATACATGTGATGTTAATGAGATTAAGGTTGTTACTCGAGGGTTTAACAAATGTTTTGGGGAGTACATTAGAACTATAGTGGAATGGAAGTGTAAAGTAGGTAAAAATGCTTAATTATCATTAACAACAGTGTCATATGCGCATTAGTATGTGGTGGGATGGCGTCTGGGCGGGTCATAGGCTCGACTCAGGGGTATGCCCTATATATAAGCATACCGATGTGGATACTACATGTGGCGTTAAAGAGGTTAGGGTCTTTACCGGAGAAGGTTTTCAAATCATTTTCAATTACTAAACTATATGAACTCACCAACCATGTGTTGACTTGGTCTTTTTTGAATGACTTCTCAGGGGACGAACAGGTCAATTAAGAAGCTTATGCTTTTGGACTAGGACTTCAGATAGAAGACTTGGCATTTTTGGACCTGCATACTTTTGGAACATCATTATACAATTATCTTGTATATCTTGTATAGTTTCAAGATAGAAACTTTATGATGTTTATGGTAGATTTACATTGTTAAATTATAAACGATACTGATGTAATTTGACTTTGTAATTCTATTTTATTTAGCATTTTCTCATTTATATCATGTGCAATGTAAACAATCTGATCATCACGATTATCACTCACGATATCGCGCCCCGGGAATCTTCCGCCCGACGGGGAATCCGATCCAACCCCGCCGGCTCGGGGTGTGACAGATTGGTATCAGTGCCATGGTTATAGAGAAATATAGGTCATGTATTTAAACGGTTTGGCCTAGACTATAACCTAGGGACCCTGCATGTAGAGAACACAGGACTTAAGACTTTACTTGCATAACGTCTTCTGTATTCGATCATTGCACTAACCAATAACTTTATTGGTTATGATCAGAATGCCACCGAGAAGACAGACTCCCTCGTTACCTCCACCACCACAAAATTTGGCTCCACAATCGTCTACCCCATCACTGTCTGACTCACCTCCTGCAATGCCTCCATTGCCTCCACCTCCTCCTTTATTTATTCCTCCTCCACTCAACCTACCAGCAGGCCCGAGCACAACGCCAATTCTGGATCCTACTACTATTGCTTTGGTGACTCTACTGAGTAGTCAGATGACCAACCAGATGAAAGAAGCGCTACCGGAAATGTTCAGCCATTTCCGTAACGAGATCAACAATACTGGCAACTCATCAGGAGAAGCCAGTGGGAACACTGGTGGTGCTTCAAACCACTCATACAAGTCCTTTATGGGATGTAAGCCACCCAGTTTTTGTGGGTCTGAAGGAGCCGTTGGATTAATCCAATGGATAGAAAAGGTTGAAGCCACTCTGGACCTCTGCAGTTGTCCAGAGCATCATAAGGTTCGCTACTCTGCTGGAACATTCAGCAAGCGAGCCTTGACTTGGTGGAATGGCCAAGTTAATGCAAGAGGAAGAGATGAAGCTATGACTATGCCATGGGAAGACTTCAAGACTCTACTGAGGACTGAGTTTTGTCCCAAGAACGAGCTACAGATATTAGAAGTGGAACTGTCTAACCATGTGATGAAAGGGGCAGACCACATGGGATATACGACTCGTTACCACGAGTTGGTTGCTTTGGTGCCGGATATGGTACCGACTCTGGAGAAGCGGATTGACAGGTACGTATGTGGGTTACCAGTCTGCATACAAGGATTAGTAGTTGCTGCAAATCCTGTCACATTGGAGTCCGCTGTGAGTTTGTTTGGGAAGCTCACGGATATGATGGTAGCCTCAGGAGTTTTGAAGAAAGAGGCTGACTCCGGCAAGAACAAAGCAGAGTCGTCAAAGAAACCTCACCATCATCAGAAGAAGAAACAAAGGGTCATCAAGAACTACACGATGGCCACACCTCTCCAGCAAATAGCAGCTGCACCACAGAACCCCAACAAAAGACCCTACACTGGTACATATCCTTTGTGTGCCAAGTGTCAATACCATCATGCTGCTAACACCCCTTGCAAGCAATGCACTGGGTGTGGAAGAATGGGCCATTGGGTCCAACATTGCCGGATGACACAAAATCAAGCAGTCAACAATGCTGCTTTAGCTCTCCCTCCACCAGCCAATCAGAACAATGGTGGATGCTATAACTGTGGCGAACAGGGCCACTTTGCGAAGAATTGCCTAAAGAAGACACAACAGCAGTTCAAGCACCCCGTCGAAGACCCGCCAAGACCCGAACGTGGTCACTGGTACATTTCTCTTACATGACTTTTATGCATCTGTTGTATTTGACACTGGTGCGGATCAGAGTTTTATCTCTGCCGATTTTGCATGTCAACTAGATTCTATAGAGGAACAGTTAGACTCCCCTTATATCATAAAAGTAGCTAACGGGAAACAAATCACAGTTAGTACAATATACAGGAACTGCCCATTGACACTTAATGGTCAGACATTCACCATCGATTTGATACCGATGGAGTTGGGTAGTTTTGACATCATTGTTGGAATGAATTGGCTTTCTTCTAACCGAGTGGAAGTCATCTGTTCTGAAAAGCTGCTTCGAGTTCCATTTCCAGATGATCGAGTATTGGAAGTTAAAGGGGATCAAGCAAAACGAAGTGTCAAAATCATTTCTTGCATAAAGGCGCGTAAGTGTTTACAGAAGCAGTGCGTAGCTTTTCTGGCTCATGTAGTGGAGAATGAGAAAGACAAGAAAAAGATGCAAGACGTGCCGGTAGTGAAAGAGTATCAGGAAGTATTTCCTGAAGATCTACCAGGTTTGCCACCTGTGCGACCGGTAGAGTTCCGAATTGATTTAGTTCCTGGGGCAACTCCTGTTGCTAAATCTCCTTACAGGCTAGCACCTTCGGAGATGCAGAATTGTCAAACCAGTTACAGGAGCTACTTGACAAGGGATTCATCAGACCGAGCTACTCACCTTGGGGAGCTCCGGTCTTGTTCGTGAAGAAGAAAGACGGATCGTTCCGGATGTGCATAGATTATCGAGAGCTAAACAAACTAACCATCAAGAATCGGTATCCATTACCGAGGATTGATGATTTGTTTGACCAACTACAGGGAGCACAGTACTTCTGGAAGATTGATCTACGGTCTGGATATCATCCACTTAGAGTTCAAGACGAAGACATACCGAAGACGGCATTCCGAACCAGATACGGGCATTACGAATTCATGGTGATGCCTTTCGGATTGACGAATGCACCAGCGGTTTTCATGGACCTCATGAACCGAGTGTGCAAGCCGTATTTGGATCAGTTTGTCATTGTCTTTATCGATGACATCTTGATTTATTCGAAGAGTAAAGCTGAACACGAAGAACACCTCAGGAAAATCTTGGAGCTGTGGAAGGAACATAAACTTTATGCCAAATTCTCTAAGTGTGAATTTTGGTTAAGAGAAGTTCAATTTTTGGGCCATGTAGTCAACAGCGAAGGAATACACGTGGATCCTGCCAAGATCGAGGCGATAAAGAATTGGGACACTCCGAAGACACCGACGAAGATACGGTCTTTTCTGGGATTGGCAGGTTATTATAGAAGGTTTATCTCTAACTTTTCTAAGATAGCTTTGCCTCTCACTAAATTAACTCAGAAGAGTGAACCGTTCGTCTGGCAGAAACAAGAAGATGCTTTTCAGACATTGAAACAGAAATTGTGTGATGCTCCAATTCTATCTCTCCCAGAAGGATATGATGACTCTGTCGTTTATTGTGATGCATCCCATCAGGGACTTGGTTGTGTATTAATGCAACGGGACAAAGTTATCGCTTATGCATCAAGACAGTTGAAAGTTCATGAGAAGAACTACACTACTCATGATCTTGAACTGGGAGCTGTAATCTTCGCATTGAAGATTTGGAGACATTACTTATATGGCACCAAGTGTACCATATTTACTGATCACAAGAGTCTGCAACACATCTTTGATCAGAAGAAACTCAACATGCGACAACGCCGTTGGGTTGAACTTCTGAATGATTACGATTGTGTGATCAAGTATCATCCGGGAAAGGCGAACGTTGTAGCTGATGCCTTGAGCCGGAAGGAACGGGTCAAACCCTTGCGCATTAGAGCAATGGGAATGACTGTGCAGACCAGTTTACGAGACAAGATAATTCAAGCACAACAAGCATTAGTTGACAGAGGAAATTGGAAGAAAGAGCTTGATTGCGGAGTGGAGAAACAATTTGAGACTAAGCCTGATGGAATGATCTACTACCAGAATCGTATATGGATTCCAGCGGTAGACGTATTGAGAAGACTCATATTCGATGAAGCGCACAAGACTAAATACTCCGTTCATCCAGGCGCTTATAAAATGTACCAAGACTTGCGTGGATTTTATTGGTGGCCTGGGATGAAGAAAGACATAGCCGAGTACATCGGTCGATGTCTAACGTGTGCGAAGGTAAAGGCGGAACACCAGAGACCGTCTGGTCTACTGGAACAGCCTGAGATTCCGCTCTGGAAGTGGGAACAAATAGCTATGGATTTCATTACCAAGCTACCCCGCACTTCCAGTGGTCACGATACGATTTGGGTGATCATCGACCGTTTAACAAAATCTGCTCATTTCTTGTCGATGCGTGAGACCTTCACGATGGATAAATTGGCAAGATTGTACATCAATGAGGTAGTGGTACGCCATTGTCTATCATCTCTAATAGAGACAGCAGATACACATCAAGGTTCTGGTAATCACTACAGAAATCTCTAGGGACGCAGTTAAATCTGAGTACAGCTTATCATCCTCAAACGGACGGTCAAAGCGAAGGTACTATTCAGACCCTAGAAGATATGTTAAGAGCCTGCATTTTGGATTTTGGTGGAAATTGGGATTCTCATTTGCCACTGATCGAATTCTCCTACAACAATAGTTACCACAGCAGTATTGGATGTGCCACCCATTTGAAGCTCTTTATGGTCGAAAATGTCGGTCACCGATCTGTTGGACTGAAGTGGGAGACAATCGAATAACTGGACCAGAACTTATTCAGGAAACCTCTGACAAGATTGCCCAGATTCAACGAAGACTACAAGCTACAAGAAGCAGACAGAAAAGTTATGCCGACAAACGGCGCAAGCCGTTGGAATTCCAAGTGGGAGATCGTGTTATGTTGAAGGTTTCCCCATGGAAAGGTTTAGTACGCTTTGGAAAGAAAGGCAAATTAGCACCACGATACGTGGGACCGTTCGAAATCATCGAACGTATTGGTCCTGTGGCGTATAAACTGAGATTACCAGATGAACTCAGTGGTGTGCATGACGTGTTTCACGTCTCAAACTTAAAGAAATGCCTTGCTGACGAATCACTCGCCATCCCAATTGAAGAAATTCAAGTTGATGAACAATTACACTTTATCGAGAAACCTTTGACAATTATGGATCGCAAGGTTAAACAACTGAGGCGAAGCCGTATTCCGATTGTAAAGGTTCGATGGAATTCAATGCGCAGACCCGAGTTTACTTGGGAACGTGAAGATCACATGAGGTCAAAGTATCCCCAACTGTTTGAAGAGGAAGCTGTACCCGAAAACAACTTTTAAATTTCGGGACGAAATTTCTCTAACAAGGGGAGACTGTAACATCAGTGCCGGAACCAGCACCGGAACAGTGATCTCTACAGTAAAATAAACAGTAATCAGGTAAGAACTATATGTGTTTCATTGCTTATCAGATCATATCATGTTTCATTGTTATTTCATGTCATCAACGAACAAATTCAGAAACAGTTCTGAAAAACAAAGTTCAGAACTATGGTTCATCAGCCAGATAATTATCTGGCAGTACAGAACCATCATGTGATTATATGTTAGGATTTTATTATGTATAAACGTATGTGAGACTTTACAGAATAAAACAAAAACGGATGTCGTTACGTGAATGCTAAATTGACGGATTATTCGCATAGGTGACGATCTGTACGAATACATCTGAAAGTTTAACGTTCTGAATGGTGTCCAATAATTAGAAAACCATATTGAAAAGCATAGTTATTGTCGTGTTTGTACAGGTGACGATCTGAACGAACACGCGCAACAACTACGCGATTCAATTTAAACAGTAAGTTAATTATTTTTGAAAATTTTAAATGAATAAAAGATATTAGTTAATTTATTAGGAATCACAACCTAAAATGATTTTATAGTTTTTATTTTAAAAACCGAGTCGATTCGTTACGAAAACGACGAGAAACCGGCGTTTTTACACGAAACCACGCGAAACCGAACGAACCCGGGAATATTTATACCAATTAATGTGGCATTAAACCCCACAACTACCACCACCAACCAGATATCATCACCATTTTCGTCTCCTCTCTCTCTTCTTTCTCTCTCTAGAAGACCAAGCAAGAACACCACCATTTCTTCACGAAATCGACCCATTTTGGTGTCAAAACAACCACCATCACTTGTAGATCACGAAAGTACAAGGATCTGAAGCTTCAAACCAGCTGATTTGAGGTAAAAACGAGATCTAGGCCCGATTTTAGGGTTTGAAAACCCTAGTTTCGGCCCCTTCTAGAAAACCGACTACTACTCCTCAAAACCTAGGGAAATCACTCACTACACCCTTAGGATGAGTTCGAAACTTGATAAACATCATGCCTTGCTCGTTGAAGCCGAAAACAGAAGGCCATCTCGATGCCATTTGACTGGCCGAATGGGGGTTAGATCAGCTCATCGAATGAGCATGTGGTTTCCATTCGCCAAATGGCTCTAAGCCGAAGGAACTCCTTTGCTTGGCCCCATTCGGTCGGCTTGGTCTCATTCGCCACTAGCTATTCGAGAGTGCCATTCGATCAAACTTGCTGTCAGTCGCCCAAGATCATTCGATCGGCCCCTCTTTCGCCAAGACACCCATTCGGTCGGGACCTTCACCATTCGACAGCCTCTATTCGGCCATCACCACCATTCGGCTCAACCCCCTTCGGGCCAAATCCCATTCGACAGCATGCAAGATTCGGCCATACTTACGTGTGTGGTGTATGAGTGTGCATGGGAGTAGATTAGGATTTATTCCCATGCAAATGGCCTTAGTCAAATTAAGGATCCAATCTAGAGTTATCAATAAGGAAAGTTCTATAGATTCGTTATGGAATTAAGAACTATGGATATCTCATATGACCACATGGAAACCATTTCAAGTGAAATGGGTCTAAGATATACGAAATGACTAATGAAATCATAAGTTATGGTGGGTGCATGAGGAGTATACTAAGGCCCATCAAAGAATAAATTTACTTAAGGTGATCATGGGGTAGATTTGAGTTAATAAAGGGTTTTCCATAATAAAGGCTAGAGGTGCACAAATCGGTTAACCGGTCCAAACTGGTTTTTAAATTACCCGAACCGGTTAACCGGTACATAGGGTTCATCGGTTTTTCCTAAAAACCGGTTCGGTTATTAACCGGTTTTTTTAACCTAAAATCTGTAACCTATGGAACCGAACCGGGTATAAACCGGACCGGTTAACCGGCCAAACCGGTTCAAAAACCGGTTTTTAAACCTTTTTTTTTATCCGTTAATCCGTTTGATCGTCCGTTAGACTTAGAGTGTTGAACCGTAACCGTATTGAACCGTTTTTTTATTATACGTTTTCAACCTTAAAGTTAAATTAATAAAATCATAATAAAAAAAATCATAATAAAAAACTTAACAAAATCAAATCTAAAACTAATAAATAATAATTACTAAACCCTAATAAACCTTAAAACCTTAAACTAATAATTACTAAACCCTAATAAACCTTAAACTAATCAAACTAATATTAAACTAATAACTAATAAACCTTAAAACCTTAAACTAATAATTACTAAACCCTAATAAACCTTAAACTAATCAAACTAATATTAATCTAATAATTACTAATATTAGTTTAAGGTTTTATTAGGGTTTAGTAATTATTAGTTTAAGGTTTTAAGGTTTATTAGTTATTAGTTTAATATTAGTTTGATTAGTTTAAGGTTTTATTAGGGTTTAGTAATTATGAGTTGATTATTTTAAGGTTTATTAGTTATTAGTTTAATATTAGTTTGATTAGTTTAAGGTTTATTAGGGTTTAGTAATTATTAGTTTAAGGTTTTAAGGTTTATTAGTTATTAGTTTAATATTAGTTTGATTAGTTTAAGGTTTTATTAGGGTTTAGTAATTATGAGTTGATTATTTTAAGGTTTATTAGTTATTAGTTTAATATTAGTTTGATTAGTTTAAGGTTTATTAGGGTTTAGTAATTATTAGTTTAAGGTTTTGATTAAATAAAATTCAATGAACTTTATTAGTAAGGATTTCAAATAGCATATTTCATTAAAATAAATTAATTACACAAGATTTAAAGTTACAAAATTAAATACAAAATCAAAAATAGAAATTAGTCTTCGCTTGGTGCTTCGGATTGTAGTTCCGGACTATTGTTCCGCATCCATTCATCCATTGCCTGTTCTTCGTCGGAAAGTGGGAATGTCATTCCTTCCGCAACTTCAACATCGTGTATTGTCACTTCTATCTCAAGCTCGCCTTCAAGTTGTGTGTGGTCTTGTACACGTTCCATTGCGTCCAAATGGTCTTTCAAGCAAATGCACATTTCCAATGATGCAGGAGTAAACCTCGTCCTTCGTATCGATAAAACCCTGCCACTAAGAGAAAGAGCAGACTTCGAAGCTACCGTAGAAGCTTGGACGCTTAGTAAATCACGGGCCATGGCAGATAGAATCGGAAAGTGGGGTTCCTTTTGTTTCCACCAGGCCAAAATATCAAAGTTTTCAAATTCTTCCGGCATAAGACCGGAAATCCAATCTGTCCCTAGGTACCTTCCTAGTTCGCTACTTGCGCTAGTACCTCGGGCTCGTTTAGTTACATTTTGTCTTAATGTGTTAAATAAATCAAAGTTAACATCTTGGCTTCTACTCGAACTAGAAGCCGCATACATTGTTTGTTGTATGTTAGATG
The DNA here is from genome assembly GCA_009363875.1 of Mikania micrantha. Lineage (NCBI taxonomy): Eukaryota > Viridiplantae > Streptophyta > Magnoliopsida > Asterales > Asteraceae > Mikania > Mikania micrantha. The sequence continues at coordinate 106,027,578 of CM018691.1, forward strand.
TTTCACCATATTTTTGTAAACAATGATCAAACATATTTTGAAAATATATGTTAAAGTTATTTTTAGTGTTTGTTGCAAAGTTTGGGTCTTCCAAATCCAAATCCAAATCCAAAGCACTGACTATTTCATCAACTAATGTTTCAACGCCGGCACCATTGAAACATGGGTTTAATGCCGTCGCACAAGTAAATACGGCGGCATTTCTTGAAAGTATTTCATTAGTTTTAATTTCATTGGAAGTAACATTCCTGTATATATTTCATTATTTTCACCCGTCGATGGAAATTCGTTAATTTTTCTTGTCATTATAAATAATTGTTGAAGAACCAAACAAGACGTGGAATAATAAACTCCCGATAAAATTGTTGTTGAATTTTTAAAAACTCCAAATAAACTAGTAAATTCTCCTATGGCGTCCCAACATCGGCGATTAAATCTTTTAGCCTTACGTTCTTCCACTAAATTGTTATGAAATACTTCCAAGGTTTCCCTTTGTCGTAAGGCGCTGTTAAACATACGCTAAGTCGAATTCCATCTTGTTGGTACGTCCCAAGACGGACCTAAAAAGATGGAGTTCGTATCCTCACATAATTTTTGATATTCCAAATATCTTCTACGGCTTTTCATAAAAACATCCTTTAACATTTGTTTAAATTTTTCTTTTAACATATTCATTCCCTCAACCGCAAGAGCATCACTCACAACCAAGTTAATAATGTGAGCAACGCATCTTGTATGAAAAAAAGCACCGTTACATATCGGTTTATATTTAAGTTTTAATTTTTGAACAGCATTCGTATTATTTGAAACGTTATCAAAACTTATAGAAAGTATTTTATCTTGTAAATGGAATGTTTGTATTATTCCATCTAACATGTAAAACAAATTATCCCCCGTGTGAGGATACGGAAACATTTCGAACGCAATCGTACGTTTCATCATTTGCCAAGAATCGGGATCAATCCAATGCGCGGTAACACAAAGGTACGATTCGGGCAAACCGTGAGGTGCCGACCAAACATCCGTTAGGTTAACACCGGTTTTTAAATCTTGAAAACCTAAAATTAATTCTTTGTGTTTGGCTACGCCAACGTTTTAAACAATCACGTCTAATAGTATTTCGACTTACTTGATGATATCGTGGTTGTAGCGCCTTTTGAATCATCTTCGTCAAGCGTGGGTTCAAAATGATTGAATGGCAAACTTTCTTAAATCACCAAGTTCCCCATCATTTCACGAACCATGTCGGGATCGAAATTCCAAACCCCGCACTCTTGAGACATTTGTGCTTGATCGTTTGCGGGATTATTTTTGACAACAACACAATGCTTCGTCAAATGGCTTCTTAAAGTAGAATTAGATTCCGGTTTAAGAAAAGTACCGCAACCTTTGCACCGTGCCTTATCGACACGACACCGTTCGACATTTCGCATAAGTCGAAATGTTGAAATAGCTCTTTGTTCCTCGTTGTAGTTTTTATTCTAACAACGGTCGGTTCGTTTGAAGTGGATGCACCAACACCAACGGAACTATGAGCACTTCGTGAGCTTGCCATGGATGAAATAAAGATTGAATTAGAATTACGAACGTAATAGAAGAAGATATTGAATCGAGAAGAAGTAGGAGATCGTTTTTTGAGCGTATTTGATCGTTTTCGAGCGTTTAAGAAGAAGAGATGTTGTAAGATGTTGTGTGATCAAACCAAAACAATCCCCATCTATTTATACTAACGTTTAGGGGCAAAATGGTCCAAAAAATTGTAAAAAACGGCTAGAAACGGCTATAAACGGCTAGTTTTTTTATTTTGCTCGATCGGTTAACCGGTTAATACCCGGTTAACCGGTGTCAACGGCTAATTTTTTGTCTCCAACGGCAAGTAACGGCTAGATTTTTGAACTATAACCGGTTAACCGGTTTCTACCCGGTCAAAAAAAAACGGTTTTGCTTTAACCGGTTCTAAACCGCTTTCGCCCAAAAATCTCCAAACCGGTCTCTAACCGCCGGTTTTTCCACGTAGCACAAACGGTACCAATAACCGGCTCCCAAACCGGTTTCTAACCGGTCCCAAAACCGGTTCTGTTCGGTTCGGGTAACCGGTTTTTTTGTGCACCGCTAATAAAGGCTGTACATAAAATCATGAGGATCAAACAACAATTTAGGGTTTCGAGTGTTGATTTGATTATTGACACCTAAACCCTAGGAAAATCTATAAGAACACGTGAATAACCTAGATGGTTTATTTAAACTATCAAGGCATGGTAAATCAAAGAACTAACAAGAAAATCTTTTAGATGATCCAAGTCGAGTAATGGGCCCGAGGGTGGCCCAATGGGCTTAACTTGAGCCCGTCACGGTTAATTTTACGCTTTTGTTAACTAAATGATGTTTTCTTTGATAAAAGAAATGATTTATAAACTTTATTAAAGTACAGTAAATTGATGGTTTTTCTAAATAATTGTTTAACCTAAAATGGAGCAACTTAAAATAATTGGCTAAATACTTATAATTAATAATGCGGGATTGGGGATAAATTACAGGGGGAATGTCTTGGGCTAGATAGAAGGAGTTAGAGAAGCCCATTAGTAAACTAGGACACTTAGTTGCACACCGAGACCAAACCTTAGATACGACGACTACTGTATATACTTATCGTATTCGAATTCTTTTAAAACAACTCAGGTACTGAAGGTACTTAGGTTACAACAACGAGCGCGCATTTGTGGTAATACTATATAGAGCAACACAAGTGAGTTCATAGCCCCTTTTCTAACATTTTTGTTTTAAAACGCGGGGCTGAGAAGCATGCGTAAACTGTTTTATTTAAATTGTTTACTTAAATGCTTTTAATTTGTATATGTTTTACATGTATAACTGTTATTCTAGACTTCTGTCTAGGTAAACTGTTTATTGGACTTAAAATGAGTTATCTATTCGTCATGAGTAAATAACTCTTCAAATCAAAGGACTCTTTTCAAAGAACTATTTTCAAAAACAAAGATCTAAAACAAAGAACTATTTTCAAAGAACTAACGGTCTATTTCAAAGAACTAACGGTCTATTTCAAAGAACTAACGGTCTATTTTTAAAGAACTATTTCAAGAGGGTGTTGTTAAAGAACTAACGATCTATTTACAAAGAACTATTTCAAGGTCTAGCTGGGAAATATCAAAGATAGCATGTGCCATTCTCAGGTTTGAAAGATGTCCTAGCTAGACTGATCGAATATGAGACACATGTTGATGATATTTACAGTATTCCCTAACGGTTTTGAGGAAAATCTGGGAAATATTCAAAGATAGCATGTGAATGTTCAATAACGGTCAAGAACGGTCAAGAACGGTCAATAAAATCCTATATTTCAAAAGAGGTCCTAGCTAGACTGATTGAGTATAGGTCGCATGCTTGATGATGTTTACAGATCTCCTTTACTACTAAGTACCTGATTGCTATACTAGTCTACTCGAGTATGACCAAGGCCCAATCATTAGGACTTAGATTTTATTAAATGTTTATTATTTATTTAATTAAGCATTTATTTCACTGTTTGTACAATTATTGTGGTTGATTATATTTTGTGATGAACTTAAAGGAATCAAAAGAGATTTCAAATCGTTGTATTTACAGGAACAAAGAACTGAAGAACAAATGGGTTAATGGTAGGGGTAAAATGCTTAATTATCATTAGCAACAATGTCCTATGTTGATTAGTATGTGTGTGGGACGGCGTCTGGGCGGGTCGTAGGCTCGACTTAGGGGTATGCCCTATATATAAGCATACCGATCTGGATGATACATGTGATGTTAATGAGATTAAGTTGTTACTCGAGGGTTTAACAAATGTTTTGGGGAGTACATTTGAACTATAGTGGAATGGAAGTGTAAAGTAGGTAAAAATGCTTAATTATCATTAACAACAGTGTCATATGCGCATTAGTATATGGTGGGACGGCGTCTGGGCGGGTCGTAGGCTCGACTCAGGGGTGCTCTATATATAAGCATATCGATGTGGATATTACATGTGGCGTTAAAGAGGTTAGGGTCTTTACTGGAGAAGGTTTTCAAATCATTTTCAATTACTAAACTATATGAACTCACCAACCATGTGTTGACTTGGTCTTTTTGGCATGACTTCTCAGGGGACGAATAGGTCAATTAAGAAGCTTATGCTTTTGGACTAGGACTTCAGATAGAAGACTTAGCATTTTTGGACCTGCATACTTTTGGAACATCATTATACAATTATCTTGTATATCTTGTATAGTTACAAGATAGAAACTTTATGATGTTTATGGTAGGTTTACATTGTTAAATTATAAACGATACTGATGTAATTTAACTTGTAATTCTATTTTATTTAGCATTTTCTCATTTATATCATGTGCAATGTAAACAATCTGATCATCACGATTATCACTCACGATATCGCGCCCCGGGAATCTTCCGCCCGACGGGGAATCCGATCCAACCCCGCCGGCTCGGGGTGTGACATATATACCTGAAACAATCTTTTTTGTTTGTTTTGCTATGTGTTAATATGTGTTATTAGCACATGATAGAATATCTTCAGTCGGTTCGTCCATTTGTACGTACTCATCCATCGAATTTTGCAAATGCAATTCAAAAACTCAATGCCAGCGATATTTTTTTTGATTCGTATATGAGATTACGAATTCATTTTTTATGATAATACGTGATATAATGTTAATTTTTGGAATAGGTTGAATAATTAAACTGATTACCCACTTTCCTATTTTAATGCAAAATTAAAAATCATTTAAATACAAATTGCCTATATTATCCTTCTATATTAATTAATTAAAATACCACATGTCAACATTTTATTGGTTCCTACCATTTTTACAAAAAACTCTATTTGTATGTGAACCTACTATATATATATATATATATTGGTTCGGTAAACGAGTCTGTGGATTTATAATTAGGGTACTCGAAGAACCCAATTAAAATAAAAAAAATTCCTCAATTACAGCAAATCTGTTTGGTTCTATTTTACATTTTCACCGTCAAAAATTGGGGAGGATCCTTTGATATTCTCGATTATTAAGTTTTTTGCATTCTCAAATAATTGTTCACAAATATTAAGGCATATCCTGTGTTAGTCTTTATCTAATTTCTAGAATTCAAGGGTATGACTTATTGATTATTGTTCTCAAATATTAAGGCATTCTTGATTATTGTTTTTGTCTAATTTTATATGTTTAATTATCATTGAAAATAATTGTGATGTAGTATAAACATTCTTATGACTATATTTTTATGTACACATGTCAAGAACATACGATTCTGTTGAAGAACAAAAGACTGACCTTGATAGCAATGATGATCAAATTCCACAAACAAGTCAAGCACCTAAAAAGGAAGCAAAAATTTGCCAACCAAGATCTAAAGTTTGGTCAAGTTTTAAAAAATTCAGTGATAACAATGGTGTAGAACGAGGCAAATGCATTCATTGTGATAAAGGTGTACAAGTCGGA